>CM076574.1:692567814-693167814 GCA_034641835.2 Pinus albicaulis
AATAGAACAGCAACCTAAAGGAAATATGCTGGATACTTTGCCAGTAGTGAGAGAATTTAAGGAAGTTTTTCCAGATGAGATTCCTCATCTTCCCCCCAAAAGAGATATTGACTTTTCAATCGATCTGGTGCCTCGAGCAACACCTGTTTATCGAGCCCCTTATAGAATGAGCCCCCCTGAACTCATGGAACTGAAAATGCAATTGCAAGAATTGCTGGATAGGGGCTATATCTGACCGAGTGTGTCTCCTTGGGGAGCACCGGTTCTATTTGTGAAAAAGAAGGATGGAACCTTTAGAATGTGGATTGATTATCGTCAACTGAATAAGTTGACCATCAAAAACAGATACCCTTTGCCTAGAATTGATGATCTTTTTGACCAAGTGAGAGGAGATTCAGTATTTTCAAAGATTGACTTAAGGACTGGTTATCACCAGGTCAGAATTAAGGAGGAAGATATTAGTAAAACAGCTTTTCAAACCAAGTATGGTCACTACAAATTTGTAGTCCTACCTTTCGGTTTGAAAAATCCCCTCGCCACCTTTATGTGCTTAATGAACAGTGTTTTAAACAAGTATCTGGATAAATTTGTACTAGTGTTAATAGATGATATTTTAGTTTACTCCAAAAGTGAGGAGGACCACAAAGAACACTTTAGGATAGTGTTGCAAACTCTGAAAGAAAACCAGTTGTATGCTAAATTCAGCAAATGTGAATTTTACAAGGACAAGATCCAATACTTGGGACATATTATTTCTGAACAAGGGTTGGTTGTTGACCCTGAAAAGATAAAGGCTATTAAAGAATGGCATGTGCCAACGGATGTTTCAACAATAATATCACTCATGGGGATTGCATGTTATTATCGCAGATTTGTGGAGAGATTTTCTGCCATAGAATATCCCATAACATCACTACAAAAGAAGGGTGTCAAATTTGAGTCGACTGAAAAATTCCAAAACAGTTTTGAACAATTAAAACTAAAACTCACCACAACCCCTATATTGAAAATTGAAATTCCTAATAAATAATTTGTTGTATGTGCAGATGCTTGTAGAGAGGGGTTGGGAGGAGTTCTTTTGCAGGAAAATTCAGTTATTGCATATGAGTCTAGGAAACTGAAGACACACAAACAAAACTATAGTGCATATGATTTGGAGTTGGCTGATGTTATTCATGCCTTGAAGATGTGGCGACACGATCTTCTTGGAAAGAAATTTACATTGATGACTGATCATATTAGTCTTAAATATTTCTTTTCCCAAACTGATTTGAATGCTCGACAAGCTAGATGGTTGTCTTTCTGAGTGAATTTGATATGGACATAAAACATATTAGAGGGAAAGAAAATAAAATTTTTCATGCTTTGAGCAGAAATGCTTTCCAACACATACACAACATTGGAAGTAGTGTAAAATTGGAGTTAGAGGAATTAGTGAAACAGGTAGCAGACCAAGATCCAAATTATGAGAACCTACAGGTGAAAATAAAAAAGAAAGAGATGGTTGAATACACTCAAAACCAAAAAGGGTTGATCTGTTACAAAAATAGATTGTATATCTCCAATGTAGAAACTCTGAAAAGAGAGATTCTAGATGAATATCACAAACAGCTGTATGCAGGGCATCCTGGATATCGAAAAATGTTAACAGCTTTCAAAAAGAACTTGTTTTGGCCAGGAATGAAAAGAGATGTAGCGGAATATTTAGCTAGATGCATGGAGTGTAAATTAGTTAAAGTTGAACATTAGCATCCTGTTGGTCTTCTAAATCCTTTTCCGTTTGCAGAATGGAAATGGGACACAGTTTCTATAGATTTTATAACATGGTTACCCAAAACTAAATACCAACACGATTCAGTGATGGTGGTAGTAGACACTTTAACAAAAGCTGCACACTTCATACCTGTAAAGTCTACTTTTGGGACAACCCAAGTTGCAGATGTGTTTCTAAAAGAGATAGTAAGATTAGATGGGGTCCCAAAGATGATTGTTTCAGATAGAGATGCTAAGTTCCCCACAGCCTTTTGGAGAGGGCTATTTGGAGGTATGGGCACTAAGTTGAATTTTAGTACTGCCTATCACCCTCAAACCGACGGTTAGACAGAGAGAACTAATCATATTTTGAAGGATATGCTGAGAATGTATGTGATGGATAGGCCATCAAAGTGGGAAGACTACTTGCATTTAACTAAATTTTCCTATAATAACAGCTACTAAACCTCCATTAAAATGAGTCCTTTTGAGGCACTCTATGGAAGGAAATGTCGTACACCTTTGAGTTGGAGCGAACCTGAGGATAAGATAATGTTGGGACCAGATGATTTACAAGAAATGGAAAGAATTGTTAAGCAAATACAAAGAAATATTAAGACCGCACAAGATCAACAGAAAAACTATGTTGATAAGAAAATGGTACACAGAGAATTCAAAGTAGGGGAGCATGTGTACTTGTGTATTAAACCCAAAAAGAGCACACTTAATGTTGGAAGTTGTGCTAAATTGGCCCCTAGATATTGTGGACCTTTTGAGGTGTTAGAAAGGGTGGGACCACTGGCTTACAAGCTGGCCTTACCACCCCATGTTAAAGTTCATGATGTGTTTCATGTTTCATTATTAAAAATATATGTACATGATGCTTCTCACATAGTTGATTGGAATGTGATACAGGTGGAACCAGAAGGGGAGTTCCTTCCAGAAGTGCTTCAAATATTGGAGCGGGAAGAAATTGAATTGAGGAATCGAACGGTAGCAAGAGTAAAAGTGCAGTGGAAGCACCTTACTGCTGAAGAAGCTACTTGGGAATGAGAATCTGAAATGATGGAAAAATATCCATTTTTGTTTGAAAAAAAAATGAACTCTAATAGTTAGATATCAACACCGAGGACGGTGTTTTCTTTGAGAGGGGGAATATGTAACACCCCTAGCTTATGTTTTCTTTCAAAGCTAGACATTTGAACTTTAATCCTAAGGGGAGTGGACCCCAATGGAAAAGTATTTTGTGGATGTAATTAAATATTTAATTATGAAAAATAAATAAAATAATTCTGTGCAGATTGACCAAAATGAGAATTATGATATCACTTGCTAAATCCATGAGGATAGAAAGAGGAAAATATTTCCCCAAAAATCTTTCAAAAATCCTTAAAAGAATTTATTTCCAAATTAGATTTTGAGGAAAATCTAGTTTCCCCAATAATGTGGAGAGCAGTTTGGAAGAGGTAAAAAGCTAGGAAAAGCATAAATCAACTTTAAAAATCCCTAAATAAGGGAAGCCTAGGCAAACAGGAAGAAAAGCATCTTGATATTCTGGACGCAGAATTAGAAACAAGCTTTGGGGAACAAAAGCTTAAATAAGCTAGTCCTGAACAGATTAGAGGTTGGTATGTTCTGGAGGTGGTCTCAGCTCGGGGGTGAGCTATGGAGATAGAAGGGCTCTAAGGTTGGGAGGATTGGTCAATTGAAAAAGTGGTATGTTCCACATTCATTACAATTGATATTATTAGTATGATTTAATATGGTTAATTTTTATAGATGCTAAGTAGAATTATAATGTGAAATTTTCATTCTCTACATTTAAAAGAAGTCTATAGAAGACAATTTCCTCTTAGTTCTGTACAGTTGTAGGAAGCATATCTATGGGAAGGAATTCAACAGAATCTCTAAACAAGTGTTGGTCTAAATTTGAGAATACATATTTTCCCAAATATGACTTACATTTTAACTTTAATCTACTTCTGTATTATTAACTAAATACTATGTACAGAACAAGGAAGCATAGTACTCTTACATGCATCACAGATGAAGTAAGCTAGACATAGGTTACATCTATTTGAAATAAGAAGTGACATAAATAAATGGAAAACACAGAGTTATACAATTAATATCAATGCCATGAATCAATAGTTACAGTACCCTGAATTTAATTAAATGGCAGAACCCTGAGTAGGTGATTACAAGTATGTTTATATGTCTAGCAATATAATTTCATTAACTTAAAAACTAAGATAGATGTATGTTAATATGCGACAAATTAACTATAATGAAATCAAAGACCTGTGATATAAAGATGATAATATTACTGATTAGTATGGCATACTAGACAGGATAAACAATTATAAATACATAATTTCTATCCCAATACTAAAAATATTGCACAAATATACATTTTTACATATGTGTACAAAGGTTAAATTGGAAAGAATAACACTGATAAGACATTAGTAGTATATATATCCTATCCTTCAGTAAATTCCAGGAGTGAAATTAAATGAGAAGTTAGGTGCTGTAATAGCATCTCGAGAACATCATAAGTGCACAAAATTAGAAGTATCCAGAGTGCCCAATACTGTTAGAGAATATTACTTTGATAGATAAAAGAAATGAGAAATTAAACATAGTAGAAAATAAATATCTTTATCATGTGGAGACATTATGAGATTTACAATGGAAAAGTAAAAGGAATATGACTATTACCAATAGTAGAAAAATCCAAATTTACACTTGTACAAATATTTAAACAGTCCATAGTCCATCACTAACAGAGAATGTAACTCTGCAGACCTAGAAATAAAAAAAAACGTATTGACAAGATTTGAGTTCTGAATTTCCTGAAGACCAGTCACCACTTATAAATTATAATGCAGGGTTTCTTGAGAAGAATTCAGGATATCAGTTTTTAGAAATCCGAAATGAGTTAGGAAGAATCTTCCTACCAGAAGAAGGCATCGAATCATAAATATCGACCTGAAATTAACGACGGAAAAGGGAAAATGATGTTAACGAGCTGTTGTAGGGAAATCACTGAGAATCCTAAACCACTTCAAAGTACTAGCTCACCTGCGCAAACCAAGAAAATATATATAAGCAAAGGAGAACGAAAAATTAAATCAAATTTAAAATTGTAAGGCAACCACATGAAGGTCGCCACATAAATGGTTACCTCTTTGCTCATCCAATAAATGGAAACTCATCTGCAAGTCAAATGAGAAGTAAATGAGCCAAGGATGACAGCTCACTGTCGAAACGTAGGAATACATAGAGAAATTTTGTTAACTTACCTTGTAAAACCCTGACGAGGATGTAAACGCGAGAAGGGCCGAAGACCAGCATCGAAATTTAGCTCAATCACGGACATCGAGATGGCCAGATTTGGCCATGAAGGACGCATACGTATCACGCGATAGATATTCGCTTGTGGTTGAAATAACCTAGGAAATCGAAAGACATACAACCAAAAGTTAAAGCGTACTGTGTATAATGATAAAAGGAGTCAAGAACAGAATGAAATCGATAATCCTGAGATCTAACCATAAGAAACGTAAACAAAGGCCAAATAAATTTTACCTAGGTGCATCACCCTTCTCAGGTCGAGAGCTAAGCTCTGGTAGCAACCGAGAGCTAAGCTTAGTAGCAAAGAAAATTGAACGCGCTGGAAAGAAGTAAAATCTAAAGGCAGCAAAATTTTATGATGAGTTAAAAACCCATTGAAAACTTGGGAAGAAGCTTGAGTATCTAGGTTAAATCCAACCGCAAGGAAACTTAATCACCGTAGAAGGAAAATTAATGGAGATTTCAACAAATCCAAACTAAATGGATGTAAATAACAAATCAAAATTACCTGTATCATAGTCACAGCATCGAACCTAGATAACAGAGTAAGGTTTACACTATGGAATTACGTCGTGGCCATCGTGGTAAGCACAGAGAATGCTATGCTGGGAAGACAAACCCTTAGAGAAGAGTGAAAGGACAACAACGATGTGTTTAATAGAGAGATCGATGTTGCAGAAACCCAATTCATATCTCATGCTACACCTAGCAACAATCGATCGGTTCTCTCGTAGATCAAGGCTGGCGTAAAGTGGAGACGGAAAAACCCTAAACTCATTTAACACTATACTACCATTGCAGACGGTTGCCATTACAACGAATGCCCGTTAGGTGGGAAAACGATAAATAAACAACGATTTGTTGTGGGCTTGAGGGATGGAACCGTAGATGGACATTTATGTGGGTGTACAAAAACAAATCAATGCACCATAACACAATAACGTATGTTAGTAGATATGAAATCTACACCACAATCCAAATCGAAACATTAATATTGAATTCCAACATGAAATCGATTGAAATAGGAATAATATTTCATGATGTTATTAATGCCCATGTTCATCCATATTTTGCGGATAAAACTATTAAATACTTTGATGCCGTGAATGGTATAGGGACTACTTGACTATTTAAAATGCGAGAGGGTATGTCATGATCGACGTGACAACTGAAGATTATCCTTTAGTATCTAAGATGAAGTATAAGGTAAGTTACTTAACTTAAACTTAGTTAAGTGACTAATGATAGATTGTATCAAATCGAGAAGGAGGGGTATGGTTATAAAAAAAAATTGTAGTGAAATTAATGTAAGGGTGGAATTATACTTGTGACCATAGTATGAATACATTTCATACCCATAAAGTTAGTAATATGAACAAATGAATATGGTTTATATCTAGGTTGATATATATATAAATACTAATCACGTTAGGACAAGTGATAAATAGAATAGAAACTTTACATATACCTACGAGAGGTATCTAGACCTTATCCTTTGGCACAATTATTATTGGAACTGAGATTTATGAGAAAAAAAATAAATCGTATGGGGAGTAGGAGACGTTACACAAACTGAGGAATTGAATCCCAACTAGTTTCCAACAATAGGATACTAGTATAACCATTATCCCATTAATAAAATGAATCTTTCATATGAATAAAATCCATCTGTTGGCGAATTTGGGCAAGATCCTAGAATTCAGGAAAACCTGTCTTTGTTTATAAAATTGCTTCAAAGACTTGCATGTAAATTTTGGAAAAAAATCAATATTTTGAAATGGCTTTCGTTCTGGGTAATTTTTTATATTGGTGAAAAACCCATTTTCTTGTATTTTTGTGATTCACCTCCATATGCACGAAAATCGAGGTAAAACTTGGTCATTCGGAAACTATGCGGATTTTGAGTAGATTTGTTATTTTTCTTCTAGAGACCCTATTGAAGCCCCGAAAATCGGGTCTACAACAAGGGAGATACCCAGCCGGTCCAGACCCTGGTTAGCGGCTCCTTTTCCGTTTTGTGTACTGGGTCCAACTGGGGATAATGGGACCAGTTTCCCAATATGTGTGTGTGTGTTGAGAATAGGTATTTCCTTTCTCAAAAGGTTCCTAAGTGAAATGCTTTTATTCTATTTCTAATCTAATCATATGCAAATTTTATTCTAATTTAAACAGAAATATTTAATTCTAAACTAACCCGGGATGTAATCTTTGTATTTATGCGATCTAAAATGATTTCAAATAATGATCGATAATAAAGATAATTCAACTGTTATGAGAAAAGAATTCAATAAAGATAAACCACTTCATATAAAAATTTAGATGAAACAGTTGTGAAAAATATATCGCATAATAAGTTATTCATAAATTAAGCATAAATAAATAGCTATCACCGTACAAAGTGCCAAATGATAACTTAAACATTCAAGCATCAATATATAAATAACTGAACATAAATATCACTTTTAACACCAAAGGAGAAATAGTTAAGAGATAGAATATGAATTCAACATATAATGATTCAACATCGTTTAGGCTTACCTCATATGTTTGTATCTCTTCACATGGTTTTTCAGCAATAAGGGATGCTCCAGCTAGTATTTTGCAAAAGCCTTGACCTCTTAGAATACTTGCCGATTTGAATTATACATCATATTCTTGTAAGGCAGTAACCCAATTGGCTCTTTTCTCACCCACATTTTTTTGGACTAAAATATTTCTTACCGCTGAAAACGGTACTATGATTTTTGTATGGGTTTTAAGTAGAAAGGGCCTGAAATATTTAATTGATTTGAAAATAGCGTAAGTTTGTTTCTCCACATCTGAATAATTCAACTCAGCTTCCTGTAAATTTGAACTAAAAAAAGAAATTGGAGCTTCTGCTTTGTCTTGATTTTCTTGAGTGAGTATTGCAACATAAGATTTATCAGAGGCAAATGTGTACAAAATAAAAGGATCGGAAAACTTTGGAGTTGCTAAAGATGGAGCATTAATAATTGCTTGTTTGATTAGATTGAATGCCTCATATTCATCTTTTCCCCACTTGAAGTTTGAATTATTTTTAATCATTGCTTGCAAAGGAGATACAATTCTTGAAAAATTTGGCACAAATCTCTTTACAAAATTAATCTGGCCAAGAAAATATTGCATAGATTTTTTTTTGTGAGGTAAAGATATTTCAAAAATTTCCTTGATTCTATCAGGATCAATATGAATTCCAGATTTTGATACTATGAATGCAAGAAGTTTTCCTTCATTTAATGCAAATTTTTTTTTTCGGATGAAGTGAAATTCCATACCTTTGATAACGTTGGAAGATCTGCTTCAAATCTCGAAGATGATTGCTTCATTTTTTGGAATATATAGTTATATCATCCAAGTAAATTACCATTGATTTGTTAACTAATCCCTTGAAAGCAATGTCCATAGCTCTTTGAAATGTGGCACCAGTGTTGATCAAACCAAAAGGCATCTTTTGATATGCATAAGTGTCCCATTTGGTTCTAAATGTAGTTTTCAATTGATCATCAGGATGGACTAATACTTCATTGTAGCCAGAAAAACCATCTAAGAAAGACATTAATTCTAATCCTGCAACTAACTGTAATATTTGCTCCATGGGAGGCAAAGGAAAATTATCTTTGTTGCAGGCTTTATTAAGGTTTCGAAATTTGATGCAAATTCTAATGTCTTCGTTCTTCTTTCTAACAGGAACCATATTGGAAACCCATTTAGAATGTCACACGAGAAAAATAGTTTTTGCTTTCAATAACTTATTGAGTTCAGATTTGATTTGATTTTCTAGATTGGGATGGATATTTCTCATAGGTTTTTCATAATTTATCATTGGGATAGTATGTTGGATGATAGAAGTGTCATAAGTTTTAAGTTCATCATAGTTCCAAGCAAAGACACTTTTATATTTTTTCAAAAGACGAACATACGCTAATTTTTATTCAGGAACTAGGCCAAGGCCTAGGTTGATATTCTGTGGTTTTGCGTCAGTTCCAAGATTTACTAATTCATAATTCAAATTCAAACTTTTCAATTTTGTATTGGTAGATCTTTTAAATAAATCTTTCAAATCATAAAGGTCTTCTAACTTGACTACTAACTTTGGCATAGCATTATTGGTGCTATCTTGATGCAATTGTCTGTCATGTTGGTCTTCATCAATTATCTGATTGGCGTAAGATCCTTCAGATGTGAGAAAGTTTACAATATTAATATCATCATTGAAAATCCTCAAATTGGTAACATTATCGGGAATCGAAGGTCTAAAGATTAATTCGATTGAAAATCGATTAGGACTAAAGTCTTATGCAGGAATGAGCTTGGAAGCTACATTAGCTAGGAGGTCTGAACTAGCATTCTGAATTCTGGGAATTGATGAAATATTAAATGCTCTAAAATGTTTAGTCAGATCTTGGACTAAAGATTGATAATGCTTTAAATGACCTGATAAACAATGTATAGTATTGCGTACCTGTTTGATTACAATTTCCGAATCTCCGAAAACTTGTAGATATTTGATGTCTAATCCGATTGCTTTGTATAATCCTTGGACTAAAGCCTCGTATTCCACGGTGTTATTAGTGCAATCAAACTCAAGTCTACAAGTCAGCATAATTTTATTTCGCTCTGGACTAACCAAAATGCATCCTGCTCCTGCTCCTTCATTAGACTTAGAACCATCAAAAAATAATTTCCAAAATAAAGATTTATTTACAAGAGTATCTATAAAATTAATACATTTAGAACTATCTGTTTGAGAAAAATTTTCTATTTGAGATAAAATAGAATGTTATAAATAAGGTGAAGTATGAGCATTGAAATTTCTTAAGAAAGAATCAACTGAATAATTGCCAATGATATTACTGTTGTATTTAACTGGTTCATCCTCTCCTTCCAGTTCTGTTACTATGTATTTCTGATGTTTTTCTCATTCAACCTTTATCTGATTTGGTTTACCATTGTAAGGAAGCCACATATGTGACCAATCAGTTGCAAAATATCCATGAAGTTCTTCTGACCAATCTCTGCTAAGAATTAAGCCATAAAATTCTAGAATATCTGCAGCTAAAATATCGATAACTTGACATACCTTTGGATTTTATGACAGTCTTATGGTAACCTGATTTAATTCGCCAATCACTTCAACTTGTGATCGATCTAACTGGACTATGCATACGACAGATTTTTGTGGTTTAATGTTCAACTTTGCACATATTTATTTTGGTAGAATATTGGATGAAGCTCGAGAATCTACTAAATAATTATGCAAATTTTTATTGAAAACTTCATAAGTAAGAAGAAATGGAGGAGTATGAGATCTTGAACTTCCTCCAATTAAAGAGATATTTTCTAGATCAACTTTACTGATTGCATTAGCTGTAGGTCTTCCCATCTTGTTGGAAGCTTGAGAAATCAAAGGATCAGGCAAAGGTTTTTCTGGTACAACATGTAATTCTTTCAAAAGTACCTTTTTGCTGGTGTTTTAACATGCTCAATTCATAAAAAGTGATGTTAGCCCTAGTCTTCTGCATGTCTTCTATGATATTATACTCCATTTCATCTGGAATAATTAGTGTTCTTGCAGGAGTTGATGAATCTATCTGGACTGGGCTACTTTGAATTGCTTTAGATGTCGTTTTCTTGGATGCAACTTTATCCTTAGTCAATGAGCTTGCGCTCTTTGACTTAGGAGTAGGTAGAGGAGGATCAAGTTGATTTCTACCTCCAGTGCTAACTGGGGATGCTTCTTGATCTTCCTCATTTGGGAGGATAAAATCGCACATGCCTTGTACTTCTACAAATTCTTCTTCATCAATAGTTTCCTCTGTAGCAGTTTCTTCTTCTTCTTTTGATTCAGCATTAGTAATAGCATTTGGTGGTTTTGGATCAGTTGAAGGGTTTCTTCTAAAAGGTTTGAAAGAATTTTTAGAAGATGTTTCTGCAACTTGTTTCTTAATGTCAATCATTTCATTAGACATGGTTTTCAAAACTTTCTGCAATCCTTCTAAATCAAATGGATCTTTTGATTTTTTTTTCTTGGGGTCTTCCTTAAAAGTGACTTTCTTGGATTTTCTTTCTTCTATCGCATTTTTCTTATCTAAAGCAATGATATGTTTCTCTACTGCTATTTCCTCCTTCATGTTTTCTGCTAAAGTTGTTTTATTAGCCCTATCAATGAAGATTTCTATGTTTGATCGTAAAGCATAAATGTACCATTCACTTCGCACTTCTTCACTAGACTTGGAAGCAGTAGCGATTTTATTTAACAATTTATTGAAACGTGAATTGAAATCCTTGACAAGTTCTTTTGAGTCAGCTCTAAGATTAGATAGATCATTGATCAATGTCGCTGTAGACCTGTCATCACCAAATTTAGTCAAAAATTGATCTTGAAAGATATCCCAACTAGTGATAGATCCAGATGGTAATGGAAAATACCATGATCCAGCTGCTCCTTGTAGAGTAGAGGGGAAAATTTGGACAACAAAATCTTCATTAATAACTCCATTGAGATTTATGGACAGCACAAAATTGTTTGTGTGTTCTTCTGCTAGCATGCCTGCTTTAGGATTAAACTTAGGCAACCATTTTTCAGGATAGGCTGGTAATTGACTCAAGGGTGCAGGCATTAAGATTGCCCCTGGATTATTCCATGGAATTTGGGCCATTACTGAACTACTAACAGAGGAAAGTGTAGAAGATGATGTATGTGATTGGGAAGATGAGGATATTACAATTATAGATGATTGAGAAGGTGATGTGGAAGTTCTAGTGGATTGAGGGACAATAGTATGAAGTGGACGGGTGGATGGTTGACTTCGCAATGAAGAGGTTTAGATGGATGATGATGATGAAAGAGTCTCGCTATCAGACCCTTTAGGTGATTTCCTTGCTCTTTTCCTTGTAGGTAGAGGTAACTCAGTTGGCTGAATGCCAAGCTTTCACTCTGTAATTTGGTGAGGGAATGAGCAGGATTATATTGCGAAGTTACATTTCCTTGAGATTTATTAGATCTTTGAGGTGATATTGAAAATCGATGAAGTTCATGAATCAAAGATTCAACTTCTGGAGGTTCAATAGCAGATTCTTCTGAAAATTCAGGGTTTGTAGCAGTGTCTGTTCTTCTTTCAACTTCTGACTCTTGATTTAAATCCGAGTGTGATGGGGATGTTGGGGAAGATGGTGACGGTGATTTACTATCATAATGGTATTTAGATTTAGATTTAATTTCCATTCATAGTTCGTGGCCCTCCTTCTAGCACCAAATATGTTGAAGCCCTGAAAATCAGGTCTAAAACAAGGGGGATACCCACTCGGTCCGGACCTTGGTTAGCTGCTCCTTTTCCGTTTGGTGTAGTGGGTCCAACTGGGGATAATGGGACCAGTTTCCCAATATGTGTGTGTGTGTTGAGAATATATATTTCCTTTCTAAAAAGGTTCCTAAGTGAAATGCTTTTATTCTATTTCTAATCTAATCATATGCAAATTGTATTCTAACTTAAACAGAAATATCTAATTCTAAACTAGCCCGGGATGCAATCTTTCTATTTATGTGATCTAAAATGATTTCAAATAACAATCGATAATAAATATCATTCAGCTGTTATGAGAAAAGAATTCAATAAAGATAAACCACTTCATATAAAAAACTTAGATGAAACAGTTGTGAAAAATATATCGCATAATAAGTTATTCATACATTAACTATAAATAAATAGCTATCACTGTACAAAAGTGCCAAATGATAACTTAAAAATTCAAGCATCAATATATAAATAACTGTACATAAATATCACTTTTAACACAGAAGCAGAAATAGTTAAGAGGTAAAAGTACCATTTATAACTGGTTCTACTCGTGAGCTAGAAGCAATAATGACTTATCTCTTCTTAATCCAACATATACTAAGAGTAAAAAAATGCAACATCAGTAGCAGATATTAGACACAGATATCAATAAATGTCATTCCATTCATTCATAAAAACCTCCTCTGAGGGTGAAAAAGTGCATGTTTTGAGGACATGTTTTTGACAAATTTCAGGACCCTTCTCTAAATGCATGGGAAGGGTTTAAATACTACTAACTAAATCTAATTATATTTTATTACAAAATTTAGGATTCGATTTAAATGACCGTCCTTTTTGTAGGAAAAAAATAAGTAAAACTAACACTAAATCTAAAACTAAAATTAACAACTAACTACTTATGAATGTGATCTTTGAATTTGCAAGCATCCAGCATTGATTTGAGAAGAGGAGGTTGGCCAAATTCATATTTTAATTGTCCCAAAAAAATGGAATCAGAAAGTGTTGGCGCGATCTTCTCAGCAGAATTAACGATGCAATTAAGAGCACTGCATTGACTGTGTGGTTTTACCAGATATGTCCAGTAAGAATCCCAATTTAACTTTGTTAATCCTTGAATTAATTTTTCCTTTTCTTCAGTTTTCTGTTTCCACTCTGTTTGAAATTGCTGTGCTTGTGGTAGGTATCCTGGAATAGTTTCTAAAATCAAATTAACTTTGTGAAAATTTTCATTTACACAATCAATAATGTTGCTTGCTACTGTAGCTGCTTCCTCTGCTACTTTTTCTGCCTCTCCGATCTGTGCATCCCAATTTAAATAGTTAGTAACTCTTTCATTAGTTAAATCATAATCATGTCATAATTCTATGACATGATTAGTTATTTTATCACTTTCTTGACAAAAAGAGTTCCATTGTGAAATTTTTTGGCATAATATATTTTTTGTTGCAGTAGTTGATTATTCAAGGAAATAGACTCTGAGATAAACTCTGTAAGCTTGGGGTCATCTTTATGCATCTCTTGCATAATCCGTATTTGTTTCTCTTTTTTGACCAAGCTTTTTTGATATCCGATCTGCATTTTCTGAAACTCTTGCTGTAACTTTTCAAATTGTATATGTGCTTCACTGTTAGCATGGGCTTGTTGCAATTTTTGTTGCAGAAATTGTATTTGATCGTCTTTTTCATTCAATAATAGTCGTACCTCAGATGCTTTGTCAATCGTTGTGGAGGCATAAGCTCCTGTAATATGAGATAATTTAGTAAGATTTGCAGTTGGATCCGTAGTAGGATCTTTCCATAAAACATCTAATTGTTCTGCATCAGTAGAGAGAACACTTTCTAATTTCCTCTTCTTCCTTTTCTTTCTTACTATTGCTTTATGTTGTGGACTATAGAATAGATCCAGAGGAGGAATTTCCTCTATTTTAAGTACAAGCTCAGAGGAGGGAGTAATGGGTATATGTTCTGTTTCTGTGACATTTCCACTTATTCCTATGATTAAACCTTTTTTTGTCTGTACAGGAGTTTGTATGTTATGTCCTTCAACATTAATCAAATCATTAAATGTTTCCCATTCTTTATCTAAATGAGTTCAGATGGATGGTTGCTGTACATTGAGAGGTGGAAGGTTCAACTGTGGAGTGGTTGAAGTCTATTGTTGCGAAAGCTCTTTTGATTGAGCTATATCCTTCACTGAGCCTTCACTTTTATCCTGATCATTATCAGACTTTTTAGAACATTCAGAAGTTTCTTTGCCAGAGTTTGACTTAGACCTTTCTCTATCTGAGCTGCCACTGAGACTGACACTAGGAGTTGGTTCCCTTGTGGGTTCCAATCACAAATTATCCAAAGGGATAGTGGTTAATATTCTTTCTCTGTACATTTTAAATTCTTGAAATTCTTCTGGGGAAAACCGTGTTTGAGCTAAATACAAAATCTCTTTAAATGAACATTTTTCTTGGAGCATATCATCAAAAAGATCTTCTTCTCTAGAAAATACTCTTACCTTGACTGCAGTGGTGAAATCCTTAACAACGTCATACGGGTCGAATAGCCTTCTTGGAAACTTGAACAATTGTAAACATGTAATATTTTTTACTTCCTTAAATGCATGAACAACATCAAATAATGAAAATGCTCCACAAGCTACAGGAAATTGTGGCCAGATTTATTTCTTTTTATCCTTTAATTATTTTGTCAAGCCTCCCTCTCCACAGGTTTGATATGCAATTTCCTGAGCTATGATTTTATCCGGAACATACAAGGGTAAAACATGAGCAGAAGCAAAGCTTCCAAAAACCCTAACATAGGTAAACAATTCTTCTCTAAACCATCTTGTGACAGGGAGAATGTCTACTTTTGCTTCATGGGAGAACCTTGGAGCATCCTTATTATACAACACTCTGTACAGAGGCAACATTATGCCATGAAAAATTTTGTAAAAATGAGGAATGAACATTGATTCCCACAATTCTTTGTGATAAACGTGAATGGGTAGGGGATCTTGAATTGTCTATTTCCAACCCATTAAAGGGAACTTAGAAACAAAGCAGACTGAATCCATAACATAAGTAGATAGATAAAAAGGAGGATAAGTCCTCTGAGAGACAGTCCGTTTAGACTGGTAATTGAAAATAGCCGTGGCTAAGTTATCAGACAATATTTTAGCCCAGTCCACAATGGTAGCGTTAACAACAGAATTCAATAAGGGAAGCCATTAAGGCAAAAACTTATTAATGTCAGGCTTTCTGAAAAGCCTACATAGCATAGCGGTAGCAAAACAATACGGAGAAGTGAGTGAACCAGTACTGTACATACCGTATTTACCTTCCTTTAGTGGTTCATCTCTTCTGGACCATTCCTTGGTGCATTCTGCCAAGTTTTCATTTTCCTTGGCAAACTTCTCCATAAATTGTTTGTTGTAAGTTACTTGAGGCTCTGGCAAATGATACATAAGCCTCAAATTTTCTGGAGTAAACGAACCAATGAGCTCTTGATCTTGAGTTTTAAACTATCTGTCCATAATATCAATGCTATCCAGCACCCATTTCACCATGTATGTATATGGAAGAATTCTAGGTCTTGCTGCTATTCGGTGCAAAAATGAACAAGCCAGTTCTGTAAGATATGCTTCAGAAGAATTACTTGAGCCTACGTTAGCCGTGACATCCATTACTCTTGGGTTTTCTTCTTCAAGAAAATTAAACATACCCTCCCAAGTGGTGATACCAGCGTCTTTATTGCGAGCAGTGTCTGCGTACAAGGATGCCATCTCTTTACTTTCAGAACTTGGAGCTTTCTCTTTCTTTCCCATAATACTCTGTATATTGCTTTGGATAGTCTTATGTTCTTCACACCTGCGGTTTTACGAATTAAGTGAGAATAATGATATGAGAAAGGTGACAGGATAGTTTTAAATGCTGAAGGCGTATGAAATATATTACTTTAACATGAAATAACCTTTCAATCAAAAAAAAATCCTTTTTCATTAATAAATGACAATCAATTCATTAATTTCACATAAAAGCGCATAACGGGTCTTGATTTATGGAAAGATTTTCTTCGTACAACGATCTTTAAGAATCTGCAATAATGTGATCTGTGATTTGCTTTGAAATATCGCAAAATTGCAATATCGCAGATCGCAATATCTGCAAATTGAAATCATCAAAAAATCGCAATTATCGCAAATCGTAAACTCGTATCATCGCAATGTCGCAAAAATATAACATATGAAAAATATCCATTAATATATTTTCTGCGATATGCGATTTTAAATAACTGTTATCGTACATTAATGATTTGAAGCGTAAGATATGATATTTTAAGTATGCGATGTGATGAATATTTTAATGCATAGTTTTGGATCGCACTATTGCAATTTAGAAAATTCTACTTGCAAAATATATTATTCAATTTTTTGTGATGGATGCGATATTTCTTCAAGGAAAGTCTTTATTCTATTCTATCATAAACCTAAGTTTTTGATAGTAAGTTTTATTTAAAAAAGAAAAGAAGCACTAATTAATTTTTTGGATTTTAAAACTAAGGGTCCCCACTTATTTGGTATTATTAATAATACTAAATAAGAAGGGGGGTTGTTGCTGGCCACAACAGACCCACACATGTGACTTGGGTGCAATAAAACTCATGGGAATGTGTTAGAACATAATTTTGGACAATAATATTCTTATTATTTTCCCAAAACTGTGTTAAGGTATCAAAGCCCCAAATGAGTGCAAGAATGTTAGTGTAGGAGTGTTGGTGAAGGAGTGCATGGTATAGGAACTTGCCGCATAGTACAGGAAGGTGAATTCAAGATCAAGGCCTATTGGCATACATATATAATCAACCTATGTTTCAAACCTAAAAATATAAAAACTACTATTTATGATTATTTTAATGTTTAAATCTCATTAAAACAAGGGAATAACAAATATTTAATCTATCATCTCCGAGAATGCACAAAACTACAACAATAAATGTTCAAACTAAAAAAAAAATGAGGGATGTCAAGTAATAGGTGATAAAAAGCAAGGAAAAAAAGAGGCCCAACACACACTAGAAAAACTTATGACCTCATGGTCATAAGCATATGATGTAACAAGCCTCCTTGATCTCAAAATTTGATGCAATTGATCATCCATTTCTTTTCACTATTGTTTTTCCCCTAGTATAGTTGTCCTCAATTCTTCAAGCTTATTAAATATATGCTAGAGTTGTCCATTTTTATTTTTGATTCACTCTAGTAAAATCACTTGCTTTATTCTACTTAAATCTCTTTTCATATCAGTATGCCTTCTTTTAGGCATCCTCCTCACCAACATACATAACCTATCAAATTCATTGTCTATCTTTGTCATTAGGTGTAATCACGATGTAATGTACTATTGATTTATGCATGATGCATATCCTTGTATGATATAAGAGCTACACAACTCTTACTAATTTATTATTTAAATCTCTCCTTTACAATTTTTTTATTATGTTTTGTAACTTCCTTGTCACTATCGATTTTGGATCATTTTTTTCTTTGGTACCAATCGATCCTCTTGTTGATACATGATATTTCCTTATGGAAATGTGTTCTTGTTGTGATCCATAAACAGTTTCATATCCTTCTCCTTTATCTCATTGTTGTACAAAATTATGATTTTTTCGTCAAAATCAGTTGAGTTGGAAAAATTTAGGTCATTTTCATCACTTGTGTCTCTTGGAAACTAATTCTCTAAAAACTCCCTTTCCTCTTCAAAAATTTCAAAGAGGAAATATGAATGTTATAGAGGATTTCTATCATTACGAAGAAATAGAATAACTTCTATTTCTTTAATTACAGTCTCATGTTCATCTTTACTTTCCACATTTACATCCTCATAATTAATTTCTAAATTAAAATTAATTTTAGTTTCCTGAAATGTTGTATACACATCTTCACTGCTAGGCATGCATGAAAACTTCTCTTCTTTGGTTGTAATATATTCTCTTGGTTTAGATCTTCTAAATATTTTTTCTGGAAAATCTAATTTGTCATCATACTTATTAAGGATTACATCTAAACTTTTTTTCTTATATTTTCTTTGAGTATATCCATTAGACAAATTTTCCTATTTATTGCACCGACATGTCCTTCAAACTGCATAGAAAGAATTGCATTTATGAATTGTTCATGATATTCACCCTGAACGTCTTTGACATAAAATTTCACTTCATCTCCTCTAGTAACAATATTTTGACTTTTTTATTCAATTTAATTTTCGCAAAGCATATTTTTATCATCTTCATCGATTTTCATGAAAACTTCAGATGATTGTTCTTCTTCATTATTTATGCAACCATCAAAGATACACAAATCAATATCTTAAAAACATAGGTCTTTGTAGCACTATTTTATGCTTCAAATATAAACTTATCTTCCAAACTTGAACTTCCCAGATATTTCAAAGAATCCTCTATAGATCTTCTCATAGCATCCTCATTGACACTCTACAAGGATTGGTCCTTGTTTAGGCTCACAGAAGTTCACTTCTCCTTCAACAATTAGCCTATGAGTTTTCTCAAATCCTTTGATCTTTTCAGAAAAAAACTAAGAATTTGTCTTATGCCTTTATTCCACTTACAACCAATTCCATTTTATTGTCCTCTTAAAATTCCTTCCATACCAATGGTGGTATTCTCCTTTATGTAACAGTTCTCTCATTACCTCATGATGTACTTCCATTGCAATTCTCTCTCTATCAACTTCCTCATTGCTTAACATCATACGCGTTACCTCAAAACGTTTACTATGATGTAACAACCCTCGTGAAAATTCCATGTAATAAAAGTCAAAAAATAATAACCACGGTTGATGTGACACTTATTATAAACTAAATTTTGGGCAAAACATCTTAGTGGGTGTTCATTTTGGTTAATATGGCTAAGGAAATTGGGAAAGGAAAAGGCTTTGGAAAGGAAAAATTACATATTAGGCACATTTATTTATGAGAAATAATTGAAATTAGGAGAAATGGGATATGAAATGTCACAGGTTTCATATGAGGAGGAAAATGAAGAAAAATAATGGAAAATGAAGAAAATAGAGGCCTCATCAATAAAAATACTTCTCAAAATAAGTTGGTACCTTTTATCAGTTTAGTTTTTTGGAGCTATCTCACTATCAATTTAGTTTTTTGGAGCTATCTCACACTCTTGGACACTTAAATTTTTTTTGGCGCTCTTTGAAATTAGAGAGAAAATGAAAAATAAAGCAAGAAGAGGGAAGGAAAAAGCAAGGAAGAGCAGGATCAAGCAACTACATCAGGATTCGTTGCAGGCATTCATTTGCACGTGTCATTTCCTCTTCAGATCTAGCAAGCATGGTATTTCATGTGTTTTTTTCTATCATGGCATGGGATATTCCAAGTGTGACATTGTTTTCGGCCCAACCTTTCCATTTCCGAATAGCCTTAATGAGATGGTTCTCATACCTTAGTTGAGTTGGATTGTCCGATGGATTCCTGGTTGAGTGAGGTGGATCTCAAAATTTATTTAACACACGGACTAGTAACCCCTAAACCAGATTGTGGGTTGCAAAAAATTCGGATAGTGTGTTGCCTGAGCCAGTCTCCCAATCCTTGACCCGTAAATTATAGGATATATAGTAAAGCATAGAGGTGGTTTTCTTCAGTTTAGTGCCTAGTGATCCAAATTTGGATTCTAGTAGATCTTGAGAGGTGGTTTCTCTTTGTTGGGTCTAGTAGTCCTGGGATGGTATGTACGATAAATTCTAGAAAGAATGTATCGCTTTAGGTCCTAGTGATCCCTCCTTCAAACTGTGTATTGCAGTAAAACTTAAGAGGCTAGGAGATATGAAAATTCCTCATGGTGCAGGGGGTGAAAACTAGTAGCATTCATTCATGTTTGGTACTTTTTGGTTGGTTATGAGTCCCAAATTCATGCAGGGGAATATGACACGGTGGTGATTGGCTGAAGAGATATTTGGCTCTGGCAATCTATGGTCTAGTGGAATGTGGAAGTCCCATCTCTAGTTGGTTTCTAAATTCATTAATGATAAATTAATTCCCTTGGTATTTGGTTTGTAAATGTACTGATTTATATCAGTATTCTATTGTTTTTCTATCCATGGTATGTATTTTGTTATTATGCTAGTTATGAGCATGTATTTTAACAATGATGATGTATGTATCTTCCCGTGCTTTTATTCGTAAATGAATGCACAATGTTTCTATGGAAAAATAGATTGTATTGTAGCTATTGATGTATGGGAGCACTTCTTCTTAGCAATTCTCATATAAGTATGAGAAACATTTGCTCTGTTATGTTATTTATACCTATAGCTTTAATTTTTGTGATGTGTTTGACGAAATGTATCTCATGGCTAGTAGGGGTCCAGTTTATTCCTTCTGGATATTTTTTTAAATACAACATTGTTTGCAAATTTTAATTTATATCTAAACTTGTCATGAAGTTATGGGAAGAGTACTTGGTTATGGGCTGAAAAAATTGGCTCAAGTCCTCGGGACACTGGAACAACACTGAATAATTTAGCTCCTCGGTGTTAGCTTGTAGGATTTTATGCATGTGTCCCGATACCCATATATGTTGGCTTGTAGGCCTCTATATGTGTCCAGAGGCCTAGAATAAAATTAGGTGTTATGAAATGAGCTCCAAAAATAGAAGAAAAGAGAGATCAACGACTTAGAGACAAGCCACTTTGAGGGGGAAACCTCCTTTACATTAGATTAATTAACAATTATTGGATGATAGAAGTGAGAAAACATTGTTTATATACAGAGGAGTCCATGGGGTAATAATATAATCCTATTCGACCTAATAATAATAATGTAAAGGCACAATAATAATAATATGGGGGCTACAGGGGTACAAAAATAGCAATAAGGGGTCTACACTAATAGAAATAAGGGGATACACTAGTATTATAGGGACCTAACATGCCCCTCTCCTTGAAAAAAGTGGTGTCGTCGATGCTTGATTATTTCTAGATGGTTCTGTATAAAATTCTCATCCTCCCATGTGGAATATTCAATGGGTAGTTTCATCCACTTGTTAAGATACTCTAAAATTGATCGATTTGGTAGTTTTCAAGTTCCTGAAAATTAAAATATACCATCCCCAAAGATTGTAACCATCTATCTTTACTTTCACGCCTTTCTTCAAAACTTCCATTTCATTTTTTGTTTCTCTTTTTAAGAGCAAAATTTGGTGCCCTTGCTCTTGTAATTTTGATATATCATGTTTCACTTCTTCATCCTCATGAGTCATAGTAGATTATTCTAAGGGCTTAATGGCCGTTGAATTCTTTTTAGGGGGAACTTTAGAACCCAATACTAATATCTATGCTTCCATATTCCCTTGGAATCACTTCAAACTGATCATTAGGGGAATTTTGAGGTCTAAATTGGGCCTCCTAAGAAAAATGTACAACAAAAATAAAATTTATAGGAACCAATAAGATTCAAGATGATGATGTCAACCATGGGGGATGATTCACCATTTTTTAAGTAAAAGGGTAAAAAGATTAAAAAATAAAAAAATAATAAAACTACTTTGTCAACTCATATTTTCAACTTATCTTCCAAATTTTTAACTCAAATTTCGAGTGGGAGTACTCATTGGATGCAAAATTTCATTCCTCATCCAAGGAGCACCCATGTTGCATACTTTCGATGGACCCTCCTACAAGAAAAATGAGAAATACAGAAAAATACGTGATTAAAATCACGTTTTTCATGTATTTCACATATTTTGTTTAGCAAGACCCATCGAAATTATGAAACATGGGTACTCCTTGGATGAGGAATTAAATTTTGCATCCAATGAGTACTCTCACTTAAAATTTGAGTAAAAAATTTGGGAGATAAGTTGAAAATATGGGTTGAAAAGGTAGGTTTTTCTTTTTTCCCTCCAAAATTTGATGATGTAATCAAATATTATTTTATTACTTCCACTATTATTTTATAATTTCCTTAGGAGGCCCATTTTAGACCTCAAAATTTCCTTTAATTTGTTTCAAACAGAACTTATGCAATTTGAAAAAAATACACAGTTTTTCTTGCTTTTGTGGAGCTCGATATTGAAACTGAATTATAACTGTGATTACGAATATTTGATGTCTGAAATTTGGTCCTGTAATAGCCCTCTAAATATTCTTTCAAATTTCACCGGTATGACCTGAGTTGGATGCTTCAATACAAAGTTATTCCCAATCTCCCATAATGACCTAATTATGGTCTGGTTCAGTAAAATGAACTTGTACGCCGTGGGATACACTAGTATTATAGGGACCTAACATTAGGTTAGTGGGACCCATGGGAAGTTTTCTTTGATAGTTGGGTTAGGTCCTGGGAGTGTTTTAGTTGATTACAAGGTCTGTGTGAATATTTCTTGTTGATTCCACTTCCTTAAGGTTACCTAGGAGGTTGCATCTCAATATAGCAGCCTCTCATCGCATATTTACCCTAGCTGGGTGGTTTATTCAGTAGATGTGGGAAGGGGGTGTTATAGAGTGGTATCAGAGCATGATTCAACCCTTGGATTAGATGGGAGGTGTGTTGGTCATGCATTTATCTTGGTTTCATATGTGTTTCCCATACCTATGGTGTATGTGCTTGTGGCATCTATGTTGTTTTTTCCATCGTGGTAGTGGTGTCACCATGGAAGGACTAACGGTGTTATTTTCGGCATAATGTGATGAGCGAATGACTCATTATGTGTTGTTCATGGTTATGTATTTTCCGTGCACACTTCGTACATGTTTCTACAAGTTGTATATGCATTTCTTAGTTATGATAGGTTACATATTGGTCATGCTTGTGTATTGTCCATATATCTTGGCCAACGTAATGCTATATGTTCAACTTGTATTCGTAGTTCAAGTTTGGTTACATGTTTCTTATGATTTTTTATTGTCCGTCCTTATGATTGTGGGTGGTCAAGTTTCAATGACATGGTTGAGGTTGTCATGCATTAGGCCGTTGTGTGTATTTGATATGGTCATGCACTAATTACATAACTTCAACTAAAATGATGTTATGCACTAATATACCATGTATGACAATTTTATATGTTACTATTATTATGTATATACATATACTATGTTGATTGGTTGATCTTCTTGGATGTATCCTCCCCAAATTACACCAAGGTACATTGGTTTATTTTTATTTGGTTTAGGTGAAATATTATGTCTTATAGGAGAAATATCAAAATGTATACAATGGTGGTAAACTATAATGACTCACCCTATAAGTCATATGAACAACATCATGGGAACTCTTTTTAATTGGAATCCATATTGAGAATCCTAAAGGAATAAATAAGGAGTTGTAATTAAAACAATGGCAGGATCATACAGGCACAAGAGAAACAAGCAGAGGTGAATGCAATACTTCTTCAGAGCTTTTCTAATTTAGAGAAACAAGTGTCACTTTTTATTTTTTATGGAAAGCAGGACAAAATTAATGGTGCATATGGGAGTAGCTCTCCTGGTAGACAGAGGTAAGATAGAGCAGATACATTGAGAGATGGTAGGTCATTCAACACTCTAGATATGAGGGGTGATGGGTACTAGTACCATTCTTGTTCTGGTTCAGATAGTCATCATGATTTTCATTGATATAGTCCTTATAGGATCATTGATAGGGGGTACTTTCAAGATGAAATTAAGAAATAAAATTCACCTAATTTTGATGGGCACTTAAAGAAACAAGAAAAGGAAAAATCTTGGATAGTTGGGATGAAGAAGTTATTTGTGTTATATGGGTACTCATATAACATCAAGGTTAGGAATATATTCATAGGACCAAGGTACATTGTTATGATAAAGCCATTGAGTGCTTGGATGACAATTGGAAACCTAGATTCCTATAGGGAAAGAAGAAAGCCACATTAGTTAGGATGGTGACAACATGCAGGCCAAGAATAGGCGTAGGAAAGGGTGTGTGCTACTTGAAATTAATATCTCTATTAAGAAAGGTATAGAGGTGGAGGATGAATTTTTTTTTAGCAAGTATCCAGTTTTAGAGCAGTTTCAAGATGTGTTTCCAGCATAGATTTATGAGTTTCAACCTCACAGGGAGGAATACTTTTCTATTGAGTTGGTACGAAGGGCAGGTCTAACCTCAAAATAAACTTACAAGATGAGCACACATGAGTTGGTAGAATTAAAGTTGCAGTTGAAAGAGATGCCTGAAAAGGGATACATTAGGCCAGGTGTATCACCTTGGCATGCACTATTGTTGTTCATAAATAAGAAGGATGACACTCTCAGATTGTGCATTGACAACAAACAACTGGAAAAGGTGACCATCAAGAACAGGTACCCATTACCAAGGATTGATGATTTGTTTGATCAACTAAAGGGAGCAGGAGTGTTATCTAAGATCAACGTGATATTGGGATATCACTAGGTACACATAAAAGAAGAAGACATCTACAATACCGCATTGATGACTAGGTATGGGAATTATAAGTTTTTTTTTAGTTCCATTTGGTTTTACTAATGCCCCAGCTACATTTATGTGTTTCATTGATAATGTTTTGCATCCTTAGTTGGAAATTTTTTTTATTGTGTTCATTGATGACATATTTGAATATTCTAAAAATTAGGAAGAGCATATCCAACATCTTACAACAATGTTGAGGTTATTAAGAGATTATCAGTTGTATGCTCAACTTAGCAAATGCAGTTTCTTCCATACTTAGGTACACTGCTTGGGACATGTTTTCTCCAAGGAGGGAATTTCACTAGATCCACAAAAGTTAAGGGCCATCATGGTGTGGGTAACTCCCAAGAATGTATATTAGCTGAGATAATTCATCGCATTAATAGTTTATTATCAGAGGTTCATCAGGAACTTCTGAGATATTTCATACCCTATTACATCATTACATAGGAAAGGTAAGAAGTTTGATTGGAAAAAGGAGTGTGAGGATATTTTTGAGCATATTAAGCAGTTTTTGACATATGGCATGGGGGTGATTGGATTAATATATATTTACCTCAGCCAATATATGGTCGAGCTTAACATGGAAGTCCCATCTCTCTTTGGTTTCTACCTTAATTAATGAGCAATTCATTCCTTTGTTATTTGGTATGAAAATGTACCGATTTATATGTGGATTCTATTTCTATTGTATATGTGGTAATTTTGTCGCTATTATGTTTCTTATGAGAATGTATTTTAACAATTATGATGTATGGCTCTCCCCATGTTTTTACTTGTAAATGAACGCACAACGTATCAATGGTAAAATAGAGTGTATTGTAGTTAATGATGTAAGGGATTAATTCTTCTTAATTATTATGAGATAAATATGAGACTCCTTTTCTTTGTTTTTTTTTTTATATTTGTAGCTTTCATGTTTGTGACATGTTTGACGAAATTCCTATCATGTCTAGTAGGGGTCCAATTTATTCCTTTTGTATATTTTTGTAGATACACCATTTTTTGGTCATTTTAATTCATATCTCAACTTTTCTTGAAGTTCTCGGTAGAGCGCTAGGTTTTGGGCCGGAGAAGGTGGCTCAAATCCTAAGAATGTTGGCACAATACTCAAGAATTTAGTCCCTAGACATTTCCTTGTGGGATTATGCATGCATCTAGAGACACATAGATGCTAGCTTGTAGGACTGTACATGAGGCTAGAGGCCCAGATGTAAATTAGGTCAATGAGACCTAGGGGAAGGTTTCCTAGATGGAGATAGCTCCTCGAGGTGTTATTTTTGATGTACAAGGTCTCTATGAAGAGTGTATGTCGAATCCATCTCATTAAGGTCACATGGGAGGTTTAATATCACCATAGTAGCCTCTAATCAAATATTTACCCTGGTTGGCAAGTTTCTTGTGTAGATGTTGCAAGGGGGCGTTACATATGACCATCAATAGTAATAATTATCCTTTATCTATGAGTATAATATTTCTCACTATCAGCTACAATCAAGCCTTTGTAATAATCCTTTTCCATTAGCCTTCTACTAAATACATTTTTAATATTTTCCATATCATAGTTCTCCATAGTATTTTTGTTGATTCCCTCCTTTGAATTATTTTCTTAAGAACTCCTTTCTCTTCCCGCTTGTAACAAATCTACTTACCAAAAAAAAAAATCTATTTGTAATATTTATGCTACTTTGTCATTATTTGACTTTATTACATTTTGTCATATTGTGATGTTTCCACACATGTATAATTTTTGTTCGTATAATTTTTCTAATGACATCATTGGTTGTGAATAGAATTAACCTCGGCTATTAATTATCCTTAGACCAGCATTCAATGATTCCACCATTTATATTTTAGTGTTGACTCTCATTTGTGACATTTCAGTACTATTCTCACTTTTATGATAATAGTAAATTATTTTACTAATCATTTATATCTTCATAAGATTATGAATTTTATAGAATTCTTATTGACATAATCACATTAGAATATCTACCTATGTTCTAACATTCTAATTATCCTCAAATATTTCCCTTCTAATTATTTTCCCTCATTTCACTCATACCTTCCAATTACACAACATTTTTAATCTAATTTTCCAGATTAATGTCAAGGCTATTTATCCACATATGGACATAGCTCTTAACCCAATAATTAACTTATGTAACATAATTATTAAAAAGGTATATGAATAGAATTGATAATGAATATCATACGACAATTCAATATATTACCCTTACACTATCCTTGAGCATTATTCGAGTTACATTTGCGTTATGCAACTTATCATTAAATCGAGTTTATAACCTAATGTTACATATGTACACGTACGATTTCTAACATTAAAATACTGCATATTTACTATTTCCCATATATTTATTCCCTGATGATAACATTGGAATGAGTTGTTAAGTTAAATTCTCCTATGTATCATTTAATTGTCATGACATATTATACTAAGGTTTAAAGGTTTGGATATAGGAAATACATATGGGGATTTCATCGTATCCCTCCATAAATGTTGACAAATCTTGGAGGTCATTCCTCTATTTGATGCTACCATGTTTTTAATGTAGGGTACTTCAATAATTAACTCATCACATGTCCTGTGGTTATTTTTCTATTTCATTGCATTGTTGATGAAAGCCACGTTTACGGTAAGGGTGATTTTGTATCATCTTCGTCTGTATTTTGTGTGTGGTTTTCAATGACTTACCCTTTTTCATATTTTCAATTGCATTTTTCCATGATAGCAAAGCCTCATCTCTGGTTCTCCACCCAGGCCAGTCATTCTTCTCATAGCCTGCTCGTTTGTTTACTGTTACTCATTCTGCATCAGGAAAATACACATCATTTTCTGATTTCTTCTTTCCACCATATGAATTTTATTTTTTATTAGTTTTGGTATTGGTTTCTTCTGCAACATATTACATTTTAATTCAATGGTTGCAGGGCTTCATTTTACCAAACGTATTTTCACTTTCATTGTGCCCTCTCTTCGTCAAGAGATTGAGGTAATGCAGGTTTTGTAACTATGTTATTCCATTGTTTTACGAATTACTATTATTTCTCTGGTACTATTGTCTATGCTCATCACTAGTTTCGATTAGCATACTACTTTGAAACTCATTGTTATCATTTCTTAGTTTCATTTGGGAATTTATTCCATTGACTCATTCTTTAATATTATTTGGGGTTTGATACAATTACCTACATGGAACAATATTCATATCATTCATTTTAGTGAATTCAATATTTATCAAGAGATAGGGTTTATCCATGTAAAATCATTTACGGTAATCAGTATTAATTATTTGTTCAATAAGCATAGATGGGATTTGAGCTTAATTCCTAAGAAAGGAATCCAATTTGGTTTACTATGTCACTCGGCTTAAACCCAATATGAGCTCTTCTGCAAATCAAATTTGTATTTGTATTTATATATTGATATTTTCAATAGGTTTGATTTATTTGCTTCTAAATTTGCCTGTATAATGGAATTTTATCCTCTGTAGGTTTCATTCAGATTCATTTTTCCTTCACTATGAATACTTTAAAATGATGGACATCGTTTTTTCGGGATTAGAATGAATTTGTTCTACATTTTTTTTCCTTCATGATTACGTACATCATTTTTCCCTTATCAAGATCGAATTTCTATTTGACCCAGTAACACTAGATATAGGGAACGAAATTCAATTTCTTATATAATTAGAATTTCTCTCCCTTAATACTATTTTGTATCTGTCCCAGTTTGACTCGCCTGACGTTTCCTCTATTTGGAATTTATTTTTCCTAATTCAGATTCACTTAATGTAGAAATTTATAGGGAAAGTTCCTTAGATCAGGAACCAAAGGACACCTCTCACAAATAGATCGCAAATCAATGCACCAATATAATCACGTGGTTAAAACCCTCAAAGAGGGAAATAGTCCACAGCCTGAGCCAACGTAGCCACTTCAGGAAATTTATTAATATAAAAATAAAATTTACATATGTTTCTCTCATAAAAAGTAACCAGAAAAATGACCCTCCATGCTTTTTAAATAGATATCATGGACCAATCAGGTGCTAATACACAAATCAAGTGTCATTAATACCGAGGAGAGAGTGAACCATCAGATCACTACAAATCGCGACCATCAGATTATAAGTTAAAAATGTACATATTAAATAAACACACTTCACGTAACTCTACACTAGACTAAGTTATTCTTAACTATTTCCTATGTGCCAGAATATCCTAACATCCTAACAGCCCCCCTTAAGAACAACTTGGGATAGGATTGAAGGATTTACAAAGGTGACACAAAAGGAGCTTATTTCTTATGTGTCGAAATATCCTAACATCCCCCCTTAAGAACGAATTGGGATAGGGTTGAAGGATTTACAAAAGTGACACAATAGGAGAAGGAAGGAGGCATTAGAGCCTATCCCCCCTTAATGAAAACTTTCATGAACTCCAATCATGTATCGAAGTTTGGTAAACTTCACTTCAGTGATAGCCTTTGTAAAGATATCGGCTACTTGATCATTGATTGGACAATACTGCACTTCAAGAACACGATCATGAATGAGCTTTTAGATGAAGTGTATGTGGAGCTCAATGTGTTTCATACGCTGATGTTGAACTAGATCTTTACATAGTTGAATCATACTTTGATTATCACACCAAAGTGTAGTTGGATGCTGCTGATGAAGACCAAATTCAGACAGGATCTGATGAAGCCACATGGCTTCCTTGCTGGCTTTAACTGCACCACAATACTTTGCTTCTACTAAATAAATAGATATGGCACTTTGCTTCTTACAATACCATGTAATAGGTCCTGAACTAAGAGTGAATACAAATCTTGTAGTAGACTTTCGATCATCAAGGTCACTAGCCCAATCAGAAAAAATGAAACCAATCAACAATGGAGATGCTCCTGCACTGTAATGAATATTGAACTGAACTATACCTTGAATATATCAAAGTATTCTTTTAGCTGATTTCCAGTGACTTTAATGAGGTTGGTGCATAAACCGAGCGACAAGACCAACGATAAAGGAAAGGTCAGGATGGGTATGGGTTAGATACAGAAGTTTACCAAAAATTTGATGGTATAAGGTAGCATGAACGTATGAAACACATCGAACTCCACATACACTTAATCCGAAATCTCATTCATGATCGTGTTATTAAAGTGCAGTATTGTCCAACCAATGATGAAGTAGTTAATATCTTTACAAAGGTTCTCACAGAAGTGAAGTTTACCAAACTTCGATCCATGATTGGAGTTTAGGAAAGTTTTCATTAAGGGAGGATAGCCTCTAATGCCTTATTCCCTCTCCTATTGTGTCACTTTTGTAAATCCTTAAATCCTATCCCAATTTGTTCTTAAGGTGGGGTGTTAGGATATTTCAACACATAGGAAATAGGCTCCTTTTGTGTCACGTTTGGAAATCCTTCAATCCTATCCCAAGTTGTTCTTAAGGGGGGATGTTAGGATATTCCGACAGATAGGAAATAGTTAAGAATAACTTAGTCTAGTGTAGAGTTAAGTAAAGTGTGTTTCTTTACTATGCACATTTGTAAATTATAATCTGACGATCACGATTTGTAGTGATTCGCCGATTCACTCTCTCCTCAGTATTAATGACATGTGATCTTGCTTATTTTCCCATTTAGGAACTTTATCATCATTGGAAGTTTTATTTTCTTGTCATGTGGCTATTCTATAAAGCCTTTTACTTCTAAGCATATCTACCATGTGAGGTAGCCATTGGAAATAATTGGTGTTGTTAAGAATAATCAGGCAAGCACTTTCCATTTTAAAAATGAAGCTGAGAAAAAGCTGAAAATAACTGCTCCAATGGAAAGATATTTAAAAATTAGGTCGTTTAAAAAAAAACAGCTCGAGAAATGGCTTCCAGATGAAGAAGTTACACCTTTTGAAAGATTGAGTCAAGGGGAGCGTTAGTTTGCTGTACTAACGCTCTGTTTTGGAAGATCCTCAGCGTTACTAACGCACTTGTCAAGAGTAGAGGGTGCGTTAGTGTCCCTTTACTAATGCATAAGTCAAGAGTAAGGAGCCATGTTAGTAGCCCTTTTCTTAGAGCGATTTTGAACTAATGCGGGTTGATTTCCAAACAAATTTTTAAGAAAAAATAACTCTCTTTAATTTGTTTTTCTGTCAACTATTCTTTCGTGTGCGTGCTTTTCCTGCACACAAACTCGAGCAAACAAAGAAATACAAGACTTATGGAAAAATGTTATTTTTTCGATTAGCCTTACCGGAAACTCTCTATTTTACTATTTTTGATTTCCCAAGATCGCATAAAGACATAGGAAAAGAGCATATGTAGTAAAAAAACTTCTTCCTGTTTTTTATTTTCTGAGATCGCACATAGTGTAAGGAAAAGAGCATATGTAGAGAATATGATATAGATCTAGAAAATAAATAAAACCTAAAAAAATGAAATAAATAGAGGGAACCGGAATAAGCAGAATTATTAACAAATATAACTACAAAATAGATACTTATGCCTCCAGATCTAAACAGAAATAACTCGGGCAACCAAAAACCTTTTCGCATAAAAAGAAAGGAATTCCTCACTGTAACAGACACTTTGAATGAAACAGAGAATTTCTCCAAGTCCGAAAAAGTTCATAAATAGTAGATCTATAAAACGACAGTCGCATGCAGTCAAACCGGCTTCAGATTTGGATCAACAACAGGTGCAGCCCTCAAAATAGCTCTGATACCATGTAGTAATTTACAGGGAAAGCTCCTTAGATCAAGAAAAAAATGTCACCACTCAGAAATAGATCACAAATCAGTACACCAATATAATATCGTGGTTAAAACCCTCGAAGAGGGAAACAGTCCACACCCTGAGCCAACGCGGTCACTTCAGGCAATTTATTAATATAAAAAGAAAAGTTACATATGTTTCTCTCATAAATATTTATCGTACAAATGACCCTCCATGCTCTTTAAATAGATATCATGGACTAATCGCGCATTAAGCCATGGATGAAGTGTCATTAATACCGAGGTGAGAGTGAACCATCGGATCACTACAAATTGTGACCGTCAGATTATAAGTCACAAATATACATAGTAAACAAACACACTTTACCTAACTCTACACTAGGCTAAGTTATTCTTAACTATTTCCTATGTGTCGAAATATCCTAACACTTAATTATTTTTGTATATTGTATTATCCATAATATATATGAAAATGGTTACTTTATGTTAGGTAACTAGGTATTCCATTTCATTACAGTTTGGATCCCTTTTATCAATATATCTACAGAGACATATAATTGAAATAATTTTGTTTTTAATTTAGAATCCTATTTATTTTAAATTAATCATATTTCTATTACTTGTTAAGAAATTTTTTTGCTAAGAAATTTTTTGATTATTCTCTTAATTAGTACTTCTTATTTTATTAATTTCCTTAAATTAATAAAATAATTAATTGTACAATAAATCTTACTTTTCTACAAGATTTATGCAGATTCCTAGTGCATACCTTGTTTACTAGATTACAAGTAATTTTCTTTTTATATTTTCATACAGTTTCCACCTTATCTTCTTATTCATTTACATGCTTAAACTTATTAATTTCTCTTTATGTGTACAAGGATGGTTCCACTGATTATATTTCACCAACAATTTAATCATCCTAATTCAATTACCCTTGTCAACTGTTTATATTTGATTAAATTATTTCACTTATTATATAAATATAGTAACACTTGTAAATGTTATTTTTATGTAGGTATTTCACTTCTCTCATTTTACCATTCTTCAAATTTGAATAACCATTATGTCAATATTTGATAGTGTAATTTTTCTTCTAATTAGAGGTTGGTGCATATCATTTACAAAATTCATTGCTCTCAATTTAGGGTTATTTCACTATTTATTATTTATGTAATTAATTATTCAGTACAATGGACTTTGTCAAATATTTTATGATAGTTTGTAATGATAATTTCTATCATTAATAATAAAAATTTTATGTTTTGTTTATAATAATAATCATTAATTGTTATAAATCATTGGCATATGAATTTGTCTACTTCATTACACTATTTCTCTTCTACTATTCTCTATTCCATTATTATGTACTTCATATTTAATTTCTTATTGAATAAAATAATGAATAATTAGATGTAATCCTCTTGTTAATATACAACATAGTATTTAAATTTGATTTGTACGATCATATTTCCTATTAGATTGACCATTATATCTTACCGTACTTATATTTATGTTCAATGTGTGGTTACACACTAGCTAAACTCATTATTTCTCTTACTCTTTTCCACATGTATTGATGTCATTTTTGTACTTAATAATTAAATTCTTACCACCTAACAGTAGGTTTAAAAACTACTAATTGGGTTTAGACATTATGTTTGTTGGTTTACTAATTTCATTTGTATATGTCACTATACAGAGCTAACTATATCTATTATAGTCTATTCTGTTAAAATTTTATAGAATTTAATAATACAAAAAAAATATAATTTCCACAACTCTTTCTACCTAAATCATCATTATTCTAACTTTCATCATAACAAAAATTTCATAAAACATAATTAAATTACATGTGCATAGAAATCTTGGTAAGACTATTTACCACCAAAACATGAGCTTTCACTCCACAGCTCCCCCCTAGCAAAGACCAATTCCTCCCAAGTGTATAAAACGTATTGTCTACCCGGGAATGGCTTATTTAAGCTTGCTTTCGCTTCACCATTTTTCCATAACTGCGTCCAGTTAAATAAGGATGTTGTTTTCCTTTTGCCTAGGCTTTACTTTTGTTTTTTCCACAAAAGTACTTTAAAACTAGTTTTTTCCTCTTTCTAGTTTCATTTCACCTCTTCTTAGTAACTTTGCACTTTACTGAGGTACCTTTGAGATTTTTATTTCCAATATAATATATTTTTTTTTTTTCTCGGAGCATTTTTGGAGAAATTGGGAAAGTCTTTGGATTTAATTCCATCGTCATGGACTTGAAATCCTCGTCTCCAATTTAATCTTGTCTTTTGCACAATAATTAAAATTCCACATTTATAAATTTAAAAAATATAATATGTCCACAATTATTTTTTTCTTTTAGGTCCACTTAACTTTTAGGATTTTCGACTGTCTAATAAAAGTCGTATAAATAAGCATATTAAATATTCACGCTCTAAAACAAAAAACCATCCTCGGTGTTGCAAAATAATAGTTCACTTATCAAACAATGATGGATATTTCTCTTTAATTTCCTCTTTCCGATCCCAAGTAGCTTGTTCAAGTGTAAATTTCCTCCATTGCAATTTCACCCTAGCTACCGTCCTATTCTGGAGTTCAATTTATTCTCGTGCCAGTATACGAAGGGGCTCTTGAAGAAATTCCTCTTCTGTTTCCACCTGTATCACAGTAAAATGAATTACATGAGTACAATCATGTACACAATTTCTCAATAAGGAAACATGAAAAACATTGTGAACCTTCATGTGACTAGGTAGAGCCAATTTATAAGCTACTGGCCCCAATCTTTCTATAACTTCAAGTGGTCCACGGTAGCATGGTTCTAACTTAGAACAACTACCCGTATATAAGGTACTCTTTTTTGGCTTAATATTCAACTAAACATGGCCTCCAATTTTTAATTCGCTATGAATTTTCTTTTTTTCTGCATAGGTATTTTGTCTGTCTTGAGCTATTTTAATATTTTCTAAATTTTCTTCACAATTCTTCCCTTCTCTTGCATAGCATCATTTCCAAGAATTAACTTATCTTCTCGTTGACTCCAGCTAAGAGGAGTAAGGAACTTTCTACCATACAATGCTTCAAAGGAATGATCTTTATTGAAGCTTGATAAGTATTATTATATGAAAATTTGGCTAAATGTAGAAAATCTTCCCATCTTGTAGGTTTGTCTATAACATACATGTGTAGCATGTGTTATAAAATATGGTTGGTCCTTTCAGTTTGTCCATTTGTTTCAGGATGATATGTGGTACTAAAGTTAAATTTGGTACCCATTCCTCCAAACAGAGTCTTCCAAAAGGTTGAAGTAAACTTTTATTATTTGTCTGATATAATCATTTTGGGAATGCCAAGTAGCTTCACAATTTATTTCATGAATAAATTAGCTACTTGAGTTGCACCAAAATTAGATTGCACCAGTGTAAAGTGTGTATCTTTATTCAAGGTGTCTACAACCACCATTATAGAGTCCTGTTGATATTTGGTTCTAGGCAATCCAGCGATGAAATCTATGGAAACCACTTCCCATTTCCATTGTGGAATAGGTAGAGGGTTTAGAATCATGTTGGATGTTGATGATCCACTTTTACCTACTGACATTCTACACATATAGCTAGATAACCAACCACATATTTCTTCATAGTTGGCCAAAACAAGTTGTTTCTCAATGCTGAAATCAATTTTTGATAACCAGGATATCCTGCATAAGGTATTTTATGATACTCATATAAAATTTCTTATTTTAATTATGTCACATTTCGAATATACAATATATTTTTATAGTAAATCAACCACTTCATATTTTGAGTATATCCCAATATGTCAATTTTGTACAATTTTTCTTGTAGTTTCACATAGTTCAGATCTTGCCTTGCCACTTCTTGTATCAATTCCTAAATGTCAAATTTTACACTACTTCCAGAATTATTCAAAATTCGATGAGTATTCATAATCAAAGCATCTCCAATCTTATTTTCCTTTCCTCTAATATGCTTGACTTCCATTTCAAACTCACTAAGGAAAGATAGCTATCTAGCTTATGTAGCATTTAAATTAGGTTGTGTGAAGAAGTATTTCAAACTTATGTGATACTTCATCAGTATGAACTTCTTTCCTAACAGATAATATATCCACATATTTAAAGCATATATCATAGCAACTAATTCTGAGTCATATACAGTATAATTATGTTCATGTTTCTTTAATTTTCCTGACTCATATGCTATGACTGAGTTTTCTTGTAGCAATACTCCTCCTAATCCTTCTGCATATGCATATTTACATACTACAAATTCTTTGATTGGATAAAAAATATTCAATATGGGGGCAGTTGTTAGTTAAATTTTTAACTATTCAAAACTATTTTGACACTTTGTTGTCTATTCAAACTTTACTCCCCTTTTCTACAAATAATTAATAGGATAGGTTAAGGCTGAAAATCCTTCCACAAACCTCCGGTAGTATCCAAAAATACCCATGAAGGATCTTATGGTTGGGACATCACTAGATTCATGACAATCCATAAATGCTCATATTTTCTCTGGGTCTACTGCTAAGCAATCAGATGAAATCACATGACCTAAATACTAAATTCTACCCTTGTAAAATTCTCACTTATTGAGTTTGGCATATAACTTATGCTCTCTAAGTTTTTGTAGGACAATTCTGAGATGTTCTCGGTGTTCTTATTCATTTTTCCAATATACCAAAATGTTGTCAATGAACACTAAAACAAATTTGTCTAGATACTTGTGCAATACACAATTCATTAAACACATGAATGTGGAAGGTGCATTAGTTAGTCCAAAAGGTAGAACTACAAATTCATATTGTCCATATCTAGTCCTCAATGATGTTTTATGGATGTCCTCATATTTGATTCTGAGTTGATGATATCCTGTTCTTAGATAGATCTTTAAGAAGATAGTGGCTCCTCTCACTTGATCAAATAATTCATCTACCCTAGGCAGAGGATATATGTTATTTATGGTCAATTTATTAAATTGTCTGTAGTATATGCACATCCTAAATGCACCATATTTATTTTTAACAAACAATACTAGTGCTCCCGAAGGAGACACTCTTAGTCTCATGTATCCTCCGTCTAATAACTCTTGTAGTTGCAATTTTAGTTCTAAAAATTCAGGAGTACTCACTCTGTATGGTGTTCTAGAGATAGGTGTAGCTCCTGGTACCAATTCAATTGAGAAGTAAATTTATCTTTTAGGGGGTAGATGGGGGATTTCCTCTGGAAATACATCTTTGAACTCTCTAATTATTGGTAAATTTTCTATAGCTTCTTTTTCAATTTTCTATCTCAATTCCTCCACTTTTACAACATAAAATTGACATCCTTTTCTTGTTGTCCAATTTAACTGTAGTGCAAAAATCTGCCTAATTGATATGGCTCTTGGTTTTCCTTTCACTAACATAGGTTTTACCTCACCATCCATACAGTGAATTGTTTTATCTAATAAATTAACTATTGCTTTCTACTTCTCTACCCAGTCTGTTCCCACTAACACATCATATGATCCTAGAGGAAAAATATTTAAATTCAGTTCAATTTCATACCCATTTAAATTTACAACACTTTTTGGAAGTTTATGGGTAACTTTTCTTTTTGTTCCAGTGGATAACTGAACTAACCATGCTTGCTGAAATGTTTCTGATTTTAATTTTCACTTTTCCACCATCTCAGGACTTATATAGATTAAATTTTCTCCTGAATCTATCAAAACATAAACATGTTCTTCAACAGTCATAACTTCATTTTCTATCATGGTTGATTTGTGTTCAGCTTGGTGATCCTCAAATGCACGACTAATCCTTGGACTATTTCTAGAAGTTTCGTCTACAGTAGTCACGTCTCATAATCCTTGAAAATTCTGAATAGTTCTATGAGGACAGTCACGTAACAGGTGAGGTTCTCCACATCCTCGACACTTTAATGGTTCTTTCAATTTTACAGTCCCTTCTTTTTTGTTGTTTACATTGATTTTCTTAGACCTAGTCTGTGATCGTGCTGGTTGGTTTTTGCTAGTTTTGTTAAACTTCTTCCTTTGATGGTTTTTCACAAAAATTTTCAACTATGATGGTTTTACTCTTTTTACATTAGAGTCACCTTTCTGTTTTTCTTTGTTTTTCCAAATTTTTAGATGATCATTTCTTCCTTTGAACTACTCATAACACAACCTTTCTTTGTAAACAACTTCATCCATTGTCTTCAGATTGTAAAATTCTATGCTCTCCTCATATATAGAAGGTGGGAAGTTTAGAATCATTGTACTTTGGTATTTTTCTCTCTGCTATAAGGCACATAATGAATAAAGTTAGTGAATTTGGTAACAAACTCATCAATAGTGTGTTTTCCCAATCTCAACTCATTAAATTCTTTGACTTTGCCATCATAATATCTCTCATTCAGATATGTAGACTTGAATTTTGTTTGAAAGTCTTCTGAAGTAACAATCTTCTCATCCATCGTATGTACCATTTTGGTTCCTTCTCACCATAGGGTAGCTTTACCCTATATTTGGTAAATGTCCAATCTTGCTTTCAGGTTACTTCCATATTCATAGACTTGAAATTATTTAACCATGTTCAAAAGCCAAGCTTCCCCATCCTCCTTTTCACCTTCATAACTGCGAGGTTTGATTTTTCGGAATTCTTCTTACAATTACTTTTTCTTTCTGGACTACTATACAAATGCTTAACCATTCTCAGATCCTTCTGAGTTGGTTACAAATTCTTTCCTCTTTTTTCAAGGGTCTTCACTTTCATGACTATACCTTCAGGTTAATTCTTTGATTAACCTCTCTTTCTCTTCGTTGGCTTGCAACAATCGTTCATTGATAGTTCTCAGCTGAATAAATTCTTGTTGCATATCCCTGACCGTATCCAGCAATTGAGAATTTTGATCCAGTGGATTTCCCTCACCACCAAGATCCACGTACAACCCTCCTCCATCATTCTGAATAACAATTGTACCTTTACGCACTAAATCACCATACAGAGAAATAAATTAGTGCAAAAAAATTATCGAAATTGTAATTAATTTACAACAACATAATTTGGGTTTTTTATTTTTTCTTCTCTCCGTGGGGACACATAGGCCCATTGTTTTCAACATGGGCTCTGATACCATTTGTAACAACTCTACTTAACGATTGTTTTTTTTCTATTTATACTCTTTATGCTACTTTGTCGTCATTTGACTTTATTACATTTCGTCATATTGCAATGTTTCCACACAAACATACTTTATGTCGTTATAATTTTGCTATTGACACAATTGGTTCTGAACAGAATTAACCTATGGTTTTAATGATCCTTACACCAACATTCAATGATTCCACCATTTCTATTTCAGTCTTTACTGTCATTTGTGAAATTCATGTATGGTTCAAACTTTTATTATACTAGTAAATTATTATACTAATCATTTATATCTTCATAAGATTATGCATTTTCTAGAATTATTATTGACATAATCACATTAGAATATCTAATTATATTCTAACATTTTAATTATCCTCAAATATTTACCTTCTAATTATTTTCCCTCCTTTTACTCATACCTTCCAATTACACAACCTTTTTAATGTAATTTTGAGGATTAATATCAAGGCTATTTATCCACATATGTACTTATCTCTTAACCAAATCATTAAATTATGTAACATAATTATTAAAAATTTATATGGATAGCATTGTTAATGAATATCATACGACAATTCAATATACTACCCTTATACTATCTTAGAGCACTATTCAAATTACATTTTAGTTCTCCGACTTATCATTAAATCGAGTTTATACCATAATATTACGTAGGTACACATATGATTTTTGAGGTTGGAATACTATATATTTACTATTTCCCATACAGTTCTGCCCTAATGATAACATGGCAATGAGTTGTTAAGTTAAAGTCTCCTATGTATTATTTAATTGTCGTGACATATTATAATAAGGTTTAATGTTTGGATATAGGCGGTCCATATGGGGATTTCATTGTATCCCTCCATAAATGTTGAAAACTCTTTGAGGTCATTCCCTTGTTCGATGTTATCAAGTTTTTAATGCATGGTACTTCATTCATTAACTCGTCACATGGCTGTGGTTGTTTTTCAATTTCAGTGAACCATGGATGAAGGCCATGTTAATGGTGAGGATGATTTCGTATCATCTCCCTCTGTATTCTGCATTTGGTTTTCGATAAATTACCCTTTTTCAGATTTTCATTTGCATTTTTCCATGCCGGCAAAGCCTCCGCTTTGGTTCTCCACCCAGGTCAGTGAGCCTTCTCATAGCCTTCTCGTTTTTTTACTGTTACTCATTTCACATCAAGAAAATAGACGTCATCATTTGATTTATTGTTGCCACTATATGAATTTTTGTTTTTATTAGATTTGGTTTTGGATTGTTTTGTTTTTCTAAGTAAAAGTAATCTATTAACAAAGAAAATTATTTATAGCAGGCCAAATCCAGATCCTTGCCCAGTGTAGTGGCATTTTGAACAAAAAACCAGTGATGAACACTGCCCTTCAGGAGGGAAACCAGTGTTGAGTAGTTTTCAAGAAAAATCCCACACAGGGGAGACATGGAGTTCTGATTTTGGATATCATAGCTGATAAAAACTGAAACATAAACATCATGACAAACAAGAACAAGCCCTGAAGTAAGGGCCGAGACAGTGCATGAAAAATAGATAGAGAGGGTGGTGCTACTCATCAGGGGATTTCTTCATCGACCCTGGACCAGAATTCATCCGGCTCCCCATCATCCTTGTACAGGTCCGCAATATAATGGATCACCTTCCCGATTGTTGAAGGAACCTACACCACACTCTCTTGACCCTCAGCATTCTGCGCCTCGCTCATTTGACCTCCAGCATTCAACATCTCTCTCGCTTATCCTTCATGCGCAGTGTTCACCTTCGGCTCTCCCTGCAGGGTCAAGCTGCAACAGAGAACCCCGTCATCCTGGAGAAGGTCATCAATGGATGTTATCACCTTCCTTGGCGATGGAGGATTGGAATTTGGCCTGTTCTGCACTTGCTTGCCCATTGTTGTTTTTTACCACGTCCTGTCCATCCAAGCACTTGCTCGTGTTGTCCTAAGTGGCCTTACCCTCCATATCCTGCAAGTCCGTGCTGTCTTTAAGCTTCTTGCCACAATTTTTCCCCAAAGACTGAGCCCTCGCATTGCTGCATTCTGCTCGGCTAGAGCAAGGAGTCAGTTCCTGAGGTTCTTCCTGAAAGACGACCGTGATGGAGGCCGTCACTCTGGGACAATTAAGAGAACCGTTAAATGAAAAATGCACATTTTGGGGATGAGCAGGAGGAATCGGAGGATTGGGGGAATGAAAGAAGTGCCGCGAGCGGAGAAGGCGACCTCTATGTGCACTAGAAAGGCTGTCAGAGTGTGATGAAGATGTAGAGGAGGTGCTGGAGGTGGTGGGGGAATGCTGAATCTGGATTCTAGTACAACCTCTCCAGCAACGCATTCTATGCCTCAGACGCGGCATATCCGTAGATGAGACAGTTGTGTGAGGAGGCAAAGGATGGACAGAAGACAAGGGCATTTGAGGAGGCAGAGTAGCCGTAGCAAGCATGCAAGAGCCTGTGAGAGAGTAGTGGAGGCTATCTCCCAACTCCAAACATCAATTGAGACTGCTTCTCTTGCCAGTCACAGTGCACGCAGAAGAAAGCCTAGCATCCTGGGTGCAACACATCTTTACAGGTAGGGGAGTTCTGCTTGAACCATAGCCTCACTCCATTCTTTCAACCCAATATACCGTGCAGCAGTGAGTCATTTTCAATAAACCTTCATAAATTTGAACAGAAGACAAAGCCATGTCGCGGCATGCGAAATAGTATCGAGGAACGAAGGCGAGGTTGTAATGAGCGCCAGGAGTTAATTGCATTAAACTCTGAACAATCCAATTATGAGCTGAATGACAGCTTCGAGGCAGGTAGGCATGTGGCTTCCCATCATGCCACCCTCCCATCCCATCACCTTAAACCTCTTCATCGTCACCCGCATCCAGGACTTCTGCTTCACTTTGGACCAGCGTTTGGCATTTCTGTTTTTGATCATCATTGTGAATTATTTTGAGAGTACTTGTAAGAAGGTCGTGCTTATTGTCTACTCCCAATTTGGCCAGTAAATCAGCAACTTCGTTTCCCTCCCTTCTGATATGCTTGAAGAGGAGAGCTCTATTGTTGATGAGCCATTGCTCAATGTTCTCCAAACGTGCCTCAAGTCTCCAACTGTTGGCAATTTTGTGCGCATGAGCCCCATTGAGGAGCTGAGCGGCTAGGTTGATAAGAATTTGAGAATCCCCTTCAATCTCTAGAGGATGCAGCCTAAGATGTTGCGAAAGGAGAAGTCCCTGCCAAAGACCTTCCAGCTTGGCCGAATTGTTCATGTCCCATCCAAGGTTCCCCATGTAGATAGCTATGAGTTTACCTTTGTGATCTCTGATTATGCCCCCGAAGCCTTCTTTTCCTGGATTCCCTTTAGAAGTGCCATCAAAGTTAAGTTTGAAGGTGTTCTATGGAGGAGGGATCCAAGAGCTCTTGGTGTAATCAGTTCTAGGGATTTTGTGCACTAGCTCTCGACGATGAAGCTGAATTCCCTAATTTTCCCAAATGGCTCTTTCTTTTGCTAGAGTTGGCTAGTCATTTGTGTCCCAGGAATGCAGAGCTAGGGTCTCAGTAAGATTGAGATAGAAGTTCCTCCAGATGATGTCTAGAGGAGTTTTTTTATCCTTGAAGATGCATTTATTTCTCTCCTTCTAGATTGTCCAGAGGAGAAGACCTAGGATTATTCTCCAGAGTTGGTTTAGGATTTCTCTTCTGTAGGGATTCTTGTGCCAATTCATGATAGATCTAATGATATCTGCAGAGGGACAATAGTTTTGTTGGCATCGAAAGCTGACTTTTCCCCATAATTGATTGGCCAGAGAGCAAGAGTATAGGAGGTGCTACTGAGTTTTTTCATGAGTACAGCAGTTAGGGCAGATTGAGGGGCCATGAAAGCTTCTTTTCCTCAAGTTTTCCAAAGTGAGGATTCTTTGATGCCCAAAGAGCCAGAGAAATAAAAAAATTTTGGGGCAAACCCCCGAGCACCAAATTCTATTCCATAGGGGATCTTTAGGCGCAGTATCGTTACTTATAATTTTGTAGGCTTCCTGGGTAGAGAAGGAACCTTTTGGCGTGTATCCCCATCTGAGAATGTCCCTGCTATTTGAAGTTCTAATACACCGATTTTTGAGTTCAGAATTTAAGGCTGCCTTGGTCTGTTCATCAATGTTCCTTGTGATCCTTTCAGCTTGTTTCCACTGTCTATAACCCTGCATCGCATTGTCTATCGAATGTTGCTGAACTGTATCCATTTGTTGCCGATCCCATTCCAGTCCAGGAGGTGGTCTGTAGGTGTTAGTGAGTTTTGGGAATTGATCCCAGGAATCCGTCCAGAATCTGGCTGTACTACCATCCTTTAATTCCCAAAAATTGTGTTGTTGAATAAGCAAGTAATGTTGTTTGGCTGCATTCCAAATGAGTGAGCCTTTCTCCGTTGGAGTGAATTTGATAAGTTCATCCTGTGGTCTGTGGTTGGCATACTTGGCTGTCCAGATGATTTCCCAGGGCTTATTAGGGGTTGTGAGCCAAGTCCACCATATTTTGGCACCCATTATGGCATTGCTGTGAGTTGGATCACGCAATCCTATTCCTCCAAGTTCCTTTGGCTTGCAAACCATTAACCATTTGACCAAATCTCATTTACAATTTATGCCTTTGGATCCCCACAGGAAGACCCACTGTAGGGCTTTAATTCTTTTGAGAACCCATTTTGGCACTGCCAAGATAGAGAAAAGGTATAGAGGCATATACTATAACACCGCTTTTATTAGGACCACTCTACTTGCGATGTTTAGAGTTCTATGAGTCCAAGAAGAGAGGTGATCTTCAAGTTTTTCAAGGAGGTATTTCCATGAGGCGTGCTTTAAGATAGAGGAAATTAAGGGGGCGCCCAAGTATTTAGAGGGGAGGGTGGAAATGGAGAAACCAAGGATGCAGGCGATAGCCCTTTGAGTGAAGGGAGTGGTATGAAAGAAGAAGAGTTGGGATTTAGCAGTATTGATGCATGCTCCCGAGGCATCCGAGAAATCATTCAAAAGGGATTTAAGTTGGGAGGCTTCATGCACAGAAGGGTAACCAAACACCATATTGTCATCCAAAAACTGCTGGTGAGTTAAGGTAGGGGAATTGTGAACTGAGAGGCCTCGTATCTGCTAGGATCGGAGGGCGTTTTTAAGATGTCGCCCCAAGCCATCTGCCATTAAGACAAAGAGGAAAGGGGACTGAGGGTCCCCCTATCTGATACCTCTAGAGGGGCTAAAGGGATGCGAGGGAATGCCATTGATGAGGATTGAGAAGAAGGAGGAGGAGATAAGATTAGAGACCCAGCAAATCCAAGTGGGGGAAAAACCAAAAGCAGATAACACTTTCTTAATGTACGTCCATCTTAATCTATCAAAAGCTTTTGAGAGGTCAATCTTGAGAATCATACCTGCCTATTTGGTATCCTTGAGGGAGTGTATGATTTCGTGTGTGAGGATGATGCCATCCAAAATTTTCCTTCCTTCAACATAACTAGCTTGCTCAGGCGAGATGAGTAGGGGCAGAAGAAGTTTCAGTCTGTTGGCGATGACTTTAGAAATAACTTTGTAGATGACATTGCATAAGGCGATTGGGCAGAATTTGTCCGGCGTGATGGAATATTCTTCTTTAGGGATTAGAGCAATAAAGGTCGCACTCAAGGAGGGGAGAAGCCAATGCATTGAGCGCGATTCCTCCAACTTATTACAACTTATTACATTTTAATTAAATGGTTGCAGGTCTTCATTTTACCAAACGCATTTCCACTTTCCTCGAACCCTCTCTTCATCACGAGATTGAGGTAACAAAAGTTTTGTAATTTCCAGTTATGTTCTTCCACCATTTTACGAATACCAATTCTTTCTCTGGTACTAATATCTATGGCCATGACTAATTTCGGTTAGCATACTTCTCCGAAACTCATTGTTATCATTTCTTCATTTTATTTGGGAAGTTGTTCCATTGAATCATTCTTTTTAAAGAAAAATTCTCTCGGGTTTAATACAGTTACCTCCATGGAATGATATTCATATCATTCATTTGAGTGAATTTAATCTTTATCTCGAGATAGGGTTTATCCCTGTAAAATTGTTTACTCTAATTAGTATCAATTTGCCCCATTTTATTTTTTGAATAAATAAAGATGATGTTTCGGCTTAATTCCCAAAAAAGGAATCCGATTTGGTTTACTTTATCTCTGTGTTTAAACCAAATACGAGCTATTCTGCAAATCGAATTTGTATTTGTATTTATATATTAAAATTTTGAAAGGGTTTGATTTATCTGCATCTAAATTTGTCTATAGAATGGAATTTTATCCTCTATAGGCTTCATTCAGATTAATTTTTCCTTCACTATGAATACTTTATAAGGATTTAAATCCTTCTTTCAGGATTAGAATGACTTTGTTCTACAGAAGTTTTCCTTCATGACTACATACATCGCTTTTCCCTTATGAAGATCAAATTTCTATTTGACCCAGTAACCCTAACTCTAGGGAAAGAAATTATATTTCTTATATATAATTAAGAATTATGTCCCTTAATACTATTTTGTATATTTCCCAGTTTGACTGGTATGACATTTCATCTGTCTAGAATTTCTTCGTCCTAATTCAGATTCACTTAATTATTTTTATATACTATATTATCCATAATATTTAGGAGAGTGGTTACTTTACGTTATGTAACAGGCTATTCAATTTCATTACAGTTTGGATCCCTTTTTTCATTATATCTACATAGACATATAATTGAAATGATTTTGTGCTTAATTCATAATCCTATTGATTTTAAATTAATCTTATTTTTTTTACTTCTTCAGAAATTTGTTTGCTAAGAAAATTTGCAATTATACTCTAAATTAGTAATTCTTATATTATTAATTTCCTCAAATTAATAAAATAATTGATTGTACAAGAAATCTTGCTTTTCTACAAGATCACTCCACATTCCTAGTACATACCCTATCTACTAGAATATAGGTAATTTCCCTTTTATCTTTTCATAAAGTTTCCACCTTATCTTCTTATTCATTTACATGCATGAGCTTATTCATTTTTCTTTATGTGTAGAGGGATGGTTCCACTGCTTATATTTTACTGACAAGGTAATCCTCCTAATTAAATTATATTTTACTGACAAGGTAATCCTCCTAATTAAATTACCATCGTCAATTGTTTATATTTTAATAAATATTTCACTTATTATATACATATACTAATCCTTGTACATGTTATTTTTGTGCAGGTATTTCACTTCTCTCATTTTACCATTCCTTAATTTTGAATAATCATTCTATCAATATTTGACAGTGTAATTTTTCTTCTAATTATAGGTTGGTTCACATCATCTATAGAATTCACTCCACGAATTCATGGTTATTTCCTTATTTATAATTTTTGTAGTTAATTATACAGTACAATGGACTTTGTCAAATATTTTATGACAATTTGTAATGAATATTTCTATCATTAATAACAAAATTTTTATGTTGTGTTTATAATAATAATCACTCATTGTTATAAATCATTTGAATATGTATTTGTCTACTTCATTGCACTATTTCTTACATACTATCCTCTAGTACTTTATTATGCACTTGATATTTAATTTCTTATTCAATAAAAGAATGAATAATTAGATGCAACTCTCTTGTTAATATACATCATAGTATTTAAATTTAATTTGTGCAATCATATTTCCTATTATATTGACCATTATCTCTTATTGTACTTATATTTTTGTTCAATGATTGGTTACACACTAGTTACATTCATTATTTCTCTTAATTTTTTTTCAAATGTATTGATTTCATTTATGTACTTAATAATTAAATTCCTACAACCTAACAACAGATTTAAATCCTAGTAATTGGATTTATACATTATGTTTTTTGGTTTACTAATTTCGTTTGTCTATGTAACTATATAGAGCTAACTATATCTATTATAGTCTGTTTTTTTTAAATACATCTAACTATATAACTTCGAATTTTTTAGAATTTAATAATATAGAATAGATAATCTCCACAACTCTTTCTAACCGAATTACCATGATTCCAACTTTCATCATAGCAAAAATTTCATAAAACAGAACTAAATTACTTGTGCATACCAGTCTTGGTAAGGATGTTCACAACCCAACCTTGAGCTTTCTCTCAATAGCTCCTCCTGAGCAGAGACCAATTCCTCCCAAGTGTAGACAACCTCTTGTCTACCCATTAATGACTTATTTAAGCTTGATTTCCCTTCAACATCTTTCCATAAATCCCTCTAGTTAAATCATGATTTTGTTTTCCTTTTTCCTAGGCTTTACTTTTGTTTTTTCCACAAAAGTATTTTAAAACTAACTTTTTCCTCTTTATAGTTTTATTTCACCTCTTCTCAGTAAATTTTCACTTTAATTAGGTATATTTTATATTTTTATCTCCAATATGATATTTTTAATTTATTTTATTTTCTCCAACGATTCTTGGAGAAATTGGGAAAGTCTTTGGATTTAATTCCATGCTCATGGAATTGAAATCCTGGTCTGCAATTTACTGTAGTATTTTGCACAATAATTGAAATTCCACACTTATAATTCTAAAAAATATAATATTTCCACAATTATTGTTTTCCTTTAGGTCCACTTAACCTTTAGGATTTTTAATTGTCTAATAAAATCAATAAAAATAAGGATATTACACCCCTTTTGCAATTAACTCACTCACTTCTTTGAGAACTTCACATGTCCCCCTTCTCTCCAACCTTTAACTAAAACAATTTATTTATCATGGTATTTAATTATTTTCTTTGTTCTTTCTTATACTGTTCCTACCGTACTCATCTCCAACCCTGTTATTTGTAATCAATAATTACATTCACAAATTTATCGAAATAAAAGAAAAAATTTAACTATGTGTTCAACTTCATGTGAACATGCATAATGTTGTGACAAATTTCTACTAATATTTTGTTGGTTCTATTGTTGTAGTATTTTATTTTATTTTTCAGCTAAGAACATGCTTCACTTTTAGATTTTCTTCTCAGCCAAAATATATTATAATTTCCTCCCAAAGTAAATTTATTTTCAAATAACTTGAATGTTCTTTCTCCAAGATCTTAACTAGAAAATAAAAATTTATTTTTAAAATAAAATTAATAATATAACATAATTTTACCAACCAGATTTGACCAAACCTTAAGTCATGCAACTTCTGAAAGATCTAACTCCACACTACTTTTACCAAAACTCTGCTCTCAATTGTTTCTATTTGAAAATTAATATCTACAAATATCAATCAAACACAAATATATTCGTTACCAAAATGAATTTGATATTCACTAGTTCACTTCACCTTATTCCTACCAAAAATATTATATTGGAACTATTTTCTTTATTTGCAAATCTACTGGTGCAAAATTCATTTTTATTAAAATAAAAATAAGATGCTTCTTCTCCAAAAGTAGAAAAATCCTTCCATATCTTCAAATAGCTTCAATTTTATTTGTAAGCCATCATTTCATAGCTTAATATGTCCAATCATCAATTCTCTATCACAATATAAACTTCAATGTAAAACAAAATAACTTCGTCACATTCTTAAAAGATGAGATGGTACTAGCTGAATCTCCTCCAAATATTGTACCTACACTATGATTTCCTTTCCAAAAGATTACACCTGCTTTGATACCACATTTTGCAAGAAAATACATTGTTCATGTGTATTCAATTTCTCTATGTAATATCCTTATAGCTGGCATATGTTGATTAGCAATTATAACTTGATAATATTGAAAAAAATACATTTGAACATAATCCAAAATGGTTGGGCCAAGGATTAGTTATGGGCATTTTGGCAACTAATATTATGTTGTTGTCACCATTCATTCTTGGCAGGGGAGTAGCACAATAATATTAGAAAGTATTGATAGTATTTATTCGAATTTTACCCGTTACACTACTTTCAAAGTCAAAACTCCAAATTGGGCAAGGGTCGACTCAATGAAAAATCCAAATAAAACTCATTAACCAGTCAAAACAGTATAGAGACTAATAAACTAACAAGCTCCAATTCTATTACACACTGAAGAAGAAAATAGGCTAAATATGAAGCATGGTAATTATATTTTTGTCCCACAAATATGACACATTTTAATTTTGTCTTCTTGCCACCAATACCCAAGACAAGATATTTATGATATGGGGTTTTCTCTTCATTTCAGTAGTATGGATATGGGCACTAGAACTAGAGCAGATGAAGCAACGACGATGAAGGCTACAAAGAAAAAGATAAATATCCATGCTTCCTGAAAAAAATTGAATCTTTTGCATCAAAAGATAAGTATCCATGTTACTTCTTGAAAAAACATTACATATGAATCATTTCAATAAAGAGATTAGTTACCATTCTATTTATTGAAAAAAGAATGCATGTGAATCATTTGCAGAAAAATATAAGTATCCATGTTATTTGAGTTAGAAATAATTAATTCCTACTTGTCTATAGTTGTAATTCTCCATTTCAGGAGTTTGTTCCTACATAATAGGAATTAGCTAGAATATAGTTTCTCCTAGTTTAGTGTGTGGTTGAGAGAATCTCTCAACCACACTACTGTACGTCTAAGATAGAATTCCTATATTAAGACTTTTGCTTGTATAAATATGTGTGTAATTTCTGATTCATGATATAGAATATATTAAGTGTGCTATTTTATCTTGGTATCAGAGCTTCAGAGCTCGTAAGGGCCTCTGGCCCTTCCTGAGCATAGAGAAATAAATTACTGTTTGTATAGTTTTATTTTAGTATTTGTTTGTCCATCAAAGACTTGCGTGGAGGTGAGTGATCTGTCAAAAATAAGAAGAAGAAGAAGACAGTGTTGTGTTGATCTCAAATCTGGCTGGAGCTCTGCTGGAGTTCGCCCTCGATTTTTTGCTACATCTCTAGTAAAGGGAGTAGTCGAGTCCGAATCTGGATGGACAGAGGAAGACACTCGATATAGCGCTGAAATCAATCACCATGAAGAGATCCGGTGTTATTCAATGATGCAACATATACGTAGGTGGACAGTAAGAGGTTATTTGGCGTTTTTTGGTATTCGGCATTGCAGAGCCAAGACTTGATGCTTAGCGTTGAGGATTTGTGTAGTCTGTGCCACAAGTTTATTGCCGAAGGGAAGCGATGTGGGGTATTCACAGAGGAGATAGAGACCACACTGCTGAGGAGGAGGGAGCCGTTGACTCCGCCGACGCCCAAAGCCAACAGCAACCTTCCGAGCCTTGATCCACCAGGGAGTTCTGCTCGCCTGAACTGTTTTCTTCATCTGGTATTAATATACAAGATAGTATGTTGGTAAAGCGGGTATTTCTTCATTTTTCGAATTGTAAAAACCTCGGTTTTTTCATTAGCTTTTCTTAATCCCTGCATCGTGGGGAGTATAGTTATGGTTTACTTCTGTGGCATTTTTTATACCACGATATGGAGGTGGATTGCAGGAATTCTCTTCTGCTGTTACCATGGGGCTGACGGCGAACGCACACTCCTTCGTGCAGCAACTCGTTCTTTGTCAATTGCTTGTTGATGAGTGCCTTGCATCAAATGATCTATAAATGAAGGAGATGGGCATCTGTGCTTCAGTTCTGCCTTAAATGATGTGGCTTTCATAGAAGTTTGTGAGGTTGTTGTGCGTCAAAACAAATCAGAAAAGTAATTATTGAGGTCGGCGGTCTTTTTTGTGGATTCGAGATTGAAACGCCAGCGTATGAATAGTTTTTTGGGTTCACTGCTCTTTGTATCACTACAAATATTGGCGGTGGTGGAAGCGGTGTACCGGGCGGAGATATGGAGGTCGTTGTCAATGGAGGAGAGGCAGAAGAAAATGGTGAGTATCATCTGGTGAATGCTGTTCAATATTACCATGAAAGCTGCACAGAATCCGGCACTTTTTTGCTGCAGATTCAGTCATTTTGCCTACGAGTTTAAACTTAAAGGAGACTGTGTACAACATGGCACAGTGTTGGAAAAGTCTGTCTTCAGCAAATTGTGGATTGTGCCTATTTTATGCCCTGCCAAACATATTTTCATGCCCAACTGGAGCTATGGGAGCAAGTTCTGGATTAAGCAGTTGCTTTTTGCGATATGATGTTAATGATTTTCTTGACATTTTCGTTCACTCGCAGAGTCCTGCAGGATCCGAAGGCAAAAGATCCAAGGTGTTGAGGATAGCTTTGGGCTTAGTAGCCGCTACGGTTGGATTGATTGCATCCATAGGAATTTGATATCTTTGTTTTAATGTTGAGTGATCTTGAATTTCAGTTTCTGAAGGACAGGAAATGGCGTGTGTCAAAATTCTGCAGAAAGAGTTCCGAGCTCTGTTGGATTGGTTCTTTGACTTTTAAAGTGGTGCCGACGCAGATTTGCGGAGGAAGTGTGCACAGGTATCAACGAGGCTGTTCGATGAATGGAGGTTTTGTTTCGTTCATATATGAAGATGAACTCCTTGGAATCAAGATTGCAGAGAGTTTGTGTGGCCATTGTGTTGAACACTGGTTGGGTGTTGGAGCTACTCGATATATAGAGAAGTTTATGCTATTGTCGAAATGTATTTTTTTTTAATTCTCTGATGATGGTTTTTAATGTATTGATTAACTGTCATGATATTGAAATTGGTTGTAATTTAAGTGACAGTAGTATGACCAACTATTGTCACAATTCTGAGTATGTGTTGGAACTGGTCATTCCAACACTAAGCAAATTTGCAGGGAATGATGAACACATGACAGTGAAAATGACATCAATGGGAGCTACATCAGATATTGGAGGATGATTGAGATTGTGTTGCAAATTTCTAGCGAGCATGAGGCAGTATTCTTGAAAACAGTGACTAGCCTTGATATTGCAGGGGAAGTGGCATTTTGTTGCCAGGGGAGTGGATACTGAAACGCATCAGAGGATTGGACCGTGGAGTCCTGGATTACTGTTCTTGAAGGGAAAATTGTGTTCTCTTCGTGTGGCTGTGAGTGCCTATGTTTCAGTGTTTTTATTAGTGGACCCCTCACAGGTATCATTGGAATGGTTACTGGTATGTTTGGGAAATAATCATCTTTGGGCAGAGATAGAGAAACTAAATTTGAAGAGTTTATGTTGTATTTGCTTTGAATCATGTTTTAATATTATTGAGCCTTAGTGAGCCTAGCTAACTCAATGTAGGAAAAGTTATCTTGTTAGAATTTGCAACTCTAACGAATGACAGGTGAGACGTGGATTTCCAGGAAGTTATTTGAACAGACAAAGATGCCCAAGATGTGAACAATGAACAGATGAGGTAAAGCAGCAGCGACAACGTTTGTGGTGGACAGCAAAATAGATGTTTGTTTGAGATAGTGTGGTTTGTGGAACAGACTCTATAGCATGATTAAAGCAAGTCCAGTTGTTGTAATGGTCATTGTATGTACCCAGAAACTCCAAATGTTGAAGTATGAAATGTAAGCCTGGTAAAGGCATTTGAAAGTTCATGGTGATCTTAAAACCACTTTGTAATGGTTTATGGTCAGCCTGAAACCATCTTTTGTCACTGTAAAGTGATGGTTGGTGGTGATCCAAAAACCATCTGTAGAGCCTTTGTGGCTGGTTGCCTTCGTGGCTAAAAGTGGCTTTGTGGCCGCATGTACACGAGTGGCCGCGTGTGCATGAGAGCTGTGTGCTCAGCAGAGCTTTGTGCTCAATCGAGCAGGTGGACTGCAGTAACACCTGACTCAGTCTCAGAGGATTGATCGATCTCTGAGGAGAAGGGGGTTGGTGTGCTTTCTTAGCTGACAGTTGTGCTGAGAAGTACAATTGGCGCGATTGTTCAGTACATACTCGTGCCAATGCGCCAAATCACGGGAATGGCGCGGAAGCACACAATTTTTTATTCAGGAAGACGCCAACTCAACTTCATGGGGGTCCGCGGGAAGCCTCATCTTCGTTTGGCGATTTGCGGAGAAGCAGATCGGAGAAGTTGCGGACCTATCCGGGAGAGGTAGATTGGAAGATCCGCGGGAAGCCTCATCTTCGTTTGACGATTTGCGGAGAAGCAGATCGGAGAGGTTGCAGACCTATCCGGGAGAGGTAGATTGGAAGATCCACGGGAAGCCTCATCTTCGTTTGACGATTTGCGAAGAAGCAGATCGGAGAAGTTGCGGATCTGTCCGAAAGAGGCAGATTGTGTTTTTTGGAGGTTCTGCACATACAATTCGCCTGATGGTGGTGGATTTGAAGGTACATATATGCAGTAATAATGGTCGACTGAATCATGTATGCGAAGGACATCCTACAGGACTAGCGGTTGCAGCGGTTGGTACCCATGTATTCCGGTAGATGGTTGCTCTTTTATATGGACGTTGACATATTCTTTGTTATGTTTGACCACAACCAGACTTTGTGAATCACTATCATGACAAGTAGTCATTAAGGGGGGGAGTTAGAAATAATTAATTCCTACTTGTCTATAGTTGTAATTCTCCATTTCACGAGTTTGTTCCTACATAATAGGAATTAGCTAGAATATAGTTTCTCCTAGTTTAGTGTGTGGTTGAGAGAATCTCTCAACCACACTACTGTACGTCTAAGATAGAATTCCTATCTTAAGACTTTTTCTTGTATAAATATGTGTGTAATTTCTGATTCATAATATAGAATATATTAAGTGTGCTATTTTATCTATTTGTTGAAAATGGTTGAATACAAAGTCTTATGTATAATAAAAAGATAAGTATCTATGCTATTTGTTGAAAAATATTGCTTATGAATATTATGTATAAAGATATTAAAATCAATGCTATTTTCTTGAAAAAAATACATATGAATCTTCTGCATAAAAATATCAATTCTATGTCATTTCTTGAAAAAAATTGCATACTTTGATGTGTGGAAAGATAGAATAATTGTGTTAATTTGTATGTTTCCTCTATATTAATTTATGGAAAACATTTTCATGGATTATGTTGTAGAAAAATATAAGTTAAATTCGTTGATTTCTTTGAAAATATTGCATAAGTTAATGTTGTTAAAAATATATCGTATTTCTTATGCACAAAAATGTAAAATAACATAATTGATTTTCGTGAAAATATTACATGTTTCTTATTTACAGAAAGGTAAGTTCACTATGGTGATTTCTTGAATAGAGAAGGTTTCGTAATATCATGCACGTTCTTTTTTATTCACAAGAAAACTAATATAAACATGATTTCATTTCAAATACAGATAAATTGCATGCATGATCTTCTCTTCATTCATATGCAGATTGAAAGTTATTATTATATTTGTAGAAGTCATGTTGTAGTTGGAATAAGGATTAGAAAGGGAGCTTTTATACATTCAATCCGTGTATATGAATAAGCATTCTTGATATTCTTTATGGGTTTTATTTACTGCATGCGTGATATGGATAAGAAAAAACATGTTTTTATATTTATATGCATGTATTTAAGTTATGTGATATGTGAATAAAAACACAAATTTTATAAAGTTTGTGTATTTATTTAATGCAATATAAGCCAATATTGTTTTTTTTATGAATTTATGAATGCATTGAAAATATGAAAAATTATAGGTTCATTTGTAAGTATGTGAAGCTTTATAATGCATTAGAATAAAAAAAACAACTTTTTTGTTCCATTTCTACTATTAACCAATGTTTTTACATTGGTAGAAACAAGAATGGTTTTATATTACATGGTATGACAATAATAAGAATAACTAAAAAAAACAATACAATGTTCGAGAAATTTGTTTCCGTAGATTTACATTTTGGTTAAAAGCGCCATTTTCATTAAAAGCATTAATTGAATGGTTTTTCATTTAGTAATTAAGGTGTTGCATGTGTTTGTACTTGATCATGCATGTAAAATTAAAATATTAAATATATTTTTTTATGTTATTTATGCATGTGGAAGGAAGTGACCTTGCACTTGGATACACATGTAAAAGTAAAAGATTAAGAATTATTTTTAATTCTATCATGCATATCCAAGAAAGTGAAACATGAAAATATGTATAATGCATTGAATATTATTAGTGATAACCGATAGAAATTGGTTATTTAGGTTTTCATAAATGGATATTTTATCTAATCATGATGTTAGAGATGTCGAGGACAATAATTGTAGAAAATAATCATGACTTATGTGAAGAAGTAATCAATAGTTTCAGTTAATTTTTTTTTTTGAAACAATCTCAATATGGATGAAAACTAACACTATGGAAGGAAATTAGATCATCATGATTAACTATTGATTTGTGTAGAGTGAAGGATCATCAATGTAGTTTGCAATGAATGACTTACTGAAGGAAACAACCATTCCATGAAGATATTGTGCTTGAAAAATATATGGTAAAGTGTTTGAAAAACATGAAATCACCTCAAAAGTATTGACCTCTAGTTAGTTATGTATAAATTAGGTTATTTTGTATGTTTTTAACAATGGAAAAATGATGGTCTTGCTCCTTTCCATTGAGTGAGGAGTGAAGTCCCTCATGAAATGTTTACTAATATAAATGTTTGATTCTCTTTTCCTTGAGGGTTTCCAGGGTATATCGGTGCCCATTTATGTGATTTCCTATTTTATTATATTGATAATCTTGAAATTTTGTATGACAATGGAAATTACATCATACATGTGTTATTAACAAGCATCTTTAAATGAGAAATGTTAATGATGCAAATTTTCAACAAAATAAAATATGTTAACAAGTTACATTAATGGTTAGTATGTTATGAGATCTATTATTCCTTTTATAAAATTACTTTAATTAATGATAGTGATTTTATCTAATAATCAGTTAAGTATGTAAAAGTCCAGTTATGAGATATGTAGGTTAAAATTGAAAAAAAAAATTAATCCTCTCATTTTTTCATGAGGTGTACTGAGGGATGTTACTAGTAGTATCAGGGGAAAGGTTGTAACACTAGCTAAAAATGAGAATGAGATGTGACTGAAAAAATGAAAATGAAATATTTATGTTATGGTAAAATGAAATAATTTTATTTACTATTATGTTTGGGAATATTCGAAGAGCCACCACATGAGAAGATAAACTCCTAACTACCAGGAAAAAGTTAAAATTAGTTATGGTCCAAGTAGGCAAAGAAAAAATAATGAATTTTGCCAAGTGGGATGAACGCGTTTGGATGATCACACCAGTAAAATCTAACATGAATCGAGATAAATTTCATTGGTGGAAGACCACCAAAAGCTAACATGACTGGAGATAAAAAAAAATTCCGTTGATGATGTATGAATTAGATTGATGTATGAAGTAGATTACGGGAGATAAAGTAAGTATGAATTTGAAAATTCCAGTGGGATATAAATACTAGAATTGTACCCATAAATAACAGGATGCTACTTGGGATGAGGAAGTGTAAATTTTTGAAAAAGTTCTAAAAAAATCTTAGCGGTTGGGGAGGAATTACTGGACTTGTAGTTCAAGGGTGGTCTTTATTGTATATCTAGTCTGTGGGTTATTTTTAGCAAGGATCTATTATATTGAGCACTTTGTGTGGTTATTACTACCTTTAAATTTCAGTGATTAGAGAGCTATATGCTCTCAGTACTTACAGAGACAAATTGATAGATGCTTGATTGTTAAAAATATCAACTAGCATTGCATAAATAATTGATAATTGATAGTTGAAAATTTTATGATTAAAATTAATGTGATTATGATTGGGAGTTATTAATTATATTTGTTGGTTATAGGCCATGGGGTGCTTTCCATGGAGGTTGATGAAAGTTGGGCTACTTAACCACTCTTTGAGTGCTCTCCACAATTAATAAACTGCTTGTAGTTAAATTATTGTGTGAGGTGTCCATCGTTTCCAATATTAATGGAAATTAACAATAAGTTTCTTACAAACTGTGTATTTTTTATTATGAAATTTAACAATGGCTAAAATTTTGGAAGTAAAACTTGAATATTTTCATAGTTACGGTTACATATAAAACATTATTCGTTGTTCTATCTATACAACTATCTATAGTTCTATCTATACAACTATCATGACAATAGATAAATGTAAATAATAGAATATCTAAAAAGGAAATTGCAAAAATTAAAATAAATCTAAATAAAAATTCAAATTTCCAATGGGAGATAAAGGCTACATGAATATGTGATGATGACTAAAAAAAGCAGAGATGAACACGCGGACTAGTGTTATGTAGAGGGGGAAGAAAAATATATGGAATATGTATGTTGGAAATTATGATTTAATTATATATATATATATATATATATATATATATATATATATATATGAAGATAATCAAAAAAACGATGCATCCAAGAATCAGTTATAGAATTTTTTGCAACTACTATTATGTTGCCGAAACCAGTATTTATTCATGGGGAGATAAATGCAATAATATTAATAGATATCGACCATATTTGTTTGAATTTTCTCCTTTATACCGCTTTCAATGTCAAAATTCCAAGAATGGAAAGGTTCGAGTGTAAGAAAAATCCAAATAAAACTCTTTAACTTAGAAAAGCAATCGACAGACAAATAAATTGACAGGCGCTAAGCATATTACATGTTAAAGAAGAAAAGTGATCGACCTAAATATATTTTGGTCCAAAAAACATGAGTAAATATTTGAAGTATGGCTTGTTGTTGACAATACCCAAGAAAATAGGTCTATAACGTGGGATATTCTCTTCAGTGGATTATTATTAATATGTTTACTCGCAGTAGAGGAAATGAAGAAAGGATGATGAATATGAAAATATAAAAAGATAAGTATCCTTCTTATTTCTTTAAAAATGATTTCATATGAATATTTTGCATAAAAATATAAGTATCTATGTTATTTCTTGAAAAACTATTGCATATGAATATTTTTCATAAAAAGATATGTATCATGTTATTTCATAAAAAATATTGCATACAAATATTGTGCATAAAAAGATATGTAACTATGTTGTTTCTTGAAAAACATTGCATATGAATTTTGTGCATAAAAAGACAAAAAAACATGTTATTTTCTTGAAAAAGGTTTCATATGAATGTTGTGCATAAAAATATCAGAAACCATGTCATTTCTTGAAAAACATTTCATGTTTGCGTGTGTGGAAAGATAGAATAAATGTGTTAATTTGTATTGTTAGTGTGTGTTAATCTCTTGAAAAAGATTGCATGGATTCTTCTGTGTAAAAATATATGATAATTTCATTGAATGTATGATAATTTCATTGATTTCTTTGAAAATATTTCATAACTTAACTTTGCTCAAAACATAACATAATTCTTTTGCAGATAAATATAAGTTAACATTATCGATTTATGTGAAAAGATTGCATGGGTCTTGTGTGCAAAAATATAAGTTCACTGTCGTGATCTCTTGAATATACGAGGTTTTGAAATTTCATGCATTATTTTCGTTATTCACATGGGATCTAATATAAACATGCTTTCATTTGAGATACAAATAAATTCCATAGACACTCTTCATTCACGTGCATATTGCAAGTTATTATAATATAGTTATAATTGTTGTTCTGGTTGGAATAAGGATGAAAAGGGGATATTTGATGGAATTCAATTAGCGCTTATGAATAGGCATAATTCATGTTATTTATACATGTGTCTGGTTCATAAATTTTTTTTTTCATATTTATACGTATGTATTTGAAGTATGTAAAATATGAATAAGAACACATGTTTTATAAATTTAATGCAGGATAAGTAGATGTTCTTTTTGTATGCATTTGTTAATGCATTGAAAATATGAGAAATGAGAGGTTCATTTGTAAGCATCTGTATTTGTATAATGCATTTGAATAAAAACAACAAGTTTTTAGTTATATTTATATTATTAACTAATGTTATTACTTTGGCACAAAGAACAATGATTCTCATAGTTTTACATTTTGGTTAAAAACATCTTCTTTATTTAAAGTGTTAAAGTTATGGGTTTTTAGTTATGTATTAAGCTATCGCATGTGTTTTTACGTGATGATGCATGTAAAAGTAAAAACCTGAATATAACTTTTAATATTATTTATCCATGTGTAAGGAAGTGTTATTCACATGGAGATGCATGTAAAAGTTAAATATTAGGGATGATTTTTAATGTTATTATACATATCAAAGAAAGTGAAAACATGAAAAGACGTATAACTCATAAAATATTATCAGTGATAGTAGGTAGAGATTGTATATTTCGGTTTTGCTAAATGGATATTTTATGTAATCATGATGTTAGAGTTGTTGGCGATAATAATTGCAGATAATAATCATGACTTATGACAAGAATGGATTGATAGTTTAAATTCTATTCCTTTTGCAGCAAGCGAAAGATGGATGAAAACTAACACTATGCCGGGAAATGATGTCATTATGCTTGAATATTGATTTTTCATGGACCTAAATTCTGTAAGGTACTGTAATTTCCTCAAAAAAACAAAAAAATCTCCTATTGGTTCTTAGAATTATTCTTCTTTCTGGATTTTATATTAAAATTTTGGAACATATTTTTAAAACCTAACTTACATTAAAGTATTCAATCATAATGCACCTTGAAACCTATTTGGAATTATTCATCCTAAGGTTCCTAGGAAACCATGTGGTAGATATCTTTTTGTTTGGCATTAATGCCATAACGACATTAGTTGATCACTTAACCTCTCATTCTAGTTCACATAGGGAAAGCATATGGTCATTATGTATGCCCTTGGAAATAATTCCATAAGTACATCACTTGATACTTAAGTTTGTATCCCATGAAACCTCTAATGGTATAGCATGCATGAAATTAAGGCTTCATTGGGTTCTGAAATCAATATCAGCCATATACTCTTGTTCATATGTCCTTCAGGTGCTTATGTACAGATGTAGATGGAAAATGAAGAAATTTTACCTCGATCTAACAGTATGGATCCATATCCCCAAACCCTAACCTATGTTATGGAGAATTCTTGCCTCGTTTCGTTGATTTCGTTGAATAGGTGGGGTGTCAAGACTGAAATTTGTCAAGTTTTCCCACACAACCATATGTATTTGCAACATTCCACTGAGAATTTCATGGTAGGTATATCTAGTTTGCACTATAAAGACTTATACGTCGTAGGAAATGTAGTGAGGTATTTTTTTTTTCTCTTTCCATTTCAATAATTTTTATGGTTGTATGGTAATTATAGGCACCCATTTTGTTGTAATTTTTGGTTATTTCAGAACAACAGAGAGGAAATAAAAATTCATCTTCTAACACATAGATTTAACAAAAAAATAATAATATATGGACAAAGAGACGGAGTAAACACTCTATTTCATTAAAAACTTGGATTGTTACAAAATATGATTTCTTCGAACTATGATGTTCTACATTGACAAAAAAACACTCCTGGCTAATACACATGCAACACTCTTACTGTCTCACACAGTATTTCTCTCTGTCTTTTTTTCGGGCATACGCTTCTTCCTTTCGCACACAGTCACACACTTAGTCTAATACCTAGTATCCGCTATCTCTTTATTACACACACACACTCACACACACACACACACACACATATATATATATATATATCGTAAGAATTTTATGTTTACAATATATATGTCAAAACATTATATTGAATAGAAATTACATCGCAATGTATTAAATAGAATAAAAACCTTAAACCTAAGTCTTAAATATAAAAAAATCCTATAACCGTAGCGCATAAAACATTTAAACCAATGTTAAAACCTTATGAAACATTATTTTGCAATACATTTCAATCCATCATGTGATAAGTTATTGCATCGATCATCGCACTAGATAACTGGACCTCAAACCTTTTTGAAAGAGCGCTATTCGTTGGAGGCTTTACGATGTGGCAGAGGTGGGTCATATCTTATCGCAAGGTTTCAAAGGTAGGGTGATGTAGGCATCAAACCATGCGATATGGTTTTGATTGGTCGAGAGCTATCGACGTGAAATGATGGGGAAAGGGCTTAGCGCGTGGGCAATGGAGTTGGTGATGTAGGCTCCAAAGGAATGAGATAGCGCGTTAATTGGTTGCAGAGATGGCAATGTGGACATGGAGTGGTCCATCGAAGTGACGTGGGGTATTTCAAGATTAAAATGAATGGCATGGATTGTATGATACTTGGTGGAGCGTTATGGCGGGTAGGTGCTGTGGGTTAAAGGCAGGCAGTTGCTTGGTTTAAACCATGGATTTGACCACATAAAAGGGCTACAGTCTTATAACAAAATTGAATTTGCAGGGAGATTAAACTAGAGATTGAATGCATGATTGCGTGCCAAAGAAAACTAGAAATTTTTGTTGTTGCAGCGTCCTTCGGGATCAAATCAAAAATTTAATTTTTGTCCCCGTTCTGTTATGTTTGTAGTTGGAATTAATTTCCAAACCTTCCCCCTAATTGCAACTGTTGTTCTCTTGCATACCCATACATTTTATGAGATAATTAAAACTTTTATGCCCCAATGGTTTTGTTAATATATCAGCAAGCTGCTCTTCTGTTCTGCAATGTTCCAAAACCATTTCTCCGTTGCTCAGTAGCTCTCTTATGTAGTGAGACTTTGCATCAATCTGTTTTTTTCCTTTATGAAACACTGAATTCTTGGATAATGCTATTGCTGATATATTATCACAATAAATTTTTGTGCCTTTTACCTTTTCATGACACAAACTTCTTAAAATTCTCCTCATCCATACAACTTGACATGTTGTTGTTGTAGCTGCCACATTCTCTGCCTCTGCTATTGATAAAGCCAAAATTGGTTGTTTCTTAGAAGCCCATGATATGGCTCGTGATCCCATATGAAAAACATATCCAAAGGCGCTTTTGCTGTCATCTATACTTCCAACCCAATCACTGTCAGTATATCCAATTAATTCAAAATTTTCTGAAGTGCTGTATAAAATTCCATACCTCTTTGTTCCTTTCACATATCTTAAAATTATTTTTTCTCCTTGCGAATGTGCCTCATTTGGCCTTTTCATAAATCTGGAAATTAACTCACAACATGCATAATATGAGGCCTAGTTGTAGTCAAATACATAAGGCTGCCAACTATGCTTTTATACAAACTTGGATCAAAATCCTTGCTGATGTCTTCTTTTCTTAGTCACAATCCATCACTGTAGGAGTAATTGATGCTTTGCGATCTTGCATGCTAAATCTTTCCAAAATTTCTTTTACATATTTTTTCTTGAGAAATAAAGATCTTATTTCCTTTTTTCTCTACCTCTATTTCTAAGAAGTATCTGAGCAAGCCCATAGTAGTGATTTCAAATTCATCCTTCATGACCGTTTTAAAATTCTCAATGAGGTAAGCATCATTACCTGTGAATATCACATCATCAACATATAAGAAAACAATGAGCATCTTACCATATTTTTCTTTGATGTATAATGCAGGTTATCCTTCACATTTTTCAAACCCATTTTCATGTAGATAGGCATCTATCCTACTGTACCATGCTCTTGGTGCTTGTTTACCTTCTTTCTCATAGCCCATAGGTTGCTTAACATATACCTCTTCCATCAATACACCGTTTAGAAATGTTGATTTCACATCCATTTCGTGATTTCCACTTGTATTGTGCTGCTATGGACAACACTCCTCTTATTGTTTCCATTCTTGCAACTGGTGCAAAAGTTTCCTCATAGTCTCTTCCTTGTTGCTGCTTGTAGCCTTTGACAACAAGTCTGCCCTTGTGCCTTTCCATTTTACCTTCATCATTGCTCTTGGTTTTAGAAACCAATTTTACTCCAATCACTTCCTTACCTTTTGGGAGATTGACTAATTCCCATGTTTTATTTTTTTCTATTGCATTTATTTCTTCATCTATGTCATCTATCCATTTATTATCTTTTACTTCTTCTTCAAAATGAATAGGATCTTCTACATGACAATATAATTTAAATAAAGAGTTCATACCTTCTTATTTCTCATAAATTTCATTCAAACTTCTGAATCTGGTTCCTCTTTCACTTGCTGAACTTGTGCCTGTAGAAGCACTCAAATATGATCTTTGTGATGTGCTTGGAGAAGCATTTTCATCACTTCTCAATGGTGTTCTCATACGTTCTTGTGGTTTCCCTTGTTGTCATTGTATTGGTGGAGGTGGTGCTACTAATGAGGGATGCCTTTCAGCCATTTCTTTTTCAACCTCATTATGAGACAAGTAGCTTTTACATTCATTGTTTCCTCAATGCTTCCATCCCAGGCTTCTTATTCAATAAATTGTACATTTCTTCTTATCATAAATTTCTTGGTAGGTGGGTTATACAATCTGTATGCTTTGGATTCATCGCTATATCCAACAAATATGCACTTCTCCCCCTTATTGTCCAACTTCTCCCTTAGCTAATCTAGATTATGTGCATAAGTGACACAACCAAATATTCTCATGTGGGTGACAAACTATTTTATGCCACTCCATGATTCTTTCAAAACTTTGTTCATAACACTCTTTCTTCGGCATATATTCAAAACATATGATGCACAAAGTATAACTTCAGCCCAATATTCATTTGAAAAATGTTTTTCCTTCAACATGCTTCTTACCATATCCATGATGGTCCTATTTTTCCTTTAAGAAACTCCATTTTCCTGAGGTGTATACCTTGCTATGAATTTCCTATGTATCCCATTTTCTCTACGAAAAAATAGAAATTCTTTGGAGATATATTCTACGCTTCTATCTATCCTAAGGACTTTAATATGCTACCCACTTTGATTATCTACAAGGGCCTTAAAGTGGCAGAACTTCTCAAACACTTCACTCTTCATCTTCAAGAAATATACCCATGTTTTTCTTATGTAATCATCAATAAAGGTTAGCATATAGTGGCTACCTACTAATTATGGTGTTTGCATTGGTCCACACAAATCATAAAGGAATATTTCTAAGGGTACCTTTACCCTTATGCTCTTTCTTGATGGAAAGCTTTCTCTATGTTCTTTGCCCAAGATGAAGCCTTCACATAGGCTGTCTGGATTTTCAATCAATGGTAATCCCTTTACCATTCCTTTTCTATGTAACAAATTTAGACCTCCAAAGTTGAGATGTCCAAATCTCAAGTGGCAATACCAGTTTTCATCCTTTGCTTCTCTTTGGAATGTCTCTTGTGTTACTACTGCCATTGCAACTCCTTTCTTTAAATCTGCTCTCATCCTGAGAGGAAACATTCTGTTTCTTGTCATCTTCACTTGTGCAATCCTATATTTCCTTGGTGATATTTCCATGACGGTACATACATCATCCTCGAAGAATACATTGTAGCCTTTCCGAATGAGTTGTCCAATGCTCAAAAGGTTACACTTCATACCAAGTATATAGTAAGCATCTGATATGGTTTTCCTTTCTCCTTTCTTTGTTAAAACACTCACTGTACCTTTTACCATGACAAAGACTTTACTATTTCTCCCCAATGTTACTTGAGACTTTACATTTTCATCTAACAAGGAAAACATAGAAATGTTTCAAGTCATATGGTTTCTACATCCTGAATCCAAAAACCATATATCTTCATTCTTCTCTTCAGCCATATTACTTGCTAAAAACAAATTCTCTCGACTGAGATTCTCTTTTGTAAAGTTAGCATTGGGTCTACTACCCATGTCACTCTATTTCTTCCTACATTCATTGGCACAGTGTTCATACTTCTTATATTAATGACATTGTAATTGGGATTTATCATACCTTTGTCCACGTTCTTGATATTTTCCACCTTGTTGGCTGTTTCCTTGGCTTTGATTCTGACTTTGATTGCTACCCCTTCCACTTGTATTTGTAGGGTTGCTTCTTCCTTTGTTTTGGCTTCTATCTCTTCCTTTTCCTCTGTATTTTGATCTTCCTTGACCTCTTCCTCTTCCAAAAGAAATTTGGGTTTTGAAGGCATGCTCCAAATATGACTTTGTTGTTCTGCTCAATTTTTCTTCATGTGTCATCAATGATGCATGAAGCTCATCAACAATAAACATTGAGAGATCTTTTGTCTCTTCAATGGTTGTTACTATCACATCAAATATTGAGGGTGAGATTCTCAACACTTTCTCCACTATTCTTATTTCTTCTATGGTCTCTCCATGAGATCTCATTTGGGTAACCAACCCAATCAATAATGGGAAGAATGAATCTATTGTATCAGACTCTTTCAAGCAATTGACTTCAAAATCCCTTCTCATTAATTGAAGCTTTGTTGTCTTTACTTTCTCCATACCTTGGTAGGTTGTATAGAGTGTATCTCATGCATCCTAGAACTTCTTTTCTACTACAACTCTTGGAAATATGCTTTCATACACTGCCTCATAGAGATAAAAGAGAGCTTGTGAGTCCTTATTTTTATTACTTTTCAGCAAATCTTTCTTTGCCTATGTTAAGGGATTAAATGTTTGTTCATATGTTGGTTCTTCTAAACCATCTTCAACTAGATCCGATAAATCTTGAGAGGCAAACATGTCTCTCATTGTGATTGCTCAATAGTCATAGTTCTTCCCATTGAACTGTGGGAGTTGAGTATTTCCCATACTCATACTTGTGCTGGCTCCTACCATTGCTAGGCTTGCATAACTATGGTACAAAACATGACTATGTTTCTTAACCAAATCTTCTCACTGCTGAGAGATAAGCTCTATCTCTAAAAGAATTCCCTTTTATAGCTCTCTGGACTGTAATCTTAAAACAAACAAAAACTCTGTTTTTGATAGATACCTCGCTTTGTTGAACCTTCACACTGTTGGAGAAAAAGTTCAACAACTCCTTCTTTCAATTTCTTCAGCATTTGCTGAGAGCTTGTACTAGCTCTAATACCATGTTGGAATTTCTGGTTATTCTGGAACAACAAAGAGGAAACAAAAATTCCTCTTCTAACACAGAGATTTAAAAAAAAAAAAATTAATATATAAACAAAGAGATGGATTAAACACTCTATTTCATTAAAAACTTGGACTGTTACAAAAGAGGATTTCTCTAAACCATGATGTTTTGGATTCACAAAAAAAAACACTAATGACTGTTATAGACTCATCACTCCAACTGTCTCACACAGTATTTCTCTCTATATGTTTTTCAGGCAGACACTACCTCTTTTTGCACACAGTCACACACTTATTCCAATACCCAGTCTGTGCTATCTCTCTATTACATATATATATTGTAAACATAAAATGTTTACAATATATATGTCAAAACATTATATTGAATAATAACTAGCAATTGCACCGGGAGGTGCAAAGGAACGCTGAAAGGAAACCGCCCAATGATGTAAGGGGGGGAAAAAAGGTAGATGTTGAGTTAATTTTTCTCCAACTCCTCCTAGGGGAACAGAGGGAGAAGAATAAATGGCCTCCAGGGACTGAAATCAACCGAATTCACTATCATGCCGTCTCTAGTAACATAGCAATGGAATGTAGGCTTTCGGGAGGGCGTATACTTGCTATTGCTTGGGGTTATGGTCTAAGAAGTTCGAGCATCAAAATATAATGAGAGGATATTGCCTTTTAATACAGTTTACAAGGGGAGGATTTATATTAATATTCAAGCATTTTATAAAAGAGAGAGATAGCCTCTGTGCATTATTGAAAGGATATTCAATTGTTTTTTATTATTATCGAATAAATTAAATGTTAAAAATAATTAAATAATAATTAAAGTTTGAATTTATATATTTATTTTATTTTTAATAATTATATGCTAGGATAAGAAAAGATTTCAAAACCAATAAAAAAAAGAAGAAAAATAAAAGTAAAAATTAATTAAATAAATAAATAAATAGAAACAAAATAAAATAAAGATATAATTAAAAATAAAAATAAAATAGATAAAAATAGATAAATAAATAAAATAAAACAAAATAAAATAAAAATTAAATTCTTAATTACAAAAACAAGAATATAATAAATAAATAAATAGAAATAAAATAAAATAAAGATTAATAAATAAATAAATAAACAAACAAATAAATAAAATGAAATAAAAATAAAATTACATAAATAACAAATGAATAATAGTAAAATTAAAAATAAATATTTTTATTAAAATAAATATAAATATTTAAAATTTTTCCACCTCTTCTTCGCTGCCCAGGTAGCTTTTGCGACTGAGGATTAATCTCACCATAATATCAAATATTAGCTCCACCACAATTTCTCTGAGAACGCTGCTGCAACGCCCCGATGTGCTGAAAAGGGCAAAGGAGGAGCTCGACTTCATAGTTGGAAGGGAACGCGTTTTGGAGGAATCGGATCTCCCAAAGTTGAAGTATTTGGAGGCGATCGTGAAAGAGTCGAACCCCCGCGCCGCGAAAGAGCAAACGACTTGACAGTAGCACGGCCCAGTCTGTGGCTGCGTGGCAAATAGCGTGACGGCAAATGTCAAATTTTGAGTGGCGGTAAGAACGATGAGAACGCGCTCTGTTTGGCTCAGCGAACAATCGCATTCGGAAAGCCAACAAAGGGAACGTTTTCAGCGTAATTAGTATATGTAGTTAAACACAATGTGTATTTTGGCTAATGAATGATAGGGGAACATAGGCATGGAAAATACCCAAACACCATTCTATGCAAAAGCTGAAGATTTTGTGAGAGCTTACTGAAATTAGTATATGTAGTTAAACCCAATGTGTGTATTTTGGCTAAGGAATGATGGGGAACGAAATTTTGTTTGTAAAGGAGCCATATTCTTTTATTTCTATCTATTCTCGCTATATATATGAACATACTGCAGTGAATGAACTCAAAGGATAGAGAAACATGTCTGACCAGAAGAATCAAGTTTGTTCAGTGAATCTTCGAAGGACTTTCCCATTTGACATTTTTGTAAGGCCTGCTTTTACAAAAGTTAGAAACTCTTATAGAAATAAAGTGCAGATGCTCTGAGAACAAGTTTACACCTAATAGAAATGAGTGCAAATGCTTTGAGACCAAGTTTACCCCAATCGAAATGAGTGCAGATGCTCTGACACGAAGTTTGCATTGCAATTAAATTCATTTTTTTAACTTTTAAATAAGCATACTTGATTTTGAAAGCATGCAAGATTATCCAGACTTGATAAATCAATACAGTAATGGTTAGGAGACGCCTTCCACAAAGCGACACAAAAGAATGTTTTGGAAAAATATTATCAACACCTACACAGCGTCTTCTTTGAGTCCTGTCGATCCAAGTCATTGCAACTCTGCTTTGATAGTTAACGAAAAGGCTGAAAGGTATGCATTTTCTTCATTTCCAGAAGTTGAAGCTTCATTTGTGGTTGGATGCAAGCTGACTCCAGCCTCAGCATTGAGCTCTCAATAGCGTTCACACAATCCCTGGCAAAATCATGGCCCAAAATGGTAAATTTAAGTCTTGTCAGTGACATTTCAGTGGGCTTCAAGATGGGAGACATTGTGATGAAATTGAATTTCCGGATCTCCATGTGCCTTCGCCTGGTTGCACAAGACTTGGGCTCACATGGCAGCAGATTCTTCTTTTCTATGCTACACTGGCTCCTGCAAACCTCTAGGCCAGAAAACCTCAATATATACCAACTGCACAAAATTCTCTTCACCGATGACAATAAAGAAAAATCCCTTCAAGCTAAGAAAATGCGCTTTCAAACCAGGCTTGAAAGAAGGGATCTTTGGAGCAGACCAGCCGCTAGAAACCAAGGGTTTTATTGTTCATTCAAGAGGAGGAATACAGAGGGTTTAGGATACATATACAGCTGCAAGAACTGAAAGACCTGTGTTTCCGACAAAATTATTATGATGGTGATATCCACCATGCAATACAGAGCCTTGCACCAAGAACCAGGGAGGATGACCATTCTACAAAAAGGATTCCTCTGTTTTGTTATTCAAATGTTCAGTGGGTGGCTAGTTGTATCCAACATTTTTACAACCGTTTCAGTTAAAGTCTGTGATTGTTTGAATCACAAAATGCAATCTCTTCTGGCTTTTAAAAACATTTTGTATGATCTTGAACATTTGGCTTCTTGGAATGTTTCTTTCAGATGTTGCTAGTGGGAAGGTGTCTCCTGTGACAGTCGAACCGACGTTGTTGTTGCGGTGGATTTGCATAATTGCAGTTTGAGTGGCATCCTGCGCCCTGCTGCACTGTTTAAATTGACGACCCTGCAGCATTTAGATGTTAGCTTCAAAAACTTTACTGGTTTATCTATTCCTATAGAGATGGGTCTTTTGAAAAAAATGAATTTGAATTTTTCCATGTGCTTATGCAGACATTGTATGTAATTGGATGATCATCTTATTCCACGATGAGTAGTATTGTGTGGGAGTCTTGTTATTGTTGTGTGCGAGAGCGACGCCGAAATGCCCTCGGGCGCGAAGAGAGGCAATTTGCAAGAATTCGATAGCATGTTATTGTTTGTGTCAGCCTTCTGTATAAGGGCTTCTATCTGATACTGGCTCGGTTTCAACCCCAGGGATCTTAACAGGGACCCTAATTCCAATTGTGTCAATCTCCCGTCATGGTTTTTGTCGAACGTCATGAATATCTCTCACAGTTGTGCGATTTGGCCTTTGTCCAGCCTGGAGGACATGCCATGGCTCTCGTTCATTTTCTTCAATCGCACTACATATTCAGCTGCACGTTTGATTGGAGATTTTATGAACTCCTGCTATGGCAACGCTGCTGCAACGCCCCGATGTGCTGAAAAGGGCACAGGAGGAGCTGGACTTCAAGTTGGAAGGGAACGCGTTTTGGAGGAATCGGATGAGGACCGACTTGACAGCAGCCGTGAAGGTCAAACGACTTGACAACAGCACGGTGCGGGGAGGTCGAACAGTAAGCGGGCACTTGTCAAATTTTTATTGGCGGTAAGAACGATGAGAACCCGCTCTCATTGGCTGAGCGAAAAATCGCATTCGCAAAGCCCATAAAGGGAACGCTTTCAGCGTAATTACATCGCGGCGTATTAAAAAATTAAACAAATTAAACCTATGTCTCAAATAAAACAAATCCTATGTACGCGGCGCATAAAACATTTAAACCATGGTTAAGACCTTATGAAACATTATTTCACAATACATTTCAATCCATCGTGCGAAAATTTATCGCATTGATCATCGCGTCGGATGACTGCACCTCAAACCTTTGCAAAAGAGCGTTATTGGTTGGAGGCTTTACGATGTGGTAGAGGTGTGCCATATCTTATCGCAAGGTTTCGATGGTAGGGTGACATAGGTATGAAAGCATGTGATATGGTTTTGATTGGTTGAGATCCATCGACGTGGAATGGTGGGGACAAGGCTTATCACATGGGCAATGGAGGTGGTGACGTAAGCTCCAAAGGAATGCGATAGCACATTGATTGGTTGTGGAGATGGCAACGTGGACAGGGAAGGCTCCACTGAAGTGACGTGGGGTATTTCAAATTTAGAACGAATAGTGTGGATTTTATGAGAGTTGGTGGAGCGTTATGTCGAGTAGGTGATGTGGGTTAAAGGCGCAGGGTTGCGTTTTTTAAACCACGGATTTGACCATAGAAAAGGAATGTGAACTTATAACAAAATTGACTTTGCAGGGAGATTAAACCAGAGATTGAATGCACGATTCTGTGCCAAACAAAAGTAGAAATTTTTTATGTTGCAGTGTCCTTCGGAATCAAATAAAAAATTGAATTTATATCCTCCTATTCTATTTGAAGTTGGAATTAATTTCCAGCACATTTTTTTATGGAGAGATAACATTTTCCTAAATATCCTCGGCAATGTTCCCAAATATAAAGGTCACCTTCATTTCACTGTCGAATTAGATTCATGTTCGAAATTCTAGGCATGTCTAGAGTGGCACTAGAGCTAGGTTCATTCCCAATCTTTTTTCATTTAGTCCTCTTTTGTTACTCTACCTTCCCTCCTACAATGATATTTTATTTCACGGTATCGAATGTTGTCTCTCAATTTTGATTTTTTACGTAGAGGCTTAGGGGTGCTCCTTATTCTCCTTGAGTTAATGGTTTCTGGTGTTTCTTTTTGTAGTAGAATGTGCTATTCCTAACTGATAAAGGGTGATGTTGAATAACCATTTTTTTCTTTGACGTGAACAAGTACTTTATGTTTGTTGCAGTAAATTTTGACCCTACAAGTATAATTTATGTTTCCATTAGGTTGGGTGTGAAGAATCGAAATCACTCTGGTCGGATGTCAAGTATACGCTTCTTGGACCATAATCTCAGGTGACACTATATCTCTAATTATTATCTTATTTTTGGTTTTTTGGATTTGTTTGCATACAGGTTCTTCTCCAAAACATTTGTAAAATGGAATGTAGGAGATCCTTGGCCTGGTCCTTGGTTAGATTTGTTTTGCACGTCTCTTTTTTGGTTGTAATGGAGTTCTCTACTTATTCACCGGTTCTTCAATACTTCGAACTTACAGTTGGATTCAATTTTTTTATTATTAAAATTTACAATAATGTGGCCTTTTTTGAAAGCACTGAATCTGAAACGAGAATATAAGTTCATTAATTGTTGCTTTTTTTAATAGTCTCTGAGCCAATCTATGCATTGAATTATTAGGTACGTATCTTACATATCTTATGTTTATATTTTCTCTTTTTCTTTTGTTGTAAATTCCCCAACTCTATGGATTGAATTTAATACACAAGGTTTCTTTTGATGGCTTTCCAGGTACGCGTACAACCAGTCACACTCGTAATTACACCCTGGATGGTTTTATTCCTACTCTACGATAGAGTAGCTTACTTTCTATGAATGCATATCTACAATTTAGAAAACCTTTTCTTGGACTTTCATCATATTCACGATGTCTACAGGCCACTACAACTTTAGTTTTTTTTTTTTTCCTAGTTAGGAGGACTTTTGTTAATTGGTTTAGTAGGGGCTTGACTTAATTTTCTCAAATGGATACTCCACTTCCAAATCATATACTAATATCACTGAATATCATGTTCTACCATTTTAATTTCACGTATAGAATTCTTTCTAGCATTATTCTATACATGGGGTACAATGTTCATTTGAAAAACACCTATTTATCATGTTTCCATGTGCCTTCAATGTTGGGAACAGATTTAGTTTTTCTATATTAATTATCATGTTATATAAAAAAAACTCTGTTTGGAAAGGGTTGAACACTAACGACTTATTTTATCTAATTGTTTAATTTTTTTAAGAAATAATAATATGAAATGTTTTCCTGGTAAGGAGTGTACTTATTTCGACCTCCTCCATATGTAAATGGCTTGTCAATTAGTTAATTTTTTTTCTTTTTAATATGTGTCTTCTAAAATTGTTATCATAAGATCCAACTTAATATAAATATATATTTGTGTCATTATCGTAAATTGTAAGAGCCTAAATACTTGCTATATCTTTCATATTATAGGCTACACAAGATTATAAAATTGTTTACTCCTTATATTTGGTTTACAAATATTAGCCACTGTGGAGTTACTCGATATTGTGAAGATGAGATATCATTTCCCCCTACACTTTACACATATCACTATGATTTCATGATATAAGCCTGAACGTTTTATCACTAACAATATTAAATCTCAAGATATTCTTTCCAAAAGATCCTTAGTTGGACCCGGTATATATATAGTCTGAATTGTGTCCTTTTTCTTTAACACTTTATAACGACCTGATAATTATCGATTGAGCTTTATACCATGTCTCGTATCAAAGTGTTCGTATAGTAAAGTTCCAAAGTAATTTATCTATATTAAAAAGGGTGCAACCTGATGTTAGTCTTCCCTACCCTCTCATCCTACGATGAAAGCTAACCGTCGTGTCTCTAATCTGATTCCAATATGATACTTTCGAGTAAGATTAATATACATATACCTTATATAATTTTTTTACGCACAACCAAAGAATAGAATTTTTCTACATATTTTTTCAAGTATGTAAGGTCACAGTAATATAAAATATCATATCACATACGTGAATATTTAATAAAAAAAAAATTATGATATACATACGTAATCTAATCCTGTAGGCATAATATACAAGCATATTCATATGTCATAGGATTACCCTGCATATACTAGTGTATGTGCATGAATATTCCTTTCATTTCATTTTTGATATGTTCAAATATTCGACCCATATATTCAAAACATAAATTAAAATTTGAAATGCAATCATATGTTCTACCCATGTATCGAGATGTTATAAACGTGTGTTTTTCTTGAACTTCACTTGGAAAAAACACTATCCTCCCAACCATTAACTGATCCCCCACTTCTGTTATGAAACAAGTTCATAAAATAGAAGAAAATATAGATGAATGACTTATAAATGAGCCTATTCGAGGGGGAAACCTCCTTTAAATTTCATATATGGAAAATTGTTGGGCTATCCAAATGACAAAACCTTATTTCTATATATAGGGGTCCAAGGGGTCACAATATAATCCTAGGTGACATAAAAATAATAATGTAAGGGCACAACAATAACAATAGTGGGCTTCTATGGGGCACAATAATAACATTATGGGGACTGCATGGGTACAACATTAATAATAAGGGGGCTACACTAACAATAACAGTAATGGGATACACTAGTATTATAGGGACCTAGCATGCCCCTCTCCTTCAAAAGAGTGGTGTCTTGAATGCTTGATTAGTTTTGGATGCTTCTGTATAAACTTATCATCCTCTCATGTCGAATCTTCAACGTGTACATTATTCCACTTAATGATATACCATAAAATTGATCGATTTTGTAACTGTTGAGTTCTGGTTTCTGCGACTACTTCAGGTGCTAATATAATTTTTCCTTCCTTGTCAACTTCTCGCAATATTGTTTGAACTCGGGTCTTGTCACCTATAACCTTCTTTTAGCATGAAACATAGAAAACTGGGTGCACTAGGTAAGATGCATGGAGCTCCAATTTATATTCCATGGTACTAATATCTTGGAAAACCTTGTAAAGATAATAATACTTTAGTGATAATTTCTTATCCTTATTCACTTTCTTGAGGGACATTTGTTTGTATGGTCATAGCCATAAAAATATCTAGTTTCCTACATCAAAAATTCTTTTGTTGTGATGTTGATATGCCTATTGTTTTATTTGATCTTGTGCTAAAGAGAGGTTATCCTTTAAGAGTTGGAGAAGTATTTGTTGATGCTCGATGTGATCTTCCACTACTTGAACCTTAGAATTTTATCTTAAAGATGATGTGATGGAGGGTGGATGATATCCATAAAGTGCCATAAATGGGGTCATTTTTGCTACATCATTGAAGGAAGTGTTATACCACCATTCAACCAGAGGTAACCACTTGAGCCATTGTGTCTATTTATCAAATACAAAGCAAGGAATATATCATTCCAAACATTTTATCACTATATAATTTTTCCCATAATATTGAGGATGATATGATGAGCTATGAGATAATTGAGTACCCAAACAAGAAAATAATTCTGCCAAAAAATTTCCTAAAAAATTGGGATCTCTGTCGCTTACAATAATATTTTTGTTTCCATGTAGCTTTTGAATTGTGTCGATAAATGCAATAAACACTATACTGGAATTAAATGGATGAAATAATACACAAAATTTAGCATACTTGGTAAGTCTATCAACTACAACCACGATGAAATTATTTCATTTTCACTTGAGAAAACCTGTGACAAAATCCATTCAAAGATCCTCCCAAAATTTACTTGGAATGGAAAAAGGTTGTAACAAACCTTGTGTCTTAATTGTCTCAACATTATTTTGTTGGAAAACCAACATCCTTCCACAAAATTTTGAATATCATATTTTAGGCCATTCCAAAAATATTCGTTCCTGACCATATTTTAAGTTGAGAGGTGTAAACTTCCAAAACAATATTTTGTTTGAGTTGGGAATTATTACAAATATATAAGCGATCTTTGTGCCATAATGAATCGTTTCTCCAGCTAAATGTTTCAAATGTACTAGGATCTTGTTGCAACTTTTGAATGAGTGTCCATACATCTTTATCATTCTTCCATTCATCCGTTGCTTCGGTTATCAGCTCAGGTTCGGTAATATAAATGGAACAACGCAATCCTTCCACGTCCTCATACTTTCTTGAGAGTGCATCTGCAACAATATTTTGCTTCCCTTTCTGTATAATATTTCAAATTCATAACCAAACGTCTTTGTGACCCATTTTTGCTACTCTTCTGGAGAAAATTTTTGTTCCAAAAAGTATTTAAGACTATAATGATATTTTTTTTACCTTTAAGTGTCTTCCCATTAAGTAAGGTCACCATTTCTTTAGTGCATGTAGTATTTCCAACATTTACTTGTCAAAAATAGGTTTCAGTAAATAAATTCCTTTCATTGGATGAATTTCAAAAGAAATGGGTCTTCCTTATTGCATTAAAACATCACCAATTCCATTTCCTGAGGCATCACATTCCACAATAACAGTTTTTGTGAAGACTGGCATAGCTAATACTGGTTCTTGGCACATTGCCTCGTTCAGATCTTCAAAGGCCATAGTTTCTTTTGAAGTCCAAGAAAATGCATCTTTATTCAAAAATGATCTTAGAGGTGCCAATATTCTCCCATAATTCTTAACAAACTTGTGATAATACCCTGTTTACCCAAGAAATCCTCAAAGATTCTTTATGGTTGTAGGGAATTTCCATTGCTTAATGGATTTGATTTTTTAGGTACTACATTAACACCCTCACGAGATACAATATGACCCAAATATTCTACCTCCTCTACTCCAAAGAAACATTTTGAAGTTCTTACATATAATTGTTTCTCCTCCCATAGTTTGAGCACCTTGTCAACATGTTGAACATGATCCTTAAAACAAGTATTGTATATTAGTATATAATCAAAAAGTGCTAACACAAGTTTTGTAAGAAAAAGTTTGAAAATGGAATCTATCAAACCTTGAAATGTGGAAAGTGCATTAGTAAGGCCAAAATTCATGAGAAAAAATTCATAATGACCCTCATGAGTTCTTAATGTTATTTTCGGAATTTCTTCAGTATTCATTCTAATCTAATGATATCAAGAATGAACGTTCAAAATTGTGAAGTACATTTCTCCATGTAATTCATCCAATAATTCATCAATGATTGGGATGGGAAATTTATCTTTAATAGTGAGCTTGTTGAGCTCCCTATAATCTGGGAACATACGCCATGATCCATCCTTCTTGTGCACTAATACCACTAGAGCAGAGAAAGAACTATGAATAGGTTGAATTATACCAGCCTCTAGAATTTTGGGAACCATATGTTCAATCTCACTCTTTTGGGAATAAGGATATCCATAAGGTGTCATGTTTGGAGGAACACTTCTAGGAATAAAATGAGTAGCATAATCATGATCACAAATAGGTGGGAGTCCTTTGGGAATTTCAAATACCTTAGAATGATCACCCTAGACTTTGATTTTTGAACATCTAGTGATCATAATTTTGCAACTACGCCTAATTTTTATTTATTCAGAAGATTTATCATGACAACAGAGCAGATTATCTGTCCTGACTTCCCTGCGATAACCCATAATTTAGCTTCCTTTATTTCCCAAAAATATTTCAAGAAAATTTCTTGAAAATTAAAGCATATTGTCCCCGAAGAATTTAACCATTGGACTCCTAAAACAACATCAACACCACCCATTAGAATGGAGAGAATTGGAATATTCAATACATATTCCCCCATGGTTAGATTCATATTATGGCACTTTTCAGAGAAACTTATAGTTCCTCCATTTGTAGCCATCACTTCACACTCTGGTGCTCGATATAGAAATAAATTCAATTCCTTGGCTACCTTACAATGAAAAAAATTATGGGTACTACCCAAATCAATGAGCAATATAATTTTTTTCTTCTTTATATGTCCTTTTATCTCTAGAGTTTGATGGGTGGTAATTCCTGCCAATGCATTACAAGATATGTTCAGATTCATTTCTTGTTTCTCTAGGGTTGGTTCTTGGTGCATATCCTCTTCTTCTGAAGTTTCTTGTTCATTTTATTCCTCCTATTCACAATCTATGTAAAATGATTTCTTCTTGGCACACTTATGACCTTTAGAGTATTTTCTATTAGAACTGTAGAAAATCCATTTTTCTCTTTTTTCTTCCCGTTACTGTGGTGTCAACCTTTTAGGTTGTGGAAGTCCAGCAGTAGTAACACTTCCATCTTTATATTTGTGAGTGGTAGTCTTCCTTGTCTCCATAATTTTTCTTTCAATTTTTCTTGCCAACATGAATTCCTTCTCTAATGAATCAAGTTGCCAAAGGTGAACCTCATGGTGTATGTTTTCCTTTAAATTTCCTAAGAATACATTAATCGTGTGTTCCTCTGGAATGTCAGTTACACTTCTATTCAATTTTTTTAAGTCCTAGTGAATGTTATCCACCATTGAATCCTTTTGTTTGAGATTTATCAATTGGATAAAGAAGGAGTTTCTCTTTGTATCCTCATAATTTGTTATCATTTACATCGTAAAAATTGAGCAAGTGACAATTTTTTTATGAGATAAAATCAATCGATACTATACAAATGTATTTTGTTCTAAATATAAAATTGTTATGCATTCATTTTCTATTTTTGGCACATTATGGAGATCAAAATATTGCTCCATCTGTAGTATCCATGTTACGATATCATTTCCGTGAAAATTCCACATATCGATATTTGGAATATGGTGGGCCTTCAATCTAGCATTAGATTTTATGAAGCCACGATTACCATTTATTTTTTTCTCATCATGAGTTTCCTCTACTACCCTTTCGCCATTAGGAATATTTTCTTGTAGCAACTTTGTCAAACCTTCCATAAAACCTTCCATGCATTTCTTCAAATCTTCCATGTTGAATTTAAGTTATGATTTTAAACCATTCCTACCACATTTTAAACCATACATGTCACCTTTACTTCTTCTTTGGTTGCTCTTTGTGAGAGAGAAATGTGTTGCACTTTGTCCTGTAATTTTGATATGCCATGATGCACTTCTTCCTCTTCATGTGCCATAGCAGAGTTGTTTAAGGGTTTAATGTTTGTGGAATTGTTTTTTAAAGGAATTTCAGAACCAAATATTGATATGAATGCTTCAATTTTCCCTTGGAATCACTTCCAACTAATTTTTCAAACAAACGTTAAGCAATTTTTAAAAAAATCACACACAGTTTTCTTTCTTTTAAGGAGCTTGATATTGAAACTAATGTATCTTTGTTATTTTGGATCCCAAATATTTTAAATTTGGGTATAAAGTAGCCCTCTGACACTTCTTTCCAATTCCATAGGTCTAACCTAATTAGGATTCTTCAAGGTAATGTAATGCATCATCTCCCACAATGACCCAATTAGAGACTAGTTTAGTAGAGAGAATTTGTATGGTATTATTTGCATTCCTGTTTCGACATTCATATTTGAAAATGAAAAACAAGAAGATAAAATTCATTCAATTTCATCTACCTCTCACAAAATTTCTATTTGATGCCTGAATCAAAAGTTATGAAAATTTTCCTTTGGTCACATGTTTGATATGGAATTCGGGAGCTTGAAAAAATGCTAAATTCCTCAGATCATATCTCCATAAATATAAAAAACAAATATATAAACTTATATCATGCATTTCATCTTGGTATCGACCCAATTTATTTTTTTGTTTAGCTTTAGAATATTCATAGAAAAAAATTTATAGCAAAAATTCCACGATAACATGTTTGAAGAAGAGAAACCATAGAATCCCAAGCTCTGATACCGAATGTTATGAAACCAACTCACAAAATAGAAGAAAATATATATTAATAACTTATAAAAAAACTTCTTCGACGGGGAAACTTTATTTAAATTACATAAATTAATAATTCATGGATGATACAAATGAAAAACCCTCATTTCTATATATAGGTGTCTAAGGGGTCACAAGATAATCCTAGCCGACATAACAATAAAAATGTAAGTTCACAATAATAACATCATGGGTATTACATGGGAACTACAATAGAAATAAGGAGGCTACCCTAACAATAATGATAAAGATATACACTAGTATTATAAGGACCTTGTAAGTTTCCCCTGATTCGAGATGGCTTGCCAATGAGAATAAATACCCTCTTGATTCCTAAAGAATGTGTTTTTATAAATATTCTTCTCTAGAATATTTTAGGAGTGTCACACTTTTTGGGTCTAGAAACCAATTACCTGGGCTTTATTTCTTTTATTTTTTCCAAAAAAAGGTGTTTTTTTTTCCTTTTTTCTTTAAATTTTTCATTTTTGTCCCGTGGCGCTTTATTCAACTAATAGATAATGTCTTTCTCCAACTAAGTGATTTAATAGATCCTTCTCTCCCATCATATTAAATATTTTTTATTACCTCCTACGTATTTTTATGATTCATTTTTTATCTCATCCACCAATAATGGTTTGCAAATCTTGGCAAGAATATCTTACTTTAATGTTTCCTTCCCAGGAAATTTCCAACTTTTTATTTATTAATAAAAAACCTATTCACTACATCATAATAAATTTATTTTTCACACGCATTTCAAACCCAACAAAAGATTCTGTCCATAAAATCTAAAAGTATTTTAGTCTAAAAATAACAAGATATTAACATAAGGAACATAGGGGTATTACATTCCACACGGCCCCCCACCCAGCTTTTATTCAACATTATCCTCAGTGTTGACTGTTAAATTGGTTCCCTTATGAAATATTGTTATATATGCCTCTTGCATTTTATCCTCTAGCTCCCAAGTTGGCTCCTCAGGTGTAAAGTGCTACCATTTCATTTTAATCTAATTGAAGGCTTGATTAAGAAGCAATATTTCTTTTCGATCTAATATAAGAAGTGGCTCTGCTAGGAAGCCTCCTTCTCATTCCACCCGTATCAAATTCAAATCAACTATGTGAGATCTATCATGGACATATTTTTTTAACAAAGATACATGAAAAAAAATGTGTAGTTTAATATGGATGGGAAATGCCAACTGATATGCTACTAGCCCAAGTAAATCTAAATATTAAAAGGCCCACATATTTGTGGTGCCAGTTTCGTACAAGTTACGGTCCTCAAGGTACTTTTTCTTAGTTTCACACATAAGTACACATGATTTCCAATGTTAAATTCATTATGATTTTTCTTCTTATTAGCTTAACTTTTTGCTCTATCTTGTGCAATTTTGATGTTTTTTCTAATTTTCCACACCACTTTTTTCCATTTCTTGTCAAGAATCTGGGCCTATCATTAGCGTGTCTTCTAGTTGAATCTATCTAAGAGGTCTATGGAATTTTATGCCATATAAGGCTTTCAAGGGACTCATTTTTATTGAATTTTTATAGCTATTATTATAGGAAAATTTCATTAATTTTAGAAATTATTCCCACTTAGAAGGTTTGTCCATGACATAGATTCTTAACATGTCCTCCAAAATCTAATTATTTTTATGTGTCTTTCGATCAATTTTGTGTGGATATGCATTGCTAAATTTTAATTGTGTCCCCATGCCCCAAAACATAGATTTCCAAAATTTGGAAGTGAATTTACTATCCCTATTGGACACTACAATTTTTGGTATTCCATTTAGGCTAAAATTATCCTTCATGGAATTTTTTGCAATAATATTTGTTCCATAGGTAAATTGTATGAGTATAAAGTGTATTTCCTTGCTTACGGTTTCTAATAATACCATAATGGAGTCATTTTGTCTCCTAGTTTTCGACAATCCGATAATAAATTCCAAGGAGATCACTTCCAATTCCCATTTGGGAATGGCTAGTGGGTTAAATATTCCTAATGAATATTTGTGTTCTATATTCACTTATTGAAATTATAAACTTTTAGAAAAATAATATGCTACTTCATTTTTCATGTCACGCTAGTAGAATCTATTCCTTAGAGTAGGTATTATATTTTCATATCCCTGGTGTCCAAAATATGGTTTCTTATGATAGTCATCTAATATTATTCATTTTAGAGCATTCACATTTAGAAAAGACAATATATCTCTTCTGGTTAACAAATCCTCTATGTTTTCAACATAACTTGGGATCTCTTTCTATTGCAAATTATCCTGAATTTGAAGGTAATCATGATCCTCCTATAATGAAATTATGATCTGCTCCATGGAATCTATACTAATGCTACTAACAAATATTTCCGTTAAAGCATATGCATGTACAATTAAAGCATCTTCTATTTTATTTTATTTGTCTTTAACATGTTTTATATCGAATTCAAATTTACTAATAAAATCCATCCACCTAGCATTTCTAGAATTAACATCTGATTGGTTGAAAAAATACTTCAGGATAATATGATCTTTTACTGTGATTTTTTTTTTTTCCAATAAGTAGTGTCTCCAAATTTTTAAATGATCTATTACAAAATCTACTTCTAAATCATATGATGGATAATTTTTATCATGTGTTTTCATCTTTCGAGATTCATATGCCACTATTGAATTTTCCCACATCAAAACTCCTCTTATACCTTCTAAACAAGCTTCTATGTAAACAAAAAATTATTTGTCGAGGTCTACAATGTTTACAATAAGGTCCATTGTAAGAAAATGTTTTAATTTGTCAATTATATCCTAGAATTTTGTTGTCCATTCAAACTTTGTTCCTTTCTCTTTTAATGATGTGATAGAGTATGCAAGTTTTGATAAGCATTCTATGACTCTTTGGTAATATCTTGTGATTCACATAAATGGGTAGACAACTAAAACATAATTAGGTGTGGGTCAATTCAAAATGGCTCTCACCTTCTCGGGATCAACAAACAATCTCTCTTTTCAAGAACATGACGCAAATATTATATCATGTCCTTGTAAAACTCACATTTACTGAACTCATCATATAATTTATGGTCTCTTAACGTTTGCATCACTATTCTCAAATGTTCTTTATGCTCTTATTCATTTTCGGAGTACGCAAAAATGTCATCTATGAATGCAAACAAAACTTTATCAAGGTACTTACCGAGAACACTATTCATTAAACACATAACCATTGTTGGCACATTAGTAAGATGAAATAATAACACTACAAATTTGTAGTGACAATATCTAGTAATGAAGGTTGTTTTATGAATGCTTGCATCCTTTATTCTCAATTGGTGATATCATGTCATTAAGTCAATTTTTTAAAATTTGGTTTCCCCTCTGATTTCATCAAACATATAATCAATACGGGGCAAGGGGGTGGGGTATTTATTTTTAATGGTAAAATTATTTAATTCTTTGTAATTTATGAATATTATGAATTTTCCATATTTTTTATTTACAAATAACATTGGAGCCTCCCACACTCAGACATTGTGTATAGTATAGTCTTTATGCAATACTTCTTGTAACCACATTTTCAACGCTATTAGTTTAGGTATACTCATTCTGTAAGGTTCTCTAGACTTAGGGACAACCTAAATATTTTGATTATATCTAAGCTCAGGAAGGCAATCCCTTGACAAATGGGGATCACCGCACCCCCAACACTTTAGCAGTTCTCTCTTATGGACCTGACTTATATTTTGACTTTTAAAATCCATGTGTTTGGACCCAATTTGAGATTGTGTAGGATGGGTTGAATTTATGTTGCTGAGTTTCTGATGGTGGTGGTCCTTTCCAAATTTTTTATATAAGAAGTTTTTTGACTTTTTGACCCCTTTGAAGATTTTTTTGTTCCTTACCTTGCCAAGGTATTAGGCCTTATGTCCTATTTTTAAATTGATGCTAAAAAAATATATATTTTCTTACTAATTCATCCATTTTCTTAGGATTTTCGTACTCAATCCTTTCCTTGGAAGGGACTTGTAGGAAGTTAAAAAAAAATTGTACCTTTCTTTCTCTTCCTTTATATAAAGGACATACTGCAAAAGTTTTTTGAATTTAGACACAAACGCATCCCAGGAAACTGTGATTTCCTCCAACGTATGCACACTTTTAACCTCTTCCCACCAAAGAGAAACTTTTCCTTTTAGTTTATAAATGGCCAGTATGGCCTTCATATTTATCTCCTACTCATAAACTTGGAAATACTTGGTCATGTTGAGGAATCAACCTTCTGCATCCTCCTTATTTTCCCCAACTAAAGTAGGGGGTTTTATTTTTCTCAACTCCCCTTGCAGCTCCTCTTTCTTCTTCCTTTTCTGTGTTTTTTGATAAGTCTTGTTTGAATTGTCCCCACATTCATACATTTTTGTTTTAATCTCCACATTTTTTATTTTCAAGAGTTTTATTATGCCTCCATCCTCTGTTATTTTTATTATCTTATTACTATACGTTTCAGTTATTTCTCTAATTATTTTATCTTTTCTTCACTCATCTTTAGCAACCGCTCATTGCTCGCACTGAGATAAGCTAGCTCTTGTTGTAAACTCTTTACAATCTCCACAAGATTGTTTGTTGATCTATTATTTCCTTCTCCTAACTCCGTATATATTCCTTCTCATTATGATGCATGTGGATGGGTATCATCTGCCATTTAGGGTTGTAACCCTACTCCACTACAATACCTTACCATAAACACAATCTAATATTAGAATATTAATTCTTAAACCAGATTCCCCATTCTACACAAAAAAAATTCGGTGTGGTGGTTTCGTGTAGGCCCAATTTTTTAAACTGTTTCTCTAATACCATCTATCATGGACCTAATTTTTTTCATGTGCTCTAATTCCCTCAAAATTATTTTTTTTTCTTGTGTTGGTTCCGAGAATTAGTCTTGTTGCTAGATTTTATATTAAAATTTTGGAGCATATTTTTAAATATTAAGATATATTAAAGTATTCAAAAATAATGCTCCTTGAAATTTATAAGGACTTATTCATCCTAAGATACCTAGGGAACCATATGCTAGATATGTTTCTATTTGGAATTAACACCATAATGCCATTTTTTTATCACTTCACCTTTCATTCTAGTGCACATAGGGAAAGCATATAGTAATTATTTATGCCCTTGGAAATAATACCATAAGGAAATCACTTGATACTTAAGTCTATATCCCATAAACCCTCTAATGGTATTGCATGCATGAAATTAAGGCTTATTTGGGCGCTGAAATCAGTTTCAACCAAGTACTCTCATTCACGTGATATTCAGGTTCTTAGGTACGTATCCATATGGACAATGAAGATTCGTTGCCTCAATCCAAGACTAAGGATCCATGTCCCCAAAACTTAACCTATGTTCAATATGGTTCTTGTCTCATTTCATTCCTTTCACTGAATGAGTGCATTGTCAAGAGTACAATGTGCTTATTTGTCACAAACAAACATTTGGGTTTGAAAATTTTCACCGAGGATTTTGTGGCGGGTACATCTAGTCTGCATTATAATGGCCTATCCTCTGCAGGAAATGTGGTGATTTTTTTTTTCACTTTCATTTTTCATATTATTCGCTAGATGTATGGTAATTGAAGGTACCAATTTTGTATCATGGAGAGCTAATATTTTCATGAATATCATCCAAGGAGTTCCCAAATATAAAAGGTTACTTTCATTTCGCTATCGAATTGGAATCATTGCTACAAATTCTAGGCATTGCAACGACAGTAATCATGTTAGGTTCATTCCCTTTTCTTCCTTTAGTCATATTTTTTCACTCTACCTTCCCTCACATAGTGATATATTATTTCATGGTAACCAGTATTATCTCTCAAGTTTTTGTGGATTACTCAGAGACTTAGTGGTAGTCCCTATTCTCCGTGAGTAAATGGTTTTTGTTGTTTTTTTTTTCTTTTCTTTTTTTGCTAGAACTCGCTACGCCTACCTGAACACGGGTGTTGTTGGTGGAACAATGCTTCCTTCTTCATGAACATTTTTGTTCCAAACATGCTTACTTCAACTTTAGTAGTAGGTGAGGGTGTAGGTTTGTTTATTTTTTCTTCTAATTATTGGTTATGGTAATTTAATAGATCATATATGTTGATTGCAATAAATTTTGACTCCTATAGGTATTTACTTTAGTTTTCAGTATTTTTTCATGCCACCTACTCTCCAATTTGGGTGTGAAGACACAAAATCACTATGGATGGATGCCGAGGAAATGCTTCTTTGGCCATACTCACAAGTGACACTTTATCTCTAATTCTCATCTCAATTTTGGTTTGTTAGATTTGTGTGCATACTAGTTCTTATCCAAACCAGTCACAGAAGGGAATGTCGGGGATTGTTATGAAGCCAACTCCAAAAATTGAAGAAAAGAGAGATCAACGATTTAGAATTAAGCCACTTTGAGGGGGAAACCTCCTTTGCATTACATAAATGAACAATTATTAGTTGATACAAATGAAAAAACCTCCTTCTATATATAGGAGTTCATGGGGTCACAATATAATCCTAGCCGACATAACAATAATAATGTAAGGTAACAATAATAACAATATGTGGGCTACATAGGTACAATAATAACCATAAGGGGGCTACACTAACAACAAGAAGGGACTACACTAGTAATATAAGGACCTAACATGCCCCTCCCCTTCCAAAACGTGTTGCCCTCAACACTTGAGTAGCTATGGATTCTTCTGTATAAAATTCTCATCCTCCCATGTAGAATCTTTAGTGGGTAAGTTCTTACACTTGATGAGATACTTTGAAATTTACCGATTTCATCGCTGCCAAGTTCTTGCTTATGTGAATTCTCTATGTTCCAATATGATTTTTTCCTTCCTCATCAAGTTCTGGCAATATTTTTTGAACTAGAAGTTTGAAACCTATAACATTCTTTAAGCATGAAACATGGAGAACAAAATGCACTTGTGAAGAAACAAGAAGCTCCAATTTGTATGCCATAGTACCAATATTTTTCAACACCTTGTAAGGACCATAGTACTTTGGTGATATTTTATTATCCTTCTTAGCCTACTTGAGGGACGTTATTTTGTGTGGTTGTAGCCCTAAAATTACCCAGTCTCCTACATGAAAACTTCTCTCACTACGATGTTGATCTGCATGTTGCTTCATTTGATTTTGTGCCAAATTTAGGTTATCCTTTAAGAGTTTTATAACTTCTTGTTGATGCTCAATGTGATCTTCCACTGCTTGAACCTTAGATCTTTCTCTTAAAGATGATGTGATGGATGGTGGATGATATCCATAAAGTTCCATAAATAGAGTCATTTTTGCTGCAATATTGAAGGAAGTTTTATACCACCATTCCCGTAGAGGCAGCCACTTGACCCATTGTGTTTGTTTATCAGATAAAAAACACCGAAGATATCCTTCCAAATATTTGTTCACTATCTCAATTTGACCATTGGATTGGGGATGATAAGATGAGCTATGAGATAGTTGAGTACCCACACAAGAAAATAATTTCATCCAAAAATATCCAGTAAAAATGGGATCTGTGTCACTTACAATAATATTTGGGTTTCGATGTAGCTTTTGAATTGTTTCCATAAATGAATTAGCAATTGTACTTGCTTTAAATGGATTATTTAATGCACAAAGGTGTGCATACTTGGTAATTCTATCAACTACCACCATTACAACACTCTTTCCTTCCGACTTAGGTAAACCTCTGATAAAATTAATTGAAATATCCTCCAAACATTGACTTGGAATGGATAAAGGCTAGAGAAGACTTAAGGTCTTAATTGTCTCAACACTATTTTGTTGGAAAACCAAACATTCTGCCACAAAATTTTGAATATCATATTTAAGGCCATCCCAAAAAAAATATTTCTTCATCTTGTGGTAAGTTTTTATTAGTCTTCAGTGTCCTCTTAAAGGAGAAGTGTGAAATTTCAAAAGATTTTTTTTTTTTCCAGTTTGGAATTTTTACAAAGATATAGGGGATATTTGTACCATAAGGAACCATTTTTCCAACTAAATGTATCAGATGTACTAGGATCTTGATGCAAATTATGAATGAGTGTCCACACTTATTTTTCCTTCTTTCGTTCATCCCTTGCTTTGGTTATCCAATTAAGTTGGGTAATAGAAATGGAAAAAAGAAATTCTTCCACCTCTTCATCCTTTGTTGAGAGTGCATCTGCAACAACATTTAACTTCCCTTTTTTCTAGATGATTTCAAATTCATAACCCAATATCTTTTCGACCCATTTTTGTTGCTCTTCTCAAGTTATTCTTTGTTCCAAAAAGTGTTTAAGACTATCATGATCAATTTTTACCTTGAAGTGTCTTACCATTAGATAAGGTTGCCATTTCTTTATTGCATGTACTATTAACAACATTTCCTTCTGATAAATGGCAATACTTTCCTTTGATTGGAAAAATTGCAAAAGCAATGGGTATTTATTCTTGAATCAAAATAGCACCAATTACATCTCCTGAGGCATCACTTTCCACAATAAACATTTTTTGTGAATTTTGGCGCAGCTAAGTCCAGTGTTAGGCACATTGCCTCTTTAAGATTTTCAAATGCCTTAGTTGCTTCAGGAGTCCATGAAAATGCATATTGCTGCAATAATGTTGTTAGAGGTGCTGCTATTCACCAATAATTATTAACAAACTTTTGATAATACCCTATCAACTCGAGAAATACCTGTAACCGCTTTATGGTTGTGGGGACATTCCATTCCTTAAGGGCTTTAATTTTTTTAGGGTCTACCTTAACACCCTCGTGAGATACAGTATGACCCAGATATTCCACCTCTTGTACTCTAAAGGAACATTTGGTGATTTTTTAGTATAATTTCTTCTCTTCCAATAGTTTGAGCACCCTATCAACATGTTTAACATTATCCTTCGAAAACCTATTGTAGATTACTATATCATCAAAAAATATTAACACAAATTTTCTAAGGACAAGTTTGAAAATGGAATTCATCAACCCTTAAAATGTAGAAGGTGCATTGGTAAGGCCAAAAACCATGACCAAAAATTCATAATGAGCCTCATGAGTTCGAAATACTTTTTTTGGAATATCTTCAGTCTTCATTCTAATTTGATCATATCCTGAACGAAGATCCAACTTGGTAAAATAAATTTCTCCATGTAATTAATCCAATAATTCATCAAACAGGAATGGGCGATTTATATTTTTATAGTGATCTTATTGAGCTCCATATAATCTGGACACATGCACCATGATCCATCCTTGTTGTTCACAAATAATACTGGAGCAGATAATGAACCTTGACTAGGTCGAATTATACCATCCTCAACATTTCTGCAATCATACGTTCAATTTCGCTCTTTTGGACATAAGGATATCTGTAAAGACTGATGGTTAGAGGAACACTTCCTGGAATCAAATAAATAGCATGATAATTATCATCAATAGGTGAGATTCCCTTGGGATTTTCCAATACCTTTGAATGATTTTCCAAGGCTTTTTGGAGATCTGGAGATATAGATGATTTTGAAGTTGTAACTTCTAGTGAGCATGATTGTGCAATTACACCTCATTTTTATTTCTTCAGAATATTTTTCATGACATTAGAGCCTATCATATTTCCCGGATTCATTGCGATACCCCTTAATTTTACATCCTTTCCTTCCAAAAAAAAATTCAAGAAAAGTTCTTGAAAATTGAAAGCTATTGTCCACAAAGATTGTAACCATTGTACTCCTAATACAACATCAACACCTCCCATTGGAATGGAAAGAATTGGAATATTCGGGACATATTCCCCCATGGTTAGCTTCATATTATGGAATTTTCCAAAGAAATTTTTAGTTCCTCTATTTCAAACCATCACTTGACATTCTAGTGTTGGGTATATGAAGCAATTCAATTCCTTGGCTACCTTACAATGAATAAAATTATGGGTACTACCCGAATAAATAAACACTATTAACTTTTTCTTCTTGATATGTACTTATATCTTGGGAGTTTTAGGAGTGGTGGTTCCTGCCAATCCATTACACGATATGGTCAAACTCATTTCTTCTTTCTCTAGGGTTGGTTCCTCATGGATATCCTCTTCTTTTGAAGTTTCTTGTTCATTTTCTTCCTCCTCTTAAAAATCTATGTAAAGTAATTTATTCTCAGCACACTAATTACCTTTAATGTATTTTCTATCACAACTGTAGCGAAGCCCTTTTGCTATTTTTTCTTCCAATTTTTGTGTTGTCAACCTTGTAAGTTGTGGAAGTATAGGAGTAGCAACACTTCCATCTTTATATATGTGAGTGGTAGGCTTCCTTGTCACCATAATTTTAAATTCAATTTTACTTGCCAACCTGAATGCCTTATCCAATGAATCAGGTTCCCAAATGGGAACCTCATGTTCAATGTCATCCTTTAAAGTCCCTATGAAGACATCAATCATTTTTTCATCTCGAATACTAGTTACCATTATATTCAATTTTTGGAAGTCCTCAATGTGCTCCACGAATGAACCCTTTTGTTTGAGATTGATCAATCGGCTAAAGAACATGTTTCTCTTTGTATTCTTATAATGTGATATCATTTCCTCCGTAAAAATTGACCAAGTGACAATTTTTTTATGGTAGAAAAGCCATCAATACCATAGAAATGTATTTTTCTATAAATATAAATTTTCCATGCATACCGTTTGTGTGTTTTTCACATTATTGATATCAAAATATTGCTCCATCTATAGTATCCGTGTTACGGGATCATTGCCATCAAAATTCCTCATATAGATCTTTGGAATATGGTAGGTCTTCCATCAACATTCGAGTTTATGAAATAAAAATTAACATTTATTTTGTTCTCATCGTGAGTTTCCTCTACTATCTTTTTGCCATTAAGAATAATTTATTGTATCAACTTTGTCAAACCTTCCTTCAATCCTTCCATGTCTTCCTTCAAAAATTGCATTATTTCTTCCATGTCTTCCATGCCATTCTTCAAACCATTCAAACCATCCATGTTATCTTCCATGACTTTCTTCAAACTATCAATATCAGCTTCCATTACCTTCTTCAAACCATCCATCTTAGATTCGATGCCTTTCTTCAAAACTTCCATTTCATTTTTTGTTGCTCTTTGTGAGAGTGAGATTTGGTGCACTTACTCTTCTAATTTTGATATGTCATGTTGCATTTCTTCATCTTCATGAATCATAGTAGAGGCTTAAGAAGGCTTAATGGGTGTTGAATTATTTTTAGGGGGAATTTTATAACCCAATACTGATTTCTATGCTTCAATATGCCCTTGGAATCACTTCAAACTAATTTTTCAATCAAAACTTATCCACTTTGAAAAACAAATATCCATCTTTTTCTTAACTTTGAGGGGCTCCGTATTGAAACTAAATTATATCTGTGATTTTGGATTTTTAATATCTAAAATTTTCTCATGCAGTAGCCCTCCGAATCGTATTTCGAATTCCATAGGTCTGACCTGATTTGGATTCTTCGAGGAAAAGGTATGCCCAAACTCCCACAATGACCTAAATTATGTACTGGTTCAAAGAGAAAATTTGTAGAACGTGCCACGTGTTAATGTTTCCTCCTTCAACTCTGAAATTGATACACGGGAAACTAAATTTTGTGTACTTGTGGCCGCCTTTTATAGAATTGAAATCCCTTTCATAGAGAGATCCTTATGACAATTTTCGCACGGTCACCTCTTTGAGATGAAATTCAGGATCCTAAAAAAACCATGACTTCCACAGATCATATATCTGCAAATATTATGAACCAAGATCTGAAATTGTGTTACGAGGTTCCTTAGGATTTCGGCTTCACGTGATACAAATATCAGCTTCTAAACCTTTGTATAAAAAAATTAATAGCGAAAATGGCATGATGACTTGTTTGGAGCACCAAAACCGTAGAATCGAATGCTCTCATACCAAATGCTATGAAACTAGCTCCAAAAATAGAAGAATAAAGATATTAACGCCTTATAATTCAGACATTTTGAGGGGGATACCTTCTTTACATTACATAAATGAACAATTATTGGCTGATACAAATGACAAAACCTCCTTCTATATATAGAAGTCCATGGGGTCACAATATAATCCTAGATGACCTAACAATAATAATGTAAGGTCACAAGTGAACGACTGACTCCAGTAGGTTGAGAAGGATGGCTTCCGATAGGGTTTTTCGCCAGGCCGCCGCCGCCGACACAGCTTTTGCCTCGGCCCCTGCCCTGTTCGGCCCTCACAGTGTCGTCGAATGCACAGTTCGCACGGAGCTTCTCTCAGCAGCTACTCCAATCGGCTACCATCTCTCGGGTTGCAGACTTCACCGGAACGCACGCTTCAATCCAGCAATCAACAGCTCCATTGCTTTCTCCACGCCCTTCTCAGTGGACGCATTTGACGATTTTCACCGCCCAGGTCCCAGATCTACTGTGATTGCTTTCGCTGGTCCGGAAGGTCATCCCCACAAGCGGTCACCAGTTTTTCATGCCTCCCTTCTCCGAAATTCGAACAGCGGAGGGGACATCTTTGGTGGCCTGAAAGGGGCTGTTCGCTCCAACATTCATGCCGCCCCAACTTTTGCTGGGCCCCTGCATCGGCTCTATCTCTGCCTCTCGGAGAAGCAGGGCCAAACAGATATGCGATGGCTTCACAAGGGTTCTGATATTCCGCCAGCGGCTCTCACAGCCAATGGCCTTTCTAATATGGGCACACATTACCAGATCCAAATCTCTCTTCCTTCCGGGGGAACGATGCTGTTATGGGTGCATGCCTCGGATCTGGTGCTGGACCTTCTGCATGCTCTTGACCTCAGATTGGGAATTCCCTCAACACTCCTGAGACTGCTTTACAACGGTAAACAACTTGAAAACCATTTACCTCTGTCTTGCTATAATATTGAGAAAGATGCTTCAGTTGTGTTATCCTTTCGCTTGAGAGGCGGAGCTCCTGGGCAATCCTCCTCGGCTCCTGCCTTCTCCTATAAGGATGCAGTTCACGCTCACACAACCAAGAAAGCAACTCAACCACCTGAAGCTCCTAAGCCTTTTCTGGTGGACAAGCTTGAGGAGGTTCCCACTGTAGAGTTTTCCCATGAAGAAATCGCAGACGACCTTCAGAATTTAGCAGAAAGGGCCATCATATGCAGATTCAATGGACTATGGCCGCGATCAAAGGAACTCTATGATTGGATCCACGCTAACTGGACTCACCATTGCAAGGTCAGATTCTGTTCAAAAGGATATTTCATAGTGTTGTTTGATAATATTAAGCATTATGAAAAGGCTATCGAAGAAGGTCCCTGGTTCATGGGAACAGCCGGGCTCTTCTTATCACCCTGGTTCCCAGAGTTTGACCCAGCAACTGCTGTCATCACCAAGACACCTGTTTGGATCAGGCTTCCCAACTTACCAGTCCATCTATGGCATGTCAGAGTCTATAAAGCGATTGGCAACACCTTGGGCAGTTTTCTGTCGGGAGACTACTCGCGAGAAATCAAAGGTCTTTACACATTTGCCAGAATATGTGTGGAACTAGATTTAAGCAAGGGACTTCCAGACCAGATCAATCTCAAAATTAACGACTTTGTCTGGACTCAGACTTTGGATTATGAGAGTACTGCCTTCCGCTGTCGACACTGTCACCAAACAGGGCATCTGCAGAACTCTTGCCCCGCTCTCCCGGCAAAACAGAAAAAAGTGAATTCCAAGGCCAGATCTAAACAATGGGCTCCGTACTCTCCGCCTCCAGCTACGGACTCTGACTCCTCTTGCTCAGCAGATGATGAAAGTGATGCAGATTCAGTTCAGGGGCTGTCAATGGACATCCCTACCGATGCTCAGGTGCACCCACCTGATATTGTCGCTGCTCAAAAGCGCTCCCATGGGTCCTCCTCTTCCGACTCAGATAAGGAGACCCCCCCTATTGAGAACTCCGATCTTCAGGTTGTTTTAGCTCATTCACCCCAGGCTGGATGGGTTAAAGTCGGTAAAAAGAAAGGGAAGAAGCTACGAATAGAGGCCTCTGCCCTCTCAGGGTAGTTTTCAGTTTTTTTGACATGCAGTCTTTCTTGTGATTCCTGCTTGTATCTCTCCCTCTACAGAGCCAAGGTTGATAGTTTTATCATTTCCGGTTGCTGGTTTTCTGCTTCTCATGATTGTAATACTATCTTGTACTATATTCCTGCTTAATAGAATCAGTCCTATTCAGAAAAAAAAAATAATGTAAGGTCACAATAATAAAAATATGGGGTTTACACAGGTACAACAATAACAATAAGGGGGCTACACTAACAACAAGAAGGGAACACACTAGTAATATAGGGACCTAACAGAGATCCCTAGCCTAATCCCTAGTTACATTTTGTGTCACATGTCTATTTTTTGGTTATAATGGAGTTCCCTAATTATGGATTGGTTCTTGAATACTTCAAACTTACAATTGGACTTCCTTTCTCTTCATTATTATTTACAATAATGTGGCTTTTTTTCAAATAAATCAATCTAACATGAGAATATAGGATCATTCCTTGTTGGGTTGTTTCATAGTATCTAGAGTGAATCCGTGTGCTGACCTCTCTGTTACGTATCTTACATATTTTTCGTTTATATTTTTTCTTCCTATTTTACTAAAAATTCCTCAAATTTATTGAATATATTTAATACATAATGGTTCTTCTCATGATTTTCCAGGTATGCATAAAACCAATCACACTCTTGATTACACCCTTAGTGGTTGTCTTTTTACTCAATGGTGGAGTAACTTTCCTTCCCCGAATGCATATGAAATGGTCCAAAAACATTTTCTTCGACTTTCATCCTATTTAATGATCTGTGTAGGCCAATATAGATCTCATTTTTCTTTTATTTTTATTTCTTAGAGATAGGTACCTTTTTTACAAGGTTAAATAGTGCCTTGAGTTAATTTCTAGGTTGGATACTCCCCTTCCAACTCGAATGCTCAAATGAATTAATCTAACTGTTTCTCATTTTTATTTTATGTATAATATTGGTTGTGACATTATTCTGTAGATGAGGTACAACGTTCATTTCAAAAATACCTATTTACAATGATTCCATGCACCTTCAATATTTGGAGCCAAATTAATTTTTCTATATTAATTCTCTTGTTGTAACAAAAAAACTCTTTCAAAAGGGTTGTGCCCTAGTGACTTATTTTATCTAATTTTTTAAGTTTTCGAATGAATTCTAATATCGAATGTTTCTCTTAGGGAGTGTAATTTTTTCGACCTCCTCCACATGCAAATGGCTTGTGAATTGGAAAAAAAATTATCTTTTTAATTTGTAACAGTTAAAACAGTTATCATGAGATCGAACTTACTATAAATGTATATTCATGATATTCGGGTAAATTGTAACCATCTAAACACTTCAGATAGATTTTGTATTATAGTCTAGAAAAGATTTTAAAAATTTTTACTCCATAATTTTCTTTACAATTCTTAACCACTATGTTGAGCTACTCGATCTTGTGTAGTTGAGATATTATTTTCCACTAAATTTTACACATTTTAGTATGAGCTCATTATATAAGCCTGGATGTTTTTTTTTTAATACTACCACATCTGAAGCTATGCTTTCCAAAATTTCCTTAGCTAAATTAGGGGTATATATAGTCTTATCCAAGTCATTTCCCTTTAAGTATTTATATCCACCTGATAGTTATCTGTTCCTCTTTCCACTACATCTTGTATCATAATTTTTTTACAATAAAATTTTAAATTAATTTTTGTAACATAAAAAGGGTATATCCTGGAGGCAGTCTTCCATACCCTCTCATCCTATGACAACACCTAACCCTGGTGTCTCTGATCTATTTCAAATTTCTCACTTTCCAGTTATATATATATATATATATATATATATATATATATATATATATATATATATATATATATAAAGTTTTTCCTCACAACCAAAGAATAAAACTACTATACGGATTTTTTTTTTATGGATGAAGGGTTATATTAATATATAATATGAGATCCCATACAAGAATTTTTAATCAAACAAATAACATATATACCTACAAAATATAATCACAGATAAATAATATATAATTATATTCATATATCACAAGATTACCCTGCATATAGTAGTGTATGTGCATGAACATGCCTATAATTGCATTATTTTTGTTCAAATATTCAACCCATACATTTAAAAATTAAATTGAAAACTTAAATGAAATTAGATTTTCTACTCATGTAACCAAATATTCTAAAGTGTTTACTACTAGAACTGTACTTTGGAAACATGTTATCCCCCTGACCATGAACTAAACCACTAGTTCCCACTGAGATGAGATATGCTTTCCAAAGGGAATAAACCCCCTCTTGATTCATAAGGAGTGTTTCTTTTAAATATTATTCCCTAGAATATTTTAGCGACGTCCCAATTTTTGGGTATCCTACCCACTTGCCTAGCCTTTCTTTCCTTTATTTTTTCGAAAAAACTTGTTTTTTTTTCCTTTTCCTTTAAAATCGTCATTTCTCTCCCACATCTCCTTATTCCACCCATATTTCGTGTCTTTCTCCAAATAAGTGATACAATATATCTTTCTCTACCATCATATTAAATCTTATATATGACCTCCTAGGGATTTTTAGGAGTCATTTAAGGGAAGAATAATTTTTTATCTCATACACCAATAATGGTTTCAAAATATTGACAGGAATATATTACTCTAGTGTTTCTTTCCCAAGTAATTTTTAACTTTTCAATTATTAATAAAAATCCATTTAGTACATCACAATAACTTTATTTTTCATGCTCATTTCAAACCCAACATGGCTTTCCATCCATCAAATCTAAAAATAGTCCACTCTAAAAATAGAAAGACATTAACATAAATAATGAAGGGGTATAACATGATTCATGCAGAGTGAAGGATCTTCAATAAAGTTTACAAGGGGTAACTTACTGCAAGAAAAAACCATGCGGCGAAGATAAAGTTCTCGAGAAATGTCGGGTAAAGTGTTTGAGAATATGGCATCATGTTTAATGTATTGACCTATAGTTAATTATGATTTAATTGTGTCATTTTTTATGATTTTAAAAATGGACAAGGGATGTAATCCCTTGCATATAGTCAATATGGTGAACTCCCTCATGAAAAAGTTAAGAAAATAAAAAATTTCTCGTTTTTTCCTTTCAAGTTTTCAATGATATATCAATGTCCATATATGTGCTTGTGTATTATGTTACCTTGATAATTTTATATCTTGCATGAATTTGGAAATTAAATCATAAATGTGTTATTAACAAGCCTAGTTAAATTAGGAATGTTAATGATGTAAAATTTGAATAGAAACACTTATGTTCATAAGTTACCTTAATAATTTTTACATTATTAGAGATCCGTTATTCATTTTCTAAGGTTACTTTAATTAATGATATAGATTTTATCTAATGATGAGTTACGTATGTGAAAATTATTTTGGTGTGTTGTATGTATATTGAACATAAAAAAAAAAAGTAATTATATAAATTTTGCATAACATATGATGAGGGATGTTGCAAGTGGTATTAGAGAAAAGGTTGCAACACTATTGCCTCTCGGGTCCTGTAAGAATGAGAAGGAGTATATGTATGATGTTATTGGATATAATCTTATGTACGAAACTAAAGAATTTACATGGAAAAATATGCAAGAGATTGCATTTAATATGAGATGCATGATGATGTAAATTAATGCATTTGATAATGATAGGGTTAGTGACTACTTTGATGAATAACTTGACTCATGGATCTGAGTCTTTATTCGGAAAAAAAGACAATTAGAAATTTTGTTGCACTTGATATAGCTAAATCGTGAAAAATTTTGAATACTAAAATTATAAATAGTGATATTTTGGTTTAACTACCATCCTTTGGATGCATACGTTTATGTTAATGATTAATGACACATTAAGAGAAAATCGCTTAGAGTTGAAATGCACTACTTACTAGAAAAGAATGAATGAATGCATTTATTTTTCAATAATGAATTCAATATGATAATGACAAAGTGTAGAAAGGTAGGGGTTGTCCATGATGTTTCTAATAACATGTTCTGAATGAAATTAAGAGAACCCACCTGAATGTTGGGAATAAAAAATAATTCATGTGCTAGGTATTTTTGAGTAAAAGGATGCTTATTATGATCGCAATGGCTAAATGGTTGATTCCATCTAGTTGAGGAATTCCTTTGAATTCAAAATGAATTTATATGGTAATTGGTGGAATTGTATATTTAGTATATCCTTCTATCCTCATGTGAATTAGAATGGTACGATACCATATGTTTGTTAAAAATTCATCAATGGCATAATTTTGGTAAATATGATGCTAACAAATTCTATGTGATATGTAAAAAAATTATTAGATTGCAATATGCCTATTGCAATATGCATCATTCGATATTTGATTGAATACTATTGTTAAAGTTGTAAAAAATGTGATAATGGTATCTTATACTCATATTACTTGCTTAATATTCGCAATATATATTACTTGAATATGGGTCGGTTCAAGATTATAAATTATTGCTAGTATGTGCTATGGATAGCTAATTACTAATGTTAAATTGGTGTTCTTTCATAATAAAATATTGTAGGGTATTTTATGAATATTAAGATACTATGAAAGAAAAAATGATGGCTATGAACGTGAATATTTTTCTAACCATCCATAATAATGATTGTATCTCCTTGAATGATATAAAGAATTTAGATCGTGATAACATGAGCATTTTTGAAAGTTCTTGATTTAATAGAAATACATTATTATGTTAATAATAAGAATCGAAATAAAAATGGTGTAACAACTCTCTTTACCCAATTCTTTTTTCTTTATAATCTTGTAATGCTTTTGTCGTCATTGAATTAACTTAGTTCCGACACTTTACCAAAATATAATTAAAGGTTTTACATTATATATTCATAATTATTCTCATAACTATGCATATAATGTTATCCATAGAAACATAATCATATTCAGATAATTCTTCCTTTAATGTATTAATCCTTTTGGCCCATCTTCTAGGAATTCATACCCTTCTCTTAATGTATTTGAGAACATACCTTTATAATAGTTTTTATTACTATTATTTTCTTCATTTTTGTATACCTTCCACAACTCCCCTAATTATGTATAAATTTGATTAACTTTATAACATTAATAATTATTTAAGTTAAAGTCACATATTAGGACTTATACCCAACATCTTAACTTCATAAATATTTTTTTTTCTGAATAAGCTTAATCTATTAGTATACAAAGATTACATTACATGGAGGCCAGGGCTTCAGAAGTTCTGGCCTGAGAAATGGGCATTCTAGCACATCCATGACGCTCTAACAAATTATCAACCCACAGTAACAAAATACAGAGACAGCCATGATGCGCAGTTAGGCAAATCAGCAAAAGAGTGCCGCCCTCATAGGGGAAACTGGCCGTGAAACACCAGCAGTATATCAACCCACAATGACTAGAATCGGTTATACAAAAATATTCGTTCCCATACAAAAAACCCTGCCGCCCACGAAGGGGAAACTGGAATTTAGACAAGCTGTAGAACTGATGAAAATTAAACTGAGACAGCGAGCAAAAACCAATGCTGAACCTGGCTCGACAATCATCCAAAAAAAAGCTAATATGGAGATTGGCCATTAGTTACCTTGAGAGGAGGGGGGATACTGGACCACACGACAGGCAAAGGCGTCAGGGTCATCCTCGACCTACAAATCTGCTTTAGCACTGGAACCGCCATGCTTGGTATCATCCTCACCCGGCTTGTCAACAGGAGCAGCAAAACAACATCGCTTGATGTCGCCTGAACAAGAAGCAATTTTGAGGTCCTACGAGGAGCTGCCCTCGACCTCTTTCCGTTTCTGACCTCCTCTGGAGGGAGAGTAGGGCCTATCAGCCGCCAATTGCGCCAATTGAGAACCCATGAGCTCGGAAGTCAATTTAGGAAGCTCTTCTTTGAAAAATATAGTTATGGTGGCTATAACAGTAGGCATATTAAGAAAACAGGGGAAACAGAACTGTGCCTTATGCTGCTGACCCGGGATGAGATTGGAGATGCCTCTTGCAGGCTGAGAAACCCCACGCCCAGTAAGAGAGCCACGTCCACTTTGAGTCTCAGGGTAATGACCCCATGGGGAGTTGGAAGGAGGATATGAGGAGCACGAAGAGGTGGAGGTTGGGTGGCGGGGAGGACCTCCACGGCTCGAGCCACATCAGCACCTCATCCTTTGGCGCAAACGCGGCATGGGAATCAGGTGAGAAAGACTGAGCATGACAGAGCAGGAAGCAGAAGGCTGGGACTGGACTGGCAGACCACAGCTGAGCACAGAGGGCTGAGAAGTGCCGAACGTCTCTGGGAGAGAAACAGAGTGAAAACCAATATGCTGAGAGCAATGGGAGCTCTACGAGACGTGCAGACCCGGAATGAGGTCTAAAAAACAAGAAAGTGAGCATCTACATCCAGTAATGGTCCTGGAGCTATGCTCAGAGACCGCCGAGGAGCAGCAAGAGTAGAGAGGCAGAAATTTCGGCTTGAAACTTCTGGAAGAAGCCATATCTCTATGGAGCAGACGGAAACATGGGCAACTATGCTACATTAATGCCTTGGGCAGCTTGACGTTAATGCAATTAATGGTCTGGAGGACGAGAGGAAGGGTGGCGGTGGTAGAATCCAACGCGCCAACCCAAAACCTCTGCCACCTTTCAAACATTCTGAACACCCGCATCTGGGGCTTGGAGATCCTGTTGCACCAAGGAAGTGCATCCCTGAATGAGTTGTTCATCATCAGAGTTCTGAAGACAACCTTCGGAGAAAGGAGCTATTTGAGTGGCACCTTTATTAGCCAATCAATCAACAACTTTGTTGGCTATGCGTCTGATATGCTTGAAGGAGATAGCTTTAGGCATCTTGAGCCAAATTTCAATAAGTTCCAATCTGCTCTGCAACCTTCAACTTGAGGCCACTTTGGAAGCTGAAGAACCAGAATGGAGTCGAATTTCGGCCTCAATAAGGATCTGAGAGTCCCCTTCAACTTCCAGAGGGAAGAAGTTCTCTTTCTCCGTAATACATAACCCTTGCCAAAGGCCTTCGAGTTTAGCTGCATTGTTAGAGTCGCAACCAAGAGAGCCGAAGAAGATGTGTGTTATAGTTCCTTCATGATTCCTGAAAATTCCTCCATTGCTAGCAAGTCTCGAATTTCCTTTTGCCACGCCATCAAAATTCATTTTGTAAGCCTGAGGCATAGGTGGAGACCAGAAGATAGGCGACTCTGAGTGCTTCAAGGAGTTTTGAGATTTCCTTTCAGGGTGATTGAGATCGAGGTTCCATATTTTCAAAATGAGGCATTCAGCTGGTGAAGAAGGCATATATGAATCTTGCCAGTGAACAAGAGCTAAAGTTTCTTGAATATTGCGCTTGAGATTGGACCAGATGATATCAATTGGCGTGACTGTATCCTTGAATGTCCTGTGATTATGCTCCTTCCAAGTGGCACAATAAATGAAACCCGGGAACTAGTTCCAAAGGGTATTGAGTAATTGACTTTGGAAAGGATGCGAAGGCCACCATATGATGGTATTATTGATATCACCAACCTGTCTCCCACTTCTTCTGAAGAAGAAGGTGAATTGGTCCCAGAGATGAGTAACTAAAGAACAAGAATCAAGGAGGTGTTGAATGGATTCTGCCTAAGATTTACAGTTGGGGCACCTTGAAGGGCCAATAAATCCTCTTTTTAGGAGATTGTCCCACGTGAGTATTTTTCCTTTGCTGAGGAGCCATAGGAAAGTGGAGATTTTAGGCCAGGTTTTAAGGAGCCAGACATGAGCCCATATACGATCCTGCTGATTTTCATGAGGGAAATTGAGTAACCTATAGGCTTCTTGGGTAGAAAAGTTTCCCCATGGAGTGTATCCCCACCTCAGCCTATCTGCTTCGGCCGAGACTTTGATTCTTCTTAAGCTTAGCTCCTATTCAATGTCGCCATAAGTCTCCCCATTCCAGTCCTCTTGCCAAGTGAGAGCTGGTTTCCAAACCTGAAGACCATGGGAGAAATGGGGTTGCCAGAACTTATTGAATTGATTGGGGATGGCATTTCGAAGAAGGTTTTGCCACAGAGGTTTATGGTATAGCGAGGAGAGTTTCGGCATTTGTTGCAAAGAATCTTCCCAAAATCTAGCTTTGTCTCCTAAATGGATTTCCCAAAAACTATGAGCTTGGATGAAGGCACCATGTTGTTTTGTTGCATTCCAGACCAACGAGCCAGGGGCCTTTGAGCTGATGCGAATGAGATCCTCCTGGGGTCTGCCTGGAGTGTACTTGACCTGCCAAAGTCGAGCCCAAGGGATGTTTGGTTTAGAGATCCAGCTCCAACAAATACAAGCACCCATGGTTTGGTTGCTGTGAAGCGGGTCTCACAAACCCAACCCCCCTGCATTTTAAGGAGTACAGACTTATGTCCATTTGAAAAGGGCCCATTTTCTATTGAGGCCCAAATAACCCCAAAGAAAATTCCTCTGTAAGTTGCGAATTTGCTTCAACACCCATTTTGGAGCAGCCATGATAGAGAAGAGGTAAATCGGCATTGCCGTTGTCAGGGAGGGTTTGGGGGGAATTTCTAAGAGATTCTTGTTTCAGTTTTCTCTTGTTTTTCTGTTCATTATGGTTGTCGTGGGTGATAAGGCTTTTTCCATCCTTGCTGTTTGGGGGGCGGTTACCAACTCCTATCCAGCCTCGGTGCAATGTGACTCGGCGGGGTGACCCATTCTCTTTCTTTGTGGATCTTGCATCCATAATCCACTACGTTTTATGTCTTGCATATCCTTGGCATGTAGTGTGTGTGGGCTCTAATCCCTTCTTGGGAATGCAAGAGGTGCAAGGTATAAGAGCTTTACATGATATGTTGACCTCTCTTTGACTTGATGGGTGTTCAGGCTGGCTCTCTGTAAGAGAGAACTTTGAATGCCCTTTGAAGTGGGAGGGTGCTACCTGGTTGATCCTTCCAGTAGTCATATTCTTGTCTCAAAGATTAAGCCATGCATGTCTAAGTATGAACTAATTCAGACTGTGAAATTGAGGATAGCTCATTAAATCAGTTATAGTTTTTTTTATGGTACCATACTACTCAGATAACCGTAGTAATTATAGAGCTAATATGTGCACCAACTCCCGACTCTTTGGAAGGGATGCATTTTTTAGATAAAAGGCCAGTGCGGGCTTGCTTGCTTCTCCAGTGAATCATGATAAATCGACAGATCGCATAGCCCTTGTGCTGGCAATGCTTCGCTCAAAATTCTGCCCCTATCAACTTTCGATGGTAGGATAGAAGCCCACCATGGTGGTGATGGGTGACGGAGAATTAGGGTTCGATTTTGGAGAGGGAACTTGAGAAACGGCTACCACATCCAAGGAAGGCAGCAGGCGCGCAAATTACCCAATCCTGACATCAGGAGGTAGTGACAATAAATAAAAATACTGGGATCATCAAGTCTAGTAATTGGAATGAGTACAATCTAAATCCCCTAAGGAGGATCCATTGGAGGGAAAGTCTGGTGCCATTAGCCGTGGTAATTCCAGCTCCAATAGCGTATATTTAAGTTGTTGCAGTTAAAAAGCTCGTAGTTGGATCTTGGGTCGTAAAGTTCGGTCCACCTACTCGGTGTGCAACTGCACTTCTGTCCCTTTTGTCGGCGGCATGCTCCTGGCCTTAATTGGCTAGGTCGCGGCTCCGACGCTGTTACTTTGAAAAAATTACAGTGCTCAAAGCAAGCTTTTGCTCTGAATACATTAGCATGGAATAACGTGATAGGAGTCTGGTCCTATTGTGTTGGCCTTCGGGACCGGAGTAATGATTAATAGGGATTTTCGGGGGCATTTGTATTTCATTGTCAGAGGTGAAATTATTGGATTTATGAAAGACAGACCACTGTGAAAGAATTTGCCAAGGATTTCTTTCATTAATCAAGAACGAAATTTCGGGGCTTGAAGACGATTAGATATGGTCCTAGTCTCAACCATAAACGATGCTGACCAGGGATCGAAGGATGTTGCTCTAAGGACTCTGCCAGCACCTTCTGAGAAATCAGAGTGTTTTGGTTCTGGGGGGAGTATGGTCGCAAGGCTGAAACTTAAAGGAATTGACGGAAGGGCACCACTAGTTGTGGAGCCTGCGGCTTAATTTGACTCAACACGGGGAAACTTACCAGGTCCAGACATAGTAAGGATTGACAGATTGAGAGCTCTTTCTTGATTCTATGGGTGGTGGTGCATGGCCTTTCTTAGTTGGTGGAGCGATTTGTCTGGTTAATTCCGATAACGAATGAGACCTCAGCCTGCTAACTAGCTACGTGGAGGTTCCCCTTCGCGGCCAGCTTCTTTGAGGGACTATGGCCATTTAGGCCATGGAATTTCGAGGCAATAACAGGTCTATGATGCCTTTAGATGTTCTAGGCTGCACGCACGCTACACTAATGTAGCCAACGAGTTTTTCTTCCTGGTTTGAGAGCATCGGGAAATCTTCTCAAATTGCATCGTGATGGGGATAGACCATTGCAATTATTGGTCTTCAACAAGGAATTCCTAGTAAGCGCGTGTCATCAACTCCTGTTCACTACGTCCCTGCCCTTTGTACACACCGCGCATCGCTCCTACGATTGAATGATCCAGTGAAGTGTTCGGATTGCGTCGACGATGGTGGTTTGTCGTTGTCGACGTCGTGAGAAGTTCATTGAAACTTATCATTTAGAGGAAGGAGAAGTCATAACAAGGTTACCATAGGTGAACCTGTGGTAGGATCATTGATAGCAGGGTTTTTTTTTTTCGTTTGGGTTGTGTGGGTTTTGATTGTATGTAATCTAGGAACATGTGGTGTGTCTCTAGGCGAGGGGGTTTGATGGTTTTTTGGGGTGGTGCCTCTTGTGAAAGAGACTCACAAAATTTTTAGCTTCCTATCTTGATTTCACGCTTATTGTTTCATGTACTTGCAAGTGATGCTTGTGCTTGTCCCATCCTTTGTTTTTATTTCCCCTAATGTGTTTTTTGTATGGGGGTCGGAAGCTTGTTTCTCGGGAGCCCCCTCTCCAACGGTCTGTTCGGCGGGGCATGGTTGCTGCAGTCGAGGTGCTCGAGAAACACAATGGAAAAATTAAAACTCATTCGTAGCAGCGATGCTCGGTCCTTTGTTTGTTGGAAGATGTGGGCCTCCATAGTTGGTTCTCTCCAAAAGGTGGCGGCGGTGGTTTATGTGTTTGCTTGGGCGAGCCTTTTTGTTGGTGGTTGGTTCAAGGGAGTGGTTGTGCGTGCACTTCCTACCTCAACCCTTTTGCGAGGGGAAAATGTCGGGGTAGGGTCAAATATGGGATGGATGAAGAGCGGAGCAATCCGTTGGGCTGGCCACCCTAGTCCTCTCGACTATTCCTTGACATGCCCTCACGGAAGGGTTGGGTCTAGGTAATGAAATAACCCTCCCTTGGTTCGAGCTCCATCAAAATTGCAAGTTTCCCCATCAATGGGCATGAGGTAGAATTATTTTCTTGTGCCCCTTTGGTGTTGAGGAAATTATTTCTTGAGCCACTCCCCCTTCCAAGGAAAGTAGGAAGCAGGTTATGTCCTAGTCTCACCATTTGGATGGTGGGTTTTTTTGTGCATCTTGGTCATTTCTTGGATGTGTCGATTGTTGCAATAGCGTTGTGGTGTGTGCTTTGGGGGCTTCCCTCTTTTTTGGCTATGACATTGCACCGCCGGTGTATTTGTGGCCCTGGGCTTTATCCAACATTGAGTGTCAGCCTGCAATAACTCCTCTTTGGAGTTCCGGTTGTTTGGGCCCCCTTGAATTTTTGGCTGGAAAGGTTGTTGGGTGTCCTGTACACGGAGGGGTGCAATAGCGGGGTGGGTTTGATATTAGTGCATTTTTTTTCTGAAGCCTTGTGTGGATCGGGGGGGTTGTTTACCTCTCAGTAGTAACGTGCTCTAGGCACTTGTCTCGTCGGGGCCCTCAGCTTTTCTAGTGGTCGAGTTTAGGTTGTGGCTTGTCTGCTTGGTTGTGTGATTGTCACTTGTTATGTCGTGTAGATAGAAAGGATGTTGCGTCGCAATGTATGTGGAAGGGTGTGAAAACGTGCGATGCTTTTGATTGGGTGCCTTGTTTTCCTTCTTTTTGGTTAAGCCAATGTCCCCTCACATGGCGGTGACCCTCTATTTTTATAGCTAGCGTTGCTTGAAATTTGGCCCCCTTTCTCTAAAATTGGATTTTTGTTGCGAGTGTTATGGTGGGTAATGTTTGGTTTCTCTTTCTTTCCTGTCATAATTTTCTTCCCTTCCGGTCCCCAGATTTATGGAGAAAAGTGATAATTGTTGTGGGTCAGTGTCAAGGAAGGATGAAAAGCAGTGCAAACTCCTAGGTTGGCCACCGTAGTCCTTCTCTGTCGTCGTTCCTTGCAGTTCCCCCCTTGTTTGCTAAGCTACAGGGCTTGGAAATCTTGTACTGTGTTTAAGCCTCCCCTTGTGATTCATTTTGTTCACCCTAGCTTTACGAAGAAAAGGTGGAATTGCCATGGATTGACGTTTCCGGAAGGATGAAAAAGGAGTGCAAGTTCCTGCTGGGGTGGCTGCCCTTGTCCTTCTCGGTCATCGATCTATTCATTTCCCACCTTTTTGCGAGGGCACGGGGCCTTAACCCATTCTAATTCCATTGGAGTTTACTGAGGTCTACTTATGTATCTAATTCCATTTATGGAATTTATATTTGGCTTCATTCTCATTACTCTATTAATCATTTCTTACATTTTATTGATATATCTGCATATTTTGTCTGTATTACAAAACCGTATAACATTCTGAATATTAATAAGTACAAGATATTCAAATAATTCTAACAATTATTTCCTTGATTTATCCAACTAATCATAATGTTTTTATGACACAAGAAGTCTTATTTTTCTGCTTTTGTCCCATTCATGGTTTTACATGAATTAACCAACATAGGGTCCTCACCTAAAACTTAGGTAATTTACTTTCTATAATTCCAATACTATTACAGAATTATAATAACTATCTCAGTCTTGCCCACTTACATAGATGTTCGATTTTCTTGTTTATACACAGAGATGATTCCACCGTCATGACCTGAATAACAAGGTAATTTCATATGTTTGAATTCTATCGACAGTTTTCTATAATCTGTATTTTTATTTTACATTTTCTATTAGATATAAATCTAACAACTCTTTATTTGAATTTTTTTATACAGGTATTGCATATCTCAAATTTTTCAACACAACTACTTGTGCCTTCTTTCTCAAACACATTGAAAATTAATCTGGTTTCGTCTATTTATAGGTTGGTCACTATCATTCACAGAATTCAATCCTCTAAATTCAAGAATATTTATTGATGTATACAATATCTAATTAATACTCGGAAAATTTGAATTTCAATCATTATAACTGTGACAGTACATGATGATATTTTCTATAAATATCAATACACATTTTTGTTCTTACTGAATTGACGAAATTTCATCCTTATAATAAGTTTATACAAGTTTTTCACTAGTTTTTTATGGTATTTAAACTACATGTATACATTAGGCATAATTCATAACTGATGTTATGTTTACAATGTCATTATCGACATAGTACATCAATATGTAACTGATATTGTATTTCTTATTTTAGCATAAGAATTAAATGGATGTATAGTGATTTTCGTAGTTTATGTACAACATAAGTTTTTATACTTAATTTTTACAAAGTATTTTCTTCTACATTTACAATTAAATCCCACTATACATATCTCTTTTTTCATTGTTTACAGAATTAACTAATTTTGTGCCATCTTTGTATTAACATCTTTAGAATATCCTCCACTCTTAATGATGTAATTTATGCTTGTAATGTATTAATTATTACAACCTAACATTAGATTTAAACCTTTATAACTAGGGGTTTAGAAATTCTGCATGTTGCTTAACTAATTTAACTAGTCTATGTAACTATACAAAACTATAATTATACCGAATATAATTATGTTCTGTTAAATACATCAGACACTTCACTCTTAAGAATACTTTATTTTACAAATTAATAATTCAGAAGATACAATTTTCCACTTATCTTCCTAATTAAAACACAATTAATCTTATAGAAACATCATCATCATACCAACATAATAACAAGACATACTTTAATAATCGTACATACCAATTATGGGAAATACTATTTGCCACCCAACATTAAGCTTTCATCCACAACTCCCCCTGAGCAGAGACCAATTCCTCCAAGGTGTAGACAACCTCTTGTGTACCAAAGAATGGATTATTTAAGCCTGCTTTCCCTTCACAATGTTTCCATAACTGCGTCGAATAAAATTAGTATGTTGTTTTCCTTTTTCTTGGGTCTTACTTTTGTTTTCTCCACAAAATCTCTTTAAAACTATACTTTTCCTCTTTCTAGTTTTATTTCACCTCTTCTCAGTAAATTTTCACTTTACTGAGGTATCTTTTATATTTTTATCTTCAATATAATATTTTTAATTTATTTTATTTTTTCCAAGGATTTTTGGATATTTTGAGAAAGTCTTTGGATTTAATTCCATCCTCATGAACTTGAAATCTTGGTCTCCAATTTACTCTAGTCTTTGCACAATAACTAAAATTCCACATTTATAAATCAAAAAATAATATGTTCAAACATATAGTTTTCCTTTAGGTCCACTTAACCGTTATGATTTTCAACTTTCTAAATAAAATTAGTAAAATAGGGATATTACATATTCCCGTTCTAAAACAAAACACTGTCCTCGGGGTTGCAAAATATCAGTTCAATTTTTAAACAATGATGGATAGTTCTCTTTCATTTCCTCTTCTCTCTCCCAAGTAGCTTCCTCAGGTGTAAAGTGCCTCCACTGCACTTTCACCCTAGTTGCGGTGCTATTCCAGATCTTCATTTCTTCATGTGTCAGTATATGAAGGGGATGTAGAATAAATTCCCCTTCGATTTCCACCTGCATCACAATCCAATCAATTCCATGAGTAGGATCATGTACATACTTTTTCAATAAGGAAACATGAAAAACATTTTGAACCTTAATGTGACTAGGTAGAGCCAATTTATAAGCTAATGGCCCCACTCTTTCTATAACTTCAAATGGTCCACAGTAGCATGGTTCTAACTTAGCATAGATACCAGTATACAATGCACTCTTTTTAGGCTTAATCCTCAAATAAACATAATCTCTCACTTTGAATTCTCTATGAATTATCTTTTTTTTGCATAGCTATTTTGTCGATCTTGAGTTGTTTTAATATGTTGTTGATTTTTATTCACAGTTCTTTCCATATACTGTAATGCATCAGGTCCAATAATTAACTTATCTTCTGGTTGACTCTAGCTAAGTGGTGTGTGGCATTTTCTGCCATACAATGCTTGAAAATGACTCATCTTAATTGAAGCTAGATAACTATTATATATGAAAATTCTTCCAGATGCAAAAAATATTCCCATATTGTAGCTTTGTCCATAACATACATGCATAGCATGTATTCTAAAATCTAGTTGGTTCTTTCATTTTTCCCATCTGTTTGAGCATGGTATGTGATACTAAAGTTCAATTTGGTACCCATTCCTCCAAACAAATTTTTCGAAAAGGCTCAAGTAAATTTTGTATCTCTACCAGATATAATCACTTTTGGAATGTCGTGTAATTTCACAATTTCATTCATGAATACATTAGCTACTTTAGTTGTACCAAAAGTAGATTGTACTCATAAAAAGTGTGTTTCCTTAGTTAATGTGTCTACAACCACCATTATAGAGTCATGTTGATATTTAATTCTAGGCAATCCAGTAATGAAATCTAAGGAAACCACTTCCCACTTCCATTCTAGAATAGGTAGAGGTTTATGTAATCCTATCAGATGCTAATGTTCCACTTCTACTTGCTGACATTCTAAACACCTAGCTAGATAATCAGTGACATATTTTTACATACCTGGCCAAAACATGTTCTTCCTCAATGCGGAAATAAATTTTTGATAACAATGATGACCTTCATAAGGTATTTTATGATACTCATCTAAAATTTCCTATTTCGAAGATGGCACATTGGGAGTATACAATCTTTGATTATAATAAATCAATACCTTCTGGTTTTTAGTATATCCCACAACTTCAGCTTTTTTCAATTTCTCTTTCAATTTCACATATCGTTGGTCTTGCATTAGCACTTCCTGTATCAAAGCTTCTAATTCATATACAGTATAATTTTGTTCATGTTTATCCAATTTTACTGCCTCATATGCTATGAATAAATTATCTTGCAGCAACACTCCTCCTAACCCTTCTGCACATGCATCTCTACATATTAAAAATTCTTTGTTTGCATCAACAATCTTCAAGATGGGTGTAGTTGTTAATTTCAGTTTTAATTGTTTAAAAATACTTTGACACTTTGACGTCCATTCAAACTTCACTTTTTTTCTGTAAATAAGTAATAGGATATGCTAAGGTTGAAAATCCTTCCACAAACCTGTGGTAGTATCCAGTAATTATCGTAAAGGATCGTATGGCTGGGACATCAGTGGGTACAAGCCAATCAATTATTGCTTGTATTTTCTCTGGGTCTACTGCTAAGCCATCCTTTCAAATCACATGGAACAAATACTGAATTTTATCCTTGTAAAATTCACATTTGCTGAGTTTTTCATATAAGTTATGTTCTATAAGTGTCCTTAGTACTATTCTGAGATGTTCTAAGATGTTCTCTATGCTCTTCTTTATTTTTGGAATACACCAAAATTTCATCAATGAACACTAGTGGAAACTTGTCTAGATACTTGAGCAGTACACTATTCATTAAACACATGAATGTAGCAGGTGAATTAGTAAGTCCAAAGGGTAGGAATACAAATTCATAGTGTCCATATCTAGTCATGACTATGTTTTGTTGATGTCTTCATTCTTAATTTTGATTTTTTGATATCATGTTCTCAAATCAATCTTTGAGGAGATAGTACCAACTCTCACTTGATCAAATAGGTCATATATCCTTTGAAAAAGATATCTGTTATTTATAGTCAATTTATTCAGTTGTTTGTAATCTATGCACATTCTGAATGTGCCATCCTTCTTTTTAACAAACAGTATCGGTGCTCCCCAAGGAAACATTGTGGGTCTGATATACCCTCTGTCTAACAATTCTTGTAATTGTACTTTTAGCTCTTATAGATTAGGAGTTCTCATTCTATAGGGTGCTCTAGAGACAGGTGTAGCTCCTAGTATGAATTTGATTGAGAAATAAATTTCTATTTTATGTGGTAAATGGGGTATTTCCTCTAGAAATACATCCTTGAACTCTCTGATTACTGGTAAATTTTCTACAGCTTCTTTTTCAGTTTTCTATCCCAAATCTTCCACTTGTACAACATACACTTGAAAACCCTTTCTTGCTGTCATTTTTAGTTGTAGTGGAGAAATTTTCCTGATTGATACGGGTCTTGATTGTCCTTTCACTATCACAGCTCTTCCCTCGCCATCTATACAATGAACTATTTTATCTAAGAAATAAAATATTTCTTTTTTCTTCTCTAACCAATCCATTCCTACTAACAAGTCATATGATCCTAGAGGCAGAATGTTTAGATGAATTTTAGTTTCATACACATTTAAATTTACAACAATTTTCGAAAGTTTATGGGTCACCTTTTTTGGTTACTGTAGTCAACTGCACTAACCATGCTTTCTAAAAAATTTCTGATTTTAACTTGCACTTTTCCACCATCTGTCGACTCACATAACTTAATTTTCTCCTCAATATATCAAAACAGAAACAGATTGTTCAACAATCATACCTTCCATTTCTATCATGGTTGATTGGTGTTCAAACTACCGATCTTCATGTGTCACACTGATCCTAGGAATCTTTCGAGCAATTTCGCTTATAGTAGTTGCCTCTCGTAACACTTGAATGTTCTGAAATATTCAGTGAGGACAATCATGTAACAGGTGAGGTTATCCACATCCCCAGCACTTTAGTGGTTCTTTTATTATTACAAAACTTTCCTTTTTGTTGTTTCCATCTTTTTTCTTAGACCCAGTCTGTGACAGTGCTGGTTGGTTTTCTCTAGTTTTATTAAATTTCTTCCTTTGATGGCTTTTCCCAAAAAATTTCAAATAGGCGGGTTTTACTCTTTCTACATTTGAGTCACCCTTCCCCTTCTCTTTATTTTGCAACTTTTCAGTTGATCATTTCTACGTTTGAATTGCTGATAACACAGTCTTGCTTTGCGAATATATTCATACATTTTCTTAGGATTTTCAAATTTGATTCTCCCTTTATATATAGGAGGTAAGAAGTTTAAAAATCATTGTACCTTCGCCTTTTCCTCTCTGATATATGACACATAGAGAAGCCAATTAGGGAATTAGGTAACAAACTCGTCAATTGTGTGATGTTCCAATATTAGCTCATGGAATTATTTTGATTTATCATCATAATAGCTCTCATTCATATACCTAGACTTAAATTTGGTTTGAAATTATTCCCATGTAACATTTTTTTCATCCAGCACACGCACCATTTTTGTTTATTCTCACCAAAGGGTAGTTGTATGTTGTAATTTGTAAATTTACAACCTATCTTTGAGGTTACTTTCATATTGATATACCTGGAAGTATTTAACCATGTTCAGAAGCCAAGATTTTGCATCCTCCTCCTTTTCAACATCAAAAGTGGGAGATTTAATTTTCCAGAATTATCCTTCCAATTCCTTTTTCTTTATGGAATTTTGTCCAGATGCTTCCCCACACTCAGATCCTTCTGAGTTGGTTTCATCTTCTTTCCTCTTTTTTCTAGGGACTCAGATCCTTCTGAGTTGGTTTCATCTTCTTTCCTCCTTTTTCTAGGGTCTTCACCTTCATGACTAGACCTTGAGTTTAACTCTTTGATCAAACTTTCTTTCTCTTCACTGACTTACAACAATCATTCATTGCTTGTTTTTAGCTGAACCATTTCTCCTTTCATATCTCTTATCATGTCCAGCAATTGAGAATTTTGATTTGGTGGATTTCCCTCACCCCACAGATCCACATACAACCATCCTCCATCGATCATAATAGCAGTTGTAATTTTTTGCAGTTAAACCACTGTACACAGAAATAAATTAGTGCATTATATTCTGAAAAAAAAAATAATAATAATTTACAGCAACATAATTCTGAGTTTTATTTATTTTTCTCTCTGTGGAGACACATAGGCCCAGTGTTTTCAACATGGGCTTTAATACCATTTGTAACAACTCTTCTTACCAAAATATATATATATATATATATATATATATATATATATATAATGTTGTAATTCTTTTCTCATCATTGAATTAACTTAATTCTGACACTTTACCAAAATATCATTAACTGTTTTACTTTCTATCTTTCACATCTTCATAATTTTTTTCATAACTATGCATATACTATTATCCATACAAATAGAATTATATTTAGATAATTCTTCCTTTAATGTATTATTCCTTTCACCTCATATTATAGGCATTCATACCCTTATCTTAATGTATTTGAGAGCAGGAATTTATAATAGTTTTTATTACTGTTATTTTACTCATTTTTATATGCCTTCCACACCTTCCGTAATTATATGGAAATATGATTAACTTTATAAATTTAATAATTACTGAAGTTAGCGTTACATATTGGGACTTATATATAACATCCTAACTTCATAAATATTATCCTAATGTATCAATTAGAATTATACTAAGGAAAGTTTCCTCATATTTTAGACTTATAAAATCTCTCTTAAGTCTTAGATAAGATTGGAATAATTTTAATCATACTATTATGAATTTCCGATATCTATTGATGTAACGTACCATTTAAGGGTTTCATTTCTTTTTTCATGGCCAACGAATTTCATTTCATCCACCATAGTATTCTTACTATTATGGAATTCAAATTGTATACCCTGTACTTTACCATTGACTTTGCATATAGGATTTTATAGCTCTTATATTGTCAAATTTGATTTATGGTACATATCTTAATGTTTTAAATCCATGTGTTTAAGCTAATATGTCCTTATATGGATCTTCAACCTTACCTTCATGGATTTGATCATATCTACCATAGTAAATTTAATCTACTTACAGCTCTTTAATGTTTCATTAGTTCGATGATATCAAGGATTAAATAAATTATACTACATCTTAAATTGGTCACATGAAGGTATTAAAACCCTAGATAGGTGGAGCTCAGATCTCTCATCAATCGACGATGGAGATCAACTCGTACTCTTCCCTTCGTCATTTTGATTTAAGGTTTATAGAATTTTGTTTTACTTTGTTTCTTTTTTTATTGGGCATTTTCCCCTTCTGATATATTGGCTTTGGTTCTATACTGTAGAGTTGCAACGTTAATGGCTTCCCGTTGCCATATTTTCCTAGCAATCATTAATACAACTGGAGGTAATATTATTACCTCCTTTATGTTTCTCAACCCTTTTTTTCTAATACGCACTTCTATTTTCAGAGTTTGTTCTTCGTTTGGGAATCTCTGAGTCATTTCATTATTTCAAATTTTACTCATAATTTCTTACAGAAGTTGTTTTCATTTTTATATTTCCGAAACCATTGTATTTAACTTTTATTTTACCTCTTCGTTTGTGAACAGAGGAATTCACTGTGGTTTCCATTTTGAAGGACAGAGAACCTTCGTGCATTTTTACAATGAATTCACGAGGTAATATCAATTTCGTCAAAATGCAAGTAATTTATACACTCGTCTTCCTTATTAGACGTTATAATTTCCACTTTCATTCTTGTATTTTAAATTGTTCTAGTTATGATAATGTTGAGATTTAGTGGTTCAATGGAAATTTGTCCTCGTGATTGTATAACGATTTTACTCTCAAATTTCTTGGAACGTTTTCCCCCAAATTTTAGTAACTTTCTAGAGAGTTACGAATTCGTTTACTTTTTCCAGAGAGTTTTATTACATTTCTACCTACCCATTTATAATGATTTAACATAAAATTTGTAAAGGTTTTATGTATTATGTTCTTTATCCTTTCTTTTGAATTTACCATACAATTCAAGGTTTTTCAATATGAATTTATTAATTGGTTTAGGTATCCATAGGGTTAATGGGTTGAACCAGGAATTATCGTTCCCAAAATTAATATGTTTACGGTCAATGTGTGACAGTGTATTGAATACTTTTAATTCTATATTCTACGTTTGTTCATGGTTACATAGCTACTCATCTAGGATACATTCATGGTACTCTCTATTTTTTTTTTTCTTCTTGTTTGACACTTGTAACATGATAATCTACATTCGACAATTAAATCCATCATCATTTATTCTCAATGAATCAGGTTAATTATTTTCCATATGGATTAAATCCACCATAGTTTATCCTCAATGATTCTAGTTAATTATTTTTTGTTGTTCTAGACGGCCCATAATGTATGAAAAATGAATGGTAGTTATGTTTATTAAATTATTTCACTAATTCCTTAATGTTTGTAACATAATTAGAGTCTTTTTATATCACATATTTTGGTTTAATGTCATGTTATTTTACCGAGGTCTACTTATGTATAAATTTCATTTATGTAATTTATATTTTACTTCATTCTCGGTAGTATATTAATCATATCTTACATTTTATTGATATATATGCATATTTTGTCTGTATTATAAAACCTTATAACATTCAGAATATTAATAAATACAAGATATTTTAATACTTCTAACAATTATTTCCTTGATTTCTCCAACTAATCATAATGTTTTTGTGACACGGGAAATCCTCTTTTCCTGCTTTTGTCCCATTCATGGTTTTACATGAATTGTCCATTACAAGGTCGCCACCTAAATCTTAGGTAACTTAATTTTTTATAATTCCAATAGTATTACAGAATTATAATAACTATCTTAGTCTTCCCCATTGACATAGATGTCTGATTTTCTTGTTTATACACAGAGTTGATTTCACCGCCACAACTTCAATAACAAGGTAATTTCGTATGTTTGAATTGTATCGACAATTTTCTATACTCTCTATTTTTATTTTACTTTTTCTATTAGATATAAATGTAACAACTCTTTATGTGAATTTTTTATACATGTATTTCATATCTCTAATTTTTCAACACAACTACTTGTGGCATTGTCAAATCTCGTTGAAAATTATTGTGTTTACATAGTACTCGCATGCTCAATATATCATGGATCACATATCTATTGTAACACAAAAATAACAATAATATGATAGTAATTATGGTTTTTAAGCTTGTGTGGTTATCATTTATTGCAGAAATTTCTAGATTATCCATAATGTTAACAAACAATGGTCGACGTTTCGAATCCCAACGGGGATCCATATTCAGCACAAGAGGAAATTTTTCTTCCCTACCCCTCAAGATCCTATCCTATATTGCAGATGAAGGCTTTGGTTGGTCAGATTCATTCTCGATGGAAGTCTCGATTATTGATTTTTGCCTTGGAAGTATCCATTGAATTGATTCTATAAGAAGATAAGTCATTTCTGGGTTTTCTTCTTGCAGGGATTTTTCCCTCTCTTGGAGCCTATATTGTGTGTTGTTCTATCTACGGTTTTGATATTCATAGTTTTCGAATTTATTTGATGAGAAAAAACAAAGAATAATTGATAATAATACCATAATATGACAAATAAATGTAAAGTAAAAGAAAATTCAAATTAAATGTTGCTCTAATCAATTTTCCAACATGGTTAGAGAGCTTGGTTTGTTTACAGAGGATTGAAGAGTACTTTTTGGAAAAATGGTGAAGTATGGGCACCAAAATCTATCACACAAACTTATATGACTCATTCTAGAATTTTTTATAATTCTTGATCTGAGGATCACTCAAAACACCTTTTTTCCTCTCGCATGAAGTGATTTTATTTTGATGCTCAATATCACGTCAATAACAAGGTCAACTAGATTGATTTACCTCTGAGTGTGCAACTATGGTCTAGTGAAAATGGTATTGTAATTGCAGTGAATTGTATTAATATAGGATAAATGTAACCAGATGAAATAATTTTTATATGGTGGTCATTTTTTACATTGACCATGACGGTATAATTATGGCTGCATCATTACATTGCAACAATTATAAATTACATCATCACTATATTTTCACCATGAAAACTATACGATATCTAGTCCATATAAACAATGTCTTGCACTCAACATATAGTAAGACATGGTTCAGAAATGATACCTATAAAAATTTTCAAAAATTCGATCTATTTTGCATCAATATTCATGGAATTACCTTGTACAGATGCATCGACTAGTGGAATTGTCGAATCTTGTTGAAAATTATCATGTTTACATAGAAATTGCATGCTTAATATATCATGGATCACATATCTATTGTAACAGAAAAAGAACAATAATATGATAGTAATTATGGTTTTTAAGCTTCTGTGGTTATCTTTTATTGCATAAATTTTCAGATTACCCACAGTGTTAAGAAACAATGGTCGGCGTTTCGAATCCCAACGGGGATCCATCTTCAGGACTGATATATATTATATCTAGTATGGAATCAATAATATTGAAGAATGAAGAAATACATATTTTCAAAGTTCTAGGCACAATAATCAATCTTATTTAAAGTAACGATAGATGATTGTATGAAAAACAAAGGTATGTATATTGTAGGTAACTCTTAAAGGAAAAGGTTCATATCTACAAGAATCTTGTAAAAGAGTTGGATATAAAATATGCTTGGTAAATACTTGCATATAGATGCATGATGTCAAAGAAAATAAATGTGACATACCTTTATATAGAAAGAGATGAAGAATATATCACAATATTGCATGACATTGGGGTCCCTCAGCTCGTGTTGAACCTCTTATAGATTTTTTCATCAATAAGATAGCATCCACTCATCTAGTTGATGCAAAATTGATTAAGCCTAGACCCACTTGGAGGAATGGAACAATGGGGGAGGATAGGGTGGCTAATAAGTTGGATCGATTTCTTCTTAATGAAGATCTGGTGTCTAGATCCTCCATTTTTAGGCACTGGGTTGGGGAAGGAGGTTTATCTAACCACCTGCCCATTATTCTTGAGATCAAAGGCCTCCATAAGAAGCCAGGGGCCCCCTTCAAGTTTAACTCCTCATGGCTCAAAGATGAATCCTTCACCTCCTTGTTTCATGCCACTTGGAGGAAATATTGGCCAAGGGAACTTGGCAATATGAGCAGGCATTTTATGGAGAATCTAAAGGAAATGAAAAAATTCACTCTGGAATGGGTGAAGGAAAAAAATGAAAAGGAGGAGGAAGGCCTACGGAAGATAAATGAAGAAATAGATTGTCTGGAAAGCCCGAAGGGGGCCGAATATGTCTCCACTGATTCAAGGGATAGAATAAGGAGACTTGAAGCATCAATGAAGAAAATTTTATTGGAAAGAGAGGAAAGTTGGCACCTTAAGAGCAGGGCTATTTGGCTGTTAGCCAGAGATGAGAATATAAAGTGTTTCCAGAACTACGCCAAAGGAAGGAAAAATATCAATAAAATTTGGTCATGTAGACAGAGGAAGGAGTAATGGCACGCACTTTCGAGGACCTCTCCTCCCTTGGAGTGAAACATTTCAAATATTTGTTCAGAGCCCTAGTGGAGGCTTACATTACTGAATCTATCAGGGTAGCTGAGTTATTCCCCAGTTATATTGATGACAAAGGAAATGGCAGTTTAATGGACCCTATTTCAAAGGAGGAAGTGGAAAATATCCTTAAGTCAATGCAAAATACAAGAGTCCAGTGCCAGATGTTTGGACGGTGGAATTATTCCAAAACTTTTTAAGTTCTTGGGTGATGACCTACTCGAGGTGGTGGAAGATTCGAGAAGAATAGGGTCTATATATCATCCTTTCAACTCCACTTTCGTGGCTCTAATACCCAAAAAGTAGCATCCTGAATCCTTTGATTATTTTAGGCCAATCTCTCCTTGTTCATGCATCTATAAAATTATTGCGAAAGTGATAGCTAACCCTCTCTAGCCTTTTCTCTAATGAAGTATCTCTCTAGAATAGTTCATCTTTCTGCATGAAAGGAAAATCCATTAGGTTATGGGGGTGGCCCAAGAAACTCGACATAGTTTGAAAAGAAGAAAAAAAAAGAAGAGAAATTATTAAAATAGACCTTTCCAAGGCATATGAAAGAATCAGCTGGATGTATATCTGGCTTCTCCTGACCTATCTTGGCTTCAAGAATGATTTTATCAATTGGTTAATGGGGTGCATCTCTTCTACAATTATTGCTATTCTAATAAATGGGGTTGTTCTAAGATTTTAAACATTCAAAGAGGACTTCGTTAGGGATGCTCTCTCTCTCCCCTTATTTTTCTTTTGGTTGTGGAAGGAATCAATCTAATGATATATGATGCAAAAATAAGGAGGGAACTAAAAGGAATTGAGGTGGCTCTCAACCTTTTAGTTACTCATTTACTTTTCGTATATGATATCCTCCTATTTATTAATGTTAGTTTGGAGGAAATTCATCATTTAAAGGAGGTGTTGGACCTTTTCCTTAAGGCTACAGGTTTAAGTATAAATATACAAAAATACACAATTACAACAGCTGGCCTTCCCAGAGCTGAAGTGGGTAGAATATCTAAAGTGTTACAGTTTGAAGTAAATATCCTACAAGACTCGTTCAAATATTTGGGGTTCTATCTAAAGCCAGACTCTTATCGTATTCAGGATTGGCACTGGCTAGTTGCAAATATTGAGGCAAGGATGAAATAATGAAGCATCAAATGGCTATATAGAGCAGGGAGACTAGTGTTGATTAAATATGTAGCCATGGCCATTTGAGCTTATTGGGCTGCCCTCTCTTAGATACCTAAAAGTATTCTCTCCTCAATTAATAAAATTTGCAATTGGTTCTTATGGGCAGGTTTAAAGGTGGAACATGTGATGTCGTGGGTAGCTTGGGAGAAGATAGTGCACCTAAAATCTTGGGGAGGATGGGAAATCAAGGAGATTCCCTCCTTCACGGCTTCTCTGGCTGCAAAATTTGGCTGGCACCCCATCACCTTGGAGAATCTCTAGACGAATATCTTAAAAAGGAAATACATTTACCCTATGCCATTACTAGAATGGTTGTGCATGCGAAATAAGAAATTGAAAAATGCATCAATTGTATGGAAAGCTTAATTCATGTATGTCAAGATTATTGAACAAGGTCTAGCATGGCACGTTGGGGATGGTACTCAGGTAAGATTGGGCCATGACCCATGGGTTGGATGCTCTAAGAGGTTCACCCTTTCTAGATATCTACTAGAACATATGGAACAAAGGGGTGTTAGAAACCTGAGCCATATAACCTTTCAAGGTTAGTAAAGTATTTGGAGGAAAGCACGGTTGACAAGAGAAGGCCTCCAACTCGAAGACAGGTGGCTCGAAGAGTGGCAAGGGTTCATCAATGATCTCCAAAACTCCAATATCATAATTCAGGATAGATCGGGAGCTCATATGGGTCCATGCTCCATCGGGTCTGTACTCCCAAAAGTTTGGGTACAAATGGATAATGGCTTAGAAAGGCTAGGGGGAGCCTGAGTGGTGGTTTAAACCTTCTTGGGATTTAAAGGGACCAGAGAAAAAAAAGAAAAAAAAGGTGCATTCTTCAGAACAAATTTCCCCCCTGTGACTTTCTCCAATGTAGGGGAAATATTGGCCCTAGTTGGTTCTCCCTTTGCACAGCTAGTCTTGATTCAGTTCATCACCTCTTCCTTACATTCCCTTTTAATATAACGCTCTGCACTAAAACTTTAAGGCTTCTCAAAATCCCACAAAAATGGGAGGGAAATGATGTGTGGGAGGCATGGAAGAGATGGTGGAAGGTCTCTCCAAATGATAGGGTACATAACCTCCCACTGCTAGTTTCTTAGGGAAATTGGATAGTAATAAATTGCATCATCTTCCAAGACAATACCTTTCCTATTAAACTTTTAGCAGTAGACGAAGTATCCATCTATGAATATATTTCAATTCTGACTCAACCCCAACAAGCCATAGTCATCCAATAGGAGAACATTAGGGGGGATATTCCGTGGGCATACTTCGATGGGGAATATGACCCTCAAACTATATGTGGAGCTGGTCTTTCCATTTATGAACCATCAGGGAAAATCCTCAAAGCGTCGGTTAGCATTGGTTAGGGGAAAAATAACTTCGCATAATTAAAAGCTTTACACTTACTGCTATCTTGGCTCTCGTCCCTTGAGATGAGAGAAGTTAAAATATTTGGGGACTCTATGAACATCATAAAGTAGTTAAATGGGTCACAGAGATGTCTAAATTACATTTTATCTTCTTTACTTGATGAGGTGCTTCATATAAATTTTTTTTTTAATCATATTACTGCTTGTCACATTTACAGGGAACAGAAATATGAAGCACACCTCCTATCTAAGGAGGGTTTTCATTAAGATATGGGGCACTGGGTAGCTGTAGCAATTGAAGGAGGTCTAGTCCAAGGGATTGAACAACCTCCCTTCACCCGATAGTTTCTAGCTACTCATACTTTATTTATTATGTTATCTTAGAATAGCTTGAACTAATTAGACAGTATGTTTAATTTTCCTTTAGCTCTGCACATATTCTAAACTATAATGTCTCTATTTTGGATTGTTTTCCTCTATGAGGAGATCCAGGAGACATGTTTTTTCTCTTCTTAGAGACCGTGCTACAAAAATTTTGAAAACTGGATCGATTCTTACCACACAATTTTTGTTTTTGATGTGAACCTATAGACATACTCTGTTTTCATCCCTGTTTCGGGCATATATTTTCCTAATATAGGAGAAGCCTGGGGGATGAATGGGGACATCATTTTTTATTATTTTGACAAGGCTGGAAGGATTGATGCATATATATCCTCATCAGCTACATCTCCATCTTTCCTTTTTTCTATAAAAAAGGAAAAATGTAGTTCTTTGAATGCTACATGCATATACTATGTAACCTTATACACACTTAATATATGGTTTGATTTTCTCTATGGAAAAAAATATATTGCATGACATAAATATAAAAATGTTCATCAACATCATGTATAGTCTCCTTAAGAAAATAAGGGAGTTAACAATGACAACTCCTAAAAATATATTAAAGCTTAGTAATCAAGCTCTATCCTTATGTCCTCTGATGTAGAAAGAAAGATTCATGTGGAGATAAATCATAAGGATGTTGAAGCTTTGATGAGAAGGTAATCATCATGAGCTAAGTCTAACATTAATAATTTTTATTGGTTATCTTGTTAACATATTATTTTGCAACTTGGAATGATATTTAATGAAAATATGAATATGTGGAGTAAATATCTACATATTTAGCAATTATGAAGTCATGTTGTGTTCATGTTAGAATTGAAAGGTATTAGTGGGAGAAGATAACTTGAAGCTCCTGTTCACACAATGAAAAAGAATATCAATTTCATGAGGAACCTATGGCAAGGATCCATATAGTGCCTTCATTGATGATGACAAGATGAAATTGATATATTGATGACGTGAACTGTATCACAAGATTAAAGGAAGAATATGGATCCATGATACCCAGAAATAAGGAAGCCTCAATACAATGATATCCAAAGGAAAATAGGGAGCCATGTAGCTATGAAGAATATGTATTTTATATTCTTATAAATACAAGTTATAAGGCTCGTAGTGATTAGCTTCCCAAATTAAAAGGGACTGTTTAATCTCATTTTGATTCAAGAGGGAGTAAAATGGTCTCCTTGAATATGAGCAATGAATCTCTATTTCTGAATCCAAAGGGAATATGGATATCCTCTTTGGCTAAGGCAGAGTGATGTTAGACATCACATTTGCATTCTCTTCTTCGTGTGTCATGCGCCTTACTAGGACTAAAATAGGTAAATCTAAGTGAAGACCTTTAAGAGAGAATGGTCAGGGAGAGCACAAGAATTTTTGGTTTCCTTGAAAATAGAGAATCCAAGAAAGGAAAGAGATCAACACTCATTAAGGATAGGACATATGTCAAATATAAGAGTATTCTAAGAGGAATAATATTATTTGACGATTCTGGATTGGAAATCTAGCATATGAGTATTCCTAAAAGGACATACCTTGTGAACATCTAGATTGGGCATGTGCCTTATATAGGTAATGCAATATCACGTGTGTTGTGGTGGATTAGTCGCACGGGTATACGAAATCGCACTAGCTTAAAGAGTGTGGTATACTCTTTAAAATATTGGTAACAGGCAGAAATTGGGGGAGCTCAATGGAAATAGCATGCTAAATTATTCTCTGGTTAAACTAAAAACTAAAACAAAAATATACACAAACTATATAGAGATTCAACATGATGATAATGCAAATGATGGCTCGATGGCCTCTTCTTATTAAACATTTGAACGGAGAAGAAATTTTAACTACTTGCCAAAGGGCCCCTAGGCAATGCCTCTAGGTCCCGATGCAAGGATGTTGCCTTCCAAGCTCTGCCTCTGATGCAATATCCCTCTCTCTCTCTGCTATGGTCGACTAAGATGTTTGGTGGCCAACTATTGAGTCCTCTTTAGCTCTAGCTCTAGGTCACACACAATGCTGGTGATGCTTGGGCAACTTTGGCCACCATAACAATGTGCTTACCCTTTCTTCATCTCCTGGTGGGTTTATTTAGGTGAGCTTCAAATCCTCCATCCCTCCCTTAATACATGATGGATAGTGACCCAAGGGAGAGGTGTGATTCCATTTTGTGCTCAAATATTCTTTTGTGTGCTCACATTTTGTCTAAGGAGGTGATGGTGGCTGTCCTTAGGAGGCTTTCACACAAGGAGTAATTTTCCTTTGCTTGGTGTGGTCCCAGAAAGTGACTTTTTTCCATTTCTAGGAATGTGTGCTTATCAAGCCAAAAGGCACGCAGAAGGTGCTATTCTCGAAGGATAAATTGTGAAATCAAACATTAATGACTAGTTCAAATCTGATTTTCTCAAAACCTTAGAGATTTTAAATACTTATTGATTCCATAATGTGTTCCTTCCCTGTAAATCCTTAGGCTCAACATTAATTGATGTCGTCTTCTCCTGTATGATTTTCTAGTGTTAACAACATGTAAGGACTCTCACCATAATTTTCTTGAAAAAATATCAAATTATATAGCTAGACCTGAAAAACAGTGCTAGTTATAATATTGATTCTTATAGAAAGCTTATCAATATGACTCTTATTCTGAGAAATTTTAAATGGGAGTACTATCCTTGTACCAGTTGGACAATTATGAAATACCTTCCTTGTTAAGAGGGAGTTTTGAAGTATGTAACTAGTTTTGGTCTTCATAATTGTCATTTTACTCATGTCATCATTCAATTCTTATCTAACTAACAAATGAAGAAAGAAAAATATTTAAAGATCAAAAGAATATTATTTTAGTAACATGGGTTTCATGCTCAACTAATTTTTCACTAGGTAAAGCATTAATTTAATTCTCCTAGGGTTTACACAAGTCAAGATTTCATTATATTATTGTAAAAGATCCATTCAAGTATTTGTATCAAGAAAATAAATTATAATTTTTTAATATCAAAGTTTGTAGAAGGCTCCCAAGACCAAGTCGGCTAGCTTATGTGAATTTGGATTACAGAGGTCCAACGAAACCTCTTGGAAGGATATATAAAGATGGAGGTTTGACCTATTTCAAAACATGACTAGAACATATCCTTTGGATTTATTTTGCAATTTGGATTGTATGTGAAGGTCCTAGAAGGTTGGAAGAGGCTATCAAAGAAGAGATGAAGCCTTATTCTGTTTGAAAGTTTTTAGTAACTCCCTCGTACAATTAACATAGGATTTTTGTTCTTTCCATATGTTTGAAATTGAAATATGTTATTGGAGACTTAATTGTTGAAATCTCTAGGCCAGAAGATCCTTGTTACGAAGAAATTTTTCTTCGCTACCTATAGAGATCTTGTCCTATATTGCAGAAGAATGTTTTGGTTTTCCTAATTGGTTCTTGATGAAAGTATCATGCCTTGATTTTGGTCTTGGAAGTCCCCTTTGAATCACCTCTATAAGAAAATAATTTTTGTTTTGGTTTTACCCTTTGAAGGGTTTCTCCCTGGCTTGGAGCCTATAGCTTGTGTTCTTCTTTGTATGATTGTGATCTTCATAGTTTTGGCATTTTTCCCATGATAATAATATAAGAAAAATTAAGAAGAAGATCATAATATCACAAGTAATTTTCAAGTAAATTCAATTTCAAATTAAATGTTTCCCTATTCAATTTTCCAGCACTTATTCTCTTAACCATTGTTTTAGAAAAACATCTTCAGGGAACACTTTGTTTTAAATTTTCTTGGATGTAGTGTCTGAAGGATGTATCCTTATTTTCTATACTTACTCTTAAATGCGTGGACATATAAGTGAAATACTGATAGGACCAATACTAAACATTGATGTATATGAAAATTGAAATGCATCTTGAGTATATTTAACAAGATTTTTTTGTAAATAACATGATTTTTGGAAGAGTATGGATTTATGAAGTACAATTTTCACTAATTTTTCTAGTATGGTTAAGTGGGGGTAGCCTAATGGAAGCACGATAAAATCACTGATATTCATGCAACAAAAAATATAGGAACCAATGAGAGGTGAAGCATTGTAATATTCTTTTCAACCGCAAATGTTGAGGTATAATGCTTACTATTATGACATGCATTATTTTTTAATAGAATATATAGTAATGTTTCTTTAAATTTCATTTTTTTCTAAATGAACACCACCGGTTTGACATGAGATGTTATTCATGATTCCTATAAATTTTTCGATTTCAACAGATGTCGTAATTGAAGGCCAAAACTGCAAGGGCACTCAGGTAATAAGGCCCATAAAATTTCAAGGAATTATGACCTAATAAGAATCGTAAGTAATACTTGGAAATTGGTTCAAGGAGACATTCGATGATAGTGTAAATTGAACTGTGACTTTTATTTTTTTGCAGATTGAAACATTATGTGAAGGAAAAGTGGTAAATCCATTTTTAATTCAACTTTATGATTTTATAGGATGGTATGTGGATTAAAAACTAAAAATTAAACATTGTTTATATGAATGTAAATATTTATTTTTTAGTAATGTGAAATAATTTTAATTACTATTATGTTTTGGAATATTATAGAATCCACCACATGAGAGGTTGGACTCCTAGTGACCAAGAAATTGTGAAAACCATGTATGGTCCAAGAAGGGACTAAAAAAACCTCTGTTTTCCAAAAGGAATGGCCTGATTTGAATGATAAGACCACCAAAAGCTAAAATGAATGTAGACAAATTTCATGGGTGGAAGACCCCCGAAATCTAATATGAGTGGAGATAAATGTCATAGGTGGATGATGTATGAAATAGACGGTGGGAGTGTCAAAATCCACAATGGAATAGGTAGAATAGGAAATCTAAGCGTGACGTGGATATTATTAACACAAATGTAAATTTATATTACATTAATTGTAACTCGTGAATTCAACATTCCAAGGTCTTTTGGACTCCCTTTTCCTATACATCTCCCACACCTTAACCCTTAGCAGATTAGGTGTCCAACATTCCCCCCCTTAATCCGAAGGGGTATGTATGAGTCCAAGAATAGAGCTATAATACAAAATGGTAGAACTAACTAAATGTTCTCTCTAAGAGGTACATAGAAGATGGTAGTTTAAGGATGACTACCAGCACTCGAACGCTTAGCGCAGTTGTCGAAACTCTTCCAAATCTGGAAAGAAGATCAGGTCATATGCTAGAGGAAGTGCTCCTAATGTTTTGAAGAGGGAGACCTTCAACCAAGAAAACAGAGTTCTGCAACCTGCATAAAAATGATAACATCAACCAAAAAATTGAGGTATCACCCTGTAGTAGCTTAAGGATGACCACCAATTTTAGAATTCTTAATGCAATTCATGGAACTCTTCCAAAACTAGAAAGAATATGAAGTATTTTTCTAGAGGAAGTGTCCCAAATTATTTGAAGAGGGAGGAGTTCAAACTTGCATAGATGGTTTAAGGTTTACCACCAACTAAAGGCACACTCATGGGAATCTCTGTCTTTGGCTACATCTCAGAATCTGAAATGGTAGGTTTTGGCTTAGGCTTGCTTAACGTGGCTTTGAAGCTTGTAGATGACCATCATTCCCCCCCTTTCAGATACAAGGTGATATTATGGAAAAAAACTCAATTAAAAGATTGTACAATACTCTAAAACACATTCAGACATATGAATAAAACATATTCTTTGTTGTTGACATCCATTGCCGAGAAGCGATCCATCCAAGATGAATCTTTATTCTTGCAGGATGCTTCTTTAGGAAGAATCTATTTGAATAATTAATGGTTTTATGAAGGTGCTTACATGGATGATTATAAAAAAAAATGATATTTCATATGGCCAACTCAATCATAGTGTTGGAGTTTAACATTCTTTTGTGGCTGATGTGGAAGCGGAGAAAAATCTAGAACTGGTGAAGCTAAACTGTCATAAAGAAATCCAACATTCTGAAACTCGATGGGCTTGGAACAATTTGGAATATGAAAGGACACCTCATTGTCATATCCAATACATGTTTTGTTCTTATTTTTACAAGCTCTTCTTAAATTTTGATGGTTGTCTTGCGAAGTGTAGGCTAGATTTTTGCTTCTGCATTCATATATGCTCTTGTAATTAGCTTAGTGATCTGAATAGTTTCTTGTTGTTGATGAGAGTTTTTCTCAATGTTCTGAACAAAAAAAAGTTCAGAATGAAAAATCTTTTATTTTAATTCGTCTGGTTGAAGATGAGATTTAAGCTCCAAAAATTCTATCTTCTCCAATGCATTATGTAGAAAAGTTTGACTGTTAGAAAGAGAAGCTTTGTTGATTCTTACTGTGTCGTCAGTATTAGATTGAATCAGATTTTTTAGGAACTCTAATACTTCACCAATTTGAGTCATTTTCAAAAAAAAAAAATGTTGAATGCAATCAAATAAAGGGTGCTCGACCATGCTACAAACTCAACAAGTGATAGGAGACAATAAATTTTAACAACAATGTCAACAAAGTCAAATGTAATTAATCATCCAACGCAAAATAATATGCCATGACTGGACTCAGTATACCCACTAGGTCGTCAATGTTGCATAATCAATGTACACACCAACCATGACAGTTGATGGGATATCCACTTGTTTTTAATGCATTCTGCCTGAAGTTAATTTCTAACATTCAATATATATATTGGTGCTCGAACATTTAATACATAAAAATCTTGGATGCATTGAGATTATATAATACAATGCATAGACTATAAACACAAATAATACCCATGCATATACTTCACCACAACCAATAAAAACTCTAGAAAAAACCTATAATGACTAAGCCTGATTGCTTCATAGAAGTTAAATGTTTATATCACTTTGACCTCCAGATCTATGTGTAGTTTGTATTCCTAGTTGGTAGAGGGATGGGAAGAGAAATGGTGGAGGGTTGGCAATTGTTTCTCTTTATTTACGTAAAACCTCAACTCATGGGTGGAAAAATGCAGCCCATTCCTCAATACTCCACGAGCTTTACTTCATGTTGACACATTGTTGTAAGAATGGAAAAGATATTATGAAACCATGTCAGAGCAATGTCTATCATTTAAAAACATGAATTTACCATACCCAACATTTAAACAACCATCCATAGGCAACACTTTCTCAGTCTTCCATAATTCTTCAATATTCCAACCATCTTGATTGAAAATTTAATGCACATGTAATAACCATTTGACATAAAGTAATATGATTGCCCTAGAAATTGTTTTGTTGCAGGATTTGTGTATAGATATGCTAGTGTGACTATATAGAGAATTAAATACCTAGAAAAACTCTATGTTCTTGTCAATTTTTCATTGTCTAAAAATTTAGTACAGCATAGCCTCCAACAGTGCTGACTGGATTTCCACAAAATGTAACACAATGAGATTGTTGTGTGAAATCTAGTTCAATTTTGAGGAACTGTCACCAAGAGCATAGGCATGGTTACAAAATTTGTGGCAACGTAGCAACACACCGAAGTTGTAATACGATCCTCTAGTTCCTTCCCTTACATTCCTGTCATCAGTCTCATGGTCTTCCAAGTCACTTCCAAGCCACTGGAGCAGATCCCAATGTGTTAAGGGGCAAAGCAAGAGGAAGGTGTTACAAGTGGGAGTGGAGTGACTCAAGGTCGGGTAGGAGCCATAGTTCTGTTGCATCGGATGTATTAAAAATCCATAGTAGTGCATGGATAGCATTGAGGGGAGGGAATGTTGGGTGGACATGTTAAGGAGAGGATATGTTAGCATGTTGAGAATGGGTCGACTTGTTGGTGTCAAGCAAGTAGGAGTTAATGGTGTTGACGTCAAGTTAATGTTGTAATTGTGGATTTCAGCAATGGATTGATATAGCCATCGAGATATATGACTGTCGAGGTCTGTGAACATTATAATGGAGGTATAGTGCATAGTCTGATTCACAGTCAAGATAAAACAATGATGTATGAGATTGACACCAAATATCAATGGTCTTTCAAATGAAATTGTTGAGCTGAACAGTAAGGCATTTCTGACAAAGACAGAAACAAGAGCCTTAGGAAAAATGAAACAATCAAATGCAAGAGAAGAAGTCATAGGATTGATAGGCCTAGAGAGATGTATAGGTATTACTACCACGGTAGGTGGGTGACAGAGACATTAGTAAGAGTGGCGGAGGTAATTTTGGTGAGTGAGAAACAATAATGTTTAGTGCGACTAGACAAATAGTGCATGGAAAGTGCTTAGGTGCAAAACTCAGGGAGCCAAGGCTGAAAATAGAAAAAAAAACAAAAAAACACGTGGGTCATTCTCATAATCATGTCATAGATCTTCGGATCTGATACCATTTCAAACTCAGCAATGGAATAGAAATAATATTAAAGATAAGTGTGAGGTGCATATTATTAACATATATGTACATTTATATTATATTCATTGTGAATATTGGATTCCACATTCCAATATCTCTTGGACTCCCTTTGACTATCCATTTACCACACCCTAACCCTTAATGGATTAGGTGTCCAACAGGGAGATAAAAAATGTATGATTTTAAAGTTACCAGTGGGAGATGAAGGCTAGATTTGTACCTATATCTCGCATGACGCTACTTAGGTTGAGAAGATGTAAATTTGTGAAGTATTTTTTATTGTTTTCCTGGAATGAAAGGAAACTAATGCTAAGGGAAAATTTTCTAGAATTATAGTTCAAGGGCAACCTCTATAGTATTTCCTATATTTGGAACTTGTTTATAAATGGGCTAAGACAATATGTAATTTGTGTTGTTATGACTACTTTGACCAATTCAATTATTAGAGAGCTATATTATTGTAGAGTACTATCAAAGGTCCTTTGATAAATGATTAATAGTTAAAAATATAACCTTCGATCACATAAATAATTTACAGATGAAAATGTTATCATTAACAAATGTGATTATGATTGAGAGATACTAATTGGATTTCTTGGTTATACATCGTAAGGTGATATCCATGGAGTTTGATAAATCACTCTTAAATTGCTTCCCATAGCTGGTAACCCATATGTAATTAGATTATGGTGTGATGTGGCCATTGTTTCTACTATTATTGGCAAGTACAAATAAGTTTCATCAAGATTTTTTTTTTACAAAATTACACTACCGCTAAAAAAGGTTGAAAGTAAAAGTTGAATATTTTCATAGTTTTAAATATTGATGGTTATTGATAAACCATTATTTATAATTGTTATTGGTATTTCATAAAAATAGAATCATTTGTTTTGAAGGGAAATGATCCTTTTTGGCTGTTTGGGTTATAGAACTATCCTTACCAGAGATAAATGTCACAAGGAAAAAATCTAAAAAGGATAGTGTGAAAGTTAAAAACAATGTAAATATAATGACAAAGTTCCAATGAGAGAGAAAAATGGAAAAGTACTTGATTATGATGAAAATATGGAGGGTGGATGAACAATAGGGGTGATGTTATCTTGAAGGGGGAGAATATATATATATATATATATATATATATATATATATATTTCAACATAATCCAAAATGGAATGGCCAATAATTAGCTAATGTGTTTTTGGAAACTACTATTATGATACCAACATCATTATTTCTTGATTGGGGCAGGGGAGGGGAATTGAAATAATCTTATTAGATATGGATCAAATTTGTTTGAATTTTCTCCATAATGTTGCTTTCGTAGTCAAAAATCTGAAATGGGTGAGGTATTAGTGAAAGAAAAATACAAATAAAACTCATTATCCAATCAAAACAATAGATATACTAATAAACTGATAGGATCGAATGATATTACACGTCGAATAAGAACGAAGGTCGAAGATAACACATGGTAATTACATTTTGTTCAGAAAAATAGGAGGAAATATTTGAATTCTAGCTCGTTGCCACCAATACCTAAGAAAAGTGGTCTGTAATTTGGTATTTATTCTTTATTTTAGTCGTATCGATACGGGTAGTCACAATAGAGGATATGAAGCAAGGATGATGAAGAACAAAAATAAAAAGACAAGTATCCATGCTATTTCTTGAAAAAATATGTATATCAATCTTTTGCATAAAAAGATAAGTGTCACTGTTATTTTTAAAAAAAATATTGGATATGAATCTTTTGAATAAAAATATAAGGATGGGTGCTATTTCTCTAGAATTTATTGCATATAAATATTTTACATAAAAATACAAACATTCATGCTATTTCTAGAAAAACAAAAATTAAAAGAATATTTTTATAAAAATATAAGTATCCATAATATTTATTAAATAATATCACATAAAAACCTTGTGTATAAAAATATAAGAAACCATGCCAATTCCTTAAAAATATTGCATATGAATCTTGTGCAAAAAAAAAAAATATAAAAATACTTATCTTTTTATTAAAAAATATTCCATATGAATCGTGTGCATAAAATTATAAGAATCCATGTCATTTTATGAAAAAATATCGCATTTTTATGTGTAGAAAGGTGGAATAATTGTATTAGTTTTCATGTTTCGTGCGTGTTAATCCCTTCAAAAACATTGCATGCATTTTTGTCTGTAAAAATATAGGTTAAATTCAATTATTTCTTTGAAAAGATTACATAAGCTCACTTTCTTAAAATTACAACATATTTTGTGCACATAAATATAAGTTAACATTATTGATTTTTGTTAAAATATTATGTGGGCCTTATGCGTAGAAACATAATGCATTGTCATGTTTTGTTGAATAGATCAGGTTTTTTAATTACTTGCACATTTCTTTTCAATTCACATGCCAGTTAATATAAACATGATTTCATTTGAGATACAAATACGTTGCATTTTCACTCTTCATTCACATGAAAATTTCAAGTTATATTATTATCATATAGTTATAAGTGGTGTTGTATTTGGAATTAGGATGAAATGGTTAACTTCTATGCATTCAATTAGTACATCTGGATAGGCATGCTTGATATTCTTTGTGAATTTATTTAATGCATGTGTGATGTGGATAACAAAAACATGTTTTTATATTCATATGCATGTATTTAAAGTATGTTAAATATGAATAAAAACATATGTTTTATAAATTTTGTATGTTTATCGAAAAACAAACATTGTTTTGGTATGCATTTATTAATGCATTGCAAATATGAAAAATTAAACATGCATTTGTGTGTATGTGCAATTTTATAATGCATTTGAATCAAACAAAACAAGTTTTCAATTGTATTTCTATTGTTAACCAAGATTATTACCTTGGGACTCACATGAATGGTTTTGTATTACATGGTATGGAAACACGAAGAATAACTATAAAAGAAACAATAGAATGGTTAAGAAAATTTGTCCCATTGTTTTACATTTTTTTTAATAATTTTGATTAAAAGCATTTAAGGTATGGTTTTGCATTAGTAATTAAGGTATTTCATGTGTTTGTACTTGATGATGCATGTAAATTTAAAATTTTAAACAAAATTTTTTATGTTCTTTATGCATGTCCAAAGAGGTGGTATTTCACTTGGAGATACATGTAAACTAAAATATTAAGGATAATTGTTAATATTATTATTCATATGAAATAAATTGAAACATGAAAAGGTTTATAATGCAAAAAATATCACTTGTGGTAACCAATCTAAATGATTTATTTGAGTGTTAATAACTGGATATTTCACCTAATCATGATGTTAAAGCTGTGCACAATAGCAATTGCAGAAAATAATCATGACTTATATGAAAAATGGATTAATAGTTTCAATTCTATTCCTTTTGTAACAAACTAAAATGGATGATAATTAACAACATGGTAGACAATTACGTCATTATGATTGACTATTGATTTGTTCAGAGTAATTATCTGATAGAAATAGCTAAAATCACACAATTACAGAAACACAATCATATATTATGCACAAATGGTGTATGTGTAAACACACTCATACACCCTGATTACATTCAGATTACTCTATTAAATAGAGTTTCTGAGATCCAACTTATTCCTAATTTAGAGAGAGAGGTTGAGAGAATTTCTCAACCATCACAAACCAATCTCTAAAATATGGAATGTAAGCATTAACTCCAACATCCCCCCTTATTGATTACATTACATGAAAATAACAAAATAATCAAGCTTATCAATAGATGCTCCATTAAATTGCCTTATAAACCTCGGAAAGGTGTAGTTGGCAAGTTGGATTCCCGAGTTCACTTCCTCAACTCCCAAATCAAGGACCTCCCGAAGTCAATTACTGGACAACATCCCAATCTGTCGCATAACCTCATTAGGAAACCACTTCCACGTCTACCACTAATGAGGGATCCTTCCCTAGATCTGCAACTGGCATACTATCTGGACAACCATCCATATTGAGCCTTACTGCCACTTGATCTCTTCGAAAACAATTGATTGCAATCACTAAACTCCTAGTCATTCTATGGACGAGCTCCCATCCACCGAAATACATGGGTGCTAATCACTGTACTTGCCAGTTATCTAGAAAAGCCGTCTAGATATAAAATGTATCTAGAATCAGTTATTACATCATGACTTTCTTATCTAGTTTGAAATTCATCACTTAATTTATAAACAAATTATAATACTAACAAACCACTAGACACTACTATACTTCTCACAAAGCTAAAATTGGAAATGCTACACATTCACTCCCAGTTGATTGGTGTGGTCATCCACACTCAACCATCTCCAATCTTCTTCAATGACACAGCATTCATCATGTAGACCACTCCACGAGGCAATGAACAAACCTCCGCGAAGCAATGATGAATAGACATCGGGATTACCAATCCACCTCTTGCTCGGTATCTCTAATCCACCTCCCCCAGAAATCCACTCCTCCTAATGCGATGCGACGTCGTTTAAATTCTTCCACTGCCTCCAAAATACTAGTTTTGCAATACACTGGATTTACTCCAAAACTCCGATACCATGATAGAAATAGCTAAAATCACACAATTAAAGAAACAAAATCATATATTAAGCACAAATGGTGTATGTGTAAACACACTCACACACCCTGATTACATTCAAATTACTCTATTAAATAGAGTTTCTGAGATCCAACTTATTCCTAATTTAGAGAGAGAGGTTGAGAGAATTTCTCAACCATCACAAACCAATTTCTAAAATATGGAATGTAAGCATTAACTGCAACATTATCATCAATGCAGTTTACAAGGGATAACTTAATACATCAAACAACCATGCCACGAAGATATTGTTCACAAGAAATGTCGGGTAAAGTGTTTGAGAAACATGACATTATGTTGAATGTATTGACCTCTAGTTAATTATGTTCAAATTATGTTATTTTGTATGATTTTAATAATGGAGAAGGGATGGAATCCATTTCTTCCATTGAGAGGTGAACTCCCTAACAAAATATTTAATAAAATAAATGTTTGGTTTTTTTTTACTTTGAGGTTGCTAGGGTATATTGGTGTCCATTTGTGTGCTTTCTTATTATGTTATATTGATAATTTTTCCATTTTTCATTAAATTGGAAATTATATTATACATACATTATAAATAAGCCTCATTACATGAGAAATGATAATGATGCAAAATTTGAGCAAAAATAATTATGTTAAGAAGTTACGTTAATGGTTATTACATTATGAAATTTTCTACTCATTTTATAAGTTTTTTTTAACTAATGATAGTGTTTTTATATGATTATTTAAGTATGTGAAAACGAACTTGTGAGATGCTATAGGTTATTACATTATGAAATTTTCTACTCATTTTATAAGTTTTTTTTAGTTAATGATAGTGTTTTATATGATTATTTAAGTATGTGAAAACAAATTCGTGAGATGCTATCTGTCGATTAAAGATGAAAAAAACAATCCTTTCAATTTTTCACGATGGATATCGAGGGATACTACTCTCTACTTTTTCGATTTAAATGCACTAATAGCATCAAGGTTCTCATACACCTTTAACCACATCTATCTAATCACTTAGAAAAAAAAACACACAAAATATCTATGAATGTACCGAATTATCTCTTAAGTCAATTGCCTCAATTCGGATAACAAAAATTGCTTCTTTCATTTGTTATATTTCCACTATCTAGCATTTTCTCAAAATTCATACATTCAAATTGAAACTACACAATCATAGGAGACAACGATATAATAAGGACTTTTTTCCATTAACATAATATCTACATACGTCTACTAAGAACCTCTTCTTATGTTCTATATCTTGATTTCACATTATTCGATCAACATCTCTTTTCCTCACACTTAATCTTGCTTTTATTGGTTGTTGGCTTAAAATAGATAGAATCTAGAAACATCATAGATTTTTATAGATCATAAAATAAATATAGAAATCACCGATAAATCACTTTATAAATCATATTTTTCTAAACTCTAAAATAATTCCACAAATAGCTCATAAATCACTCCATAAATATTATTTTTCTAAATCCTAAAATCACTCAATTTACTACCCCAATAATATCTAATGCTTTAGAAAAAATATTTTCTCTCGACTTATCAAAAAATATCACCTATCCAAACAAATTCTAGAATGAAAACTCATTCACATAAATTTTCTAGAATAAATCAACTCAGTATAACATTTACACAGAAGGATATGATTTTTCTCAAAATGTCAAGAGACCGTTACAAAACTTTGTGATCCAATTTCTTGATTATTTAAAATATATAATGCTCCTGCGTCATAAACACATGTCAATTTTTGGTTAGAATGTATTCTCTATGCCAAGTGAATGTGGAAACATGTTTTATAAATCAATCCCATGTTTCATAATTCAATTTAAAACCTTTAAATTTTATTCATTTTCTAATATAGAAACTGGATGCATGGTTATTGGTAAACCCAAAATGATGAATGAAAGTAATATGGACGACATATATATGATGTAAGAGATTGTAGGATTTATTATTGAATTTTATATTTATCATGTGATATAAAAATATTATATACATATAATTAATTAATTTTAATTCATTAATATTGATGATGACTATGATCAACATCTATTGAGATCAATATATTTTATAGAACTTAAAGAAAGTAATAAATTGATTGAAATTTTTAACATGTTATTTATTTTTTTAAAGAGATGTGAAAGAAGTGTTCTCATATCACCAAATTATTTTTTTTTAATAGGTCAAGAAGGTTAGTAGTGTGTTAGATATTTTGAAAACTAGAATCGATATGACTATAAACTCGGAAATCTAAGATAAAGTGATTCTCATATTAAAGTCTCTTAATATTGCATGTGTGACAAACTATTTCTTCCATGGAATTTTGGTAGTATACCAATTCCCAATTTCAATATGAACCTCAAAATAATTAACTATTATCTTATCAATGTGAATTTTTTTCTTAACATCAGTCAAGACAAATAAATAATTATGATTCTAAAAATTGGGGTTGATCAACTCATTATAATATATTAGTTTCATTTTTCCCTCTAACACTTTATAGCTCCATAAATTCTCCTTAAATTTGGAATTAATAATTACTTTTAATAATATCTTTATTGTGCAAGATGGTCTCCTCCTTTATCACACAATGATATACCCAATATTGGGCATCCTTATATCATCCTCGCTTGAATTTAAAGTTGGGGTTTTAGCTAGAGTTAGAAGCCATTTTTGGAAACCTCCAGGATTTCATGTTATACAACTTCTTCTTATTCGTGATATACTTGGTCATAACCATTCTTTGATATGGGAAAGGCTAACTTCAAGTAGTGGTATATGGTATAAAATTCATATTTTAATCATGAGGTTGTAGGTTATAAAATTCCTTTACATCCACTCAAAATTCTTCGATTATTATCTAGGTATATTACAACCCCAAACCTCACATCCATGAAAAATTGTAAAAATCTACTAATTTACAATTATTTTCAAGCCCTTAATAATCCTTCAATCTCCCACTTATCCTTTTCTTGATGCTATAATTACAATTGAGTTGATGATTAATTTCAATTCCTTGTAATTTGCTTGAAGGAAGTTTGTCCAAGTACTTATTCTCCTAAATGAAACTGTAGTAGGTAATCTTTATGGATTTCATTATTGCGACTTTTTTCTTGTTAGTATTAAAATTCATTCCCATCATGGACCAAAAGTATTGGAGGATTTTTAGTTGATTACCAATTTTTTCATCTTGGATCTTATCAATGTAAATGCAAAAAAGGCTATGGGATAAGGAATACCTTTTCTTGACTCGAATATTGTAATTAATTTATTTTTTCCAACCCTTGATGGTTTTAAGCATGGAAATAACATTTTTGTAAAAAATATATATAATAAACATAAACTCAAAAGGAACCACTAGATCCTCCAATCTCTTCCATAGCTTAGACCTAGTAACAATATCAAAAGCCTTTATAAAATCCACAAAACAATAGAAGACACTAGTCAAGCCATAGGATAATATTATTTTCAAAATTAATTCCAAACAATTTGGCTAAAACGTCATTGATAATAACTTTTTTGTGATTAGAGAGACTTATTTTATCCCCGGCTTTAAAAATAAGCACCATAAGTTTGTGTATCCAATGATTAGGAAATCCTTGCTTCACTGCTAATTTCAATACTTGTGTATGTGAGAGATGGGGATAAAACCTCCCATTTTAATTCTTTTTTAGCTTGATAGCCTTCAATATCCTTAGATTTCTAATTAGTAACGTGCTTAACCCCAATTTCAAAGTATTTCAAACAAAAAATATCATCCTCTATAGGACCATTCAAATTGATGCCCTTGTAATGAGGGGAATCATAAAGGTTTTTGAGGTAAATATTCCAATTGTTTAATGGAATCACATTATTTTCTTTAGATTTACATATTAGAAGTTTTTTCCAAAACTTTTTGGGATCACCTTTTGTTAGTTGAAATAACTTCTCTTTTTTTATTATTTATATAACACCTTTTCTTTCTTTTAATAATATCTTTGTAAAAAAAAATTATCTTATGAATTTTTAAGATTTAAGTAGAATCATCCCTAATCACATTTCTATCAAATTTAAAATCATTATCATGATAAGGGCTAGTAGTTCTAATATTATTTTTATATTTCACCTTAGTAGAAAACTTGATGATGGTAGTGGGGATGGTTGTAGTATAGTTATGATAGAGGTGATCAATATTATCCTTATAAGTTCAAATATATAAATCTATTTTTAAATACTTTAAGAAGCAATCCATTTTATTTTTTCAAAGAGTACATGCATTTTTGTATCATAATTATCTTGCATGTGGATAGTGTGCATGTCAAAGTTTCGAGTAAAGAATAAATCTCTATGATCAACATCAATTTCATGGCCATTTAAGAGTTCAAAAATTAGAATTTGGTTGTAGACAGGAATTTCATTTACCACATAATCTACGACCCTACTACGAAGCATGGAAAATTTTAAAATCAAATTTTTTCTTAACATTTAGAAACTTTGGTGAATCTTACTAGTCTTTAATATGAAAACTATAAATTTTTTAGTGCTATCATTGTAAAGTAATCAAATTCCTAATGATTTTATATATATCCTCTTTAAACATTTGGTGAATATTAAGGTAAAATAATTTTATATAGTATAATTTGGGTGCATCATTTTTAGAGAAAATAGAAATTGGCAAATATTTTTTTTGTAAAAGGCATGAAATATTAGCACACCTATGAGTATTAGCCCATGAAATTTTCCCTACTACCAAGCCCATTAATACATGTCATTGTTTTGGAATTTAGGCACCTAGTTTTTCCATCACAAATTATAAGGTCTTGGGAACTACATAGCTTGATTAACTCAATACCAAATAAACTCTTAATTTGTTCTTTAGTGTTTCTTTTGATTATACTAGCTAGATCAAGGTCCTCTACTAGCCAAAAAAAATTAGTGTTGAATTCATTATTTTAAATAATATTTTTGTTAGTTACAGTTCTAACATTGAAGTCTAATAACAAGATGAGATTGTCGTTATCCCTTATATTATGAATTTATTGTTCTAGATTATTAGAGGGGAAATTATTTTATAAATTATTTCTCGTATACAATGTAGATTTGATAAGTGCAAAATAAAATATTGACATATAAATCCTCATAGTGTTAGTGTCAAAATTTCAATCCAAATTTATAAATTGAGATAGGCTATCTTATAAAACGAAGTATGCGTGGATTATTTTTTTATATACACTAATCCATAACTCCAATTCCTTTGTGAGAGGAATTATTGTTCCATTTCAACTATAGAATCAATCCATATATGTGAGGAATATTAAACTTCTCATGTTCCCAATTTTGATTATAAAATTAATATCAAATTCCCTTAGAAATCCATTTATATAAATTAAAATTAAATAATTATATAAATTTTAATAACAATATGTATTTCTTTATATCACTTATTACTAAAATAAATAAATATAACATAATTGAATTTAATAAAATTTTATGTTAGACATCAATTGCTACCTGATTTAGATTAGTTTTAGTTTTATTTTATTTTTAAATAACTATTTTAATTATAATATATTACATTATTTTTAATTTATATTATAAATTATTTAAATAGTTTTGTTTTGTCTTAATATAAATTTGAATTTTCAAATATGGTAAGAAATATTATACTACAAATTAAATCATTTTGATCAATGCTTTTTTCCTCTAACATGTTATTTTAATTTAAATATAATATAATGTTCTAGATTGTTGTATTAAATTGTATTTTTAAATGTTTGCAAACTATTTTCTTATGTCTATGTGATTGCAAGATATAAATTTAATGATATAAAGTTAGTTTTATATATATGATATTTTTTTTAAACTACTATATATTTATTTTAATTATAGATTTACTAATTTTTAAATGAGTTATTTTTTTTTAATTTAATTTTTGACAAAAAGTTTTTATTTTAAGTGATTTCATTCTTCTTACTTTTTGGTAAATCTTGAATTAAGATGGATCAATCCTATTTTTTAATTAAAACAACCATAAAATATTTCAACTAGAAATAACTTTTGTATTTTCACATACATGTATTATGTAGAAATATTTTATTTAATATTTTCATCTTCCTCACAATAAAATGTTAAAACATGTCTGCTATATTTAAATGTAAAAAACAAATAATTATAAAATATAATATTTATCTCTCTATTAATGTTATTAATATTTTTTTATACTTGTAAATTTTAATTAAACATTGAAAGAATTACAAATATCCCCATATATTAAATTAGAAAAAACCCATTAATGAAATAAGCATTGTGTGAGCGAAATAACTAGTGTACCTATATCTTGGACGCTTCAAATTCTCGCCAAAAAAAAAACCCTTGAATTGGCAACACAGGGGCTTCGATCAACACAAATTGAAGGTCTTTGGACGGGCAATATGAGTCTTATGGGCATGGAAGAGAGGTGGTACTATTAACGCCATGTAAGATTCGACTGAGCGGAGAATAATAAGTACTTATACGCTCAGAGGACATAAAACTCGTGTTGAAACTTAATGTTTTGTGATGACGTCGGGAACCCACGGAGTTCACTGTATTCCAACTGTATTCCAACCCAACAGTGCCTCCAACTAAATTGTTCATAATACGGAGCCCAACCTAAATTTTCAGAGAAGGATACTGACCTGATTTTCCACAACAAACAGTCGTTCCACAGAAAAGGACAAACGCCCACAGAAAATAAACCAATCCACGACGCAGTGAATTTCATGCCCTAGAGCATGATTTTACAGAGAGAATCACGAATAACATACACGATTGGAGCAGGAACAAATTTGATTTTTAGAGCTTTTAAGGATCTTACTATATGAGCCCCCACAAACAACCAATACGTTGTCGGTTTCTTTTCTTCGGAGGTGTCAAAACTAAGTTCTGCAAATGATTACAAGTCAATATGTTTGGACAATACCTCTACGGTGCAACCACACATTGTCTCTGCGGCACTCAATATTCAGATAGTGCATACGTTCCCACTTACGTTTTTTCTTGTTAAGTTTTTCATATTTACATTATGCGTACTTTTCATGACATTTCTAATCTCTACTTTAGAAAAGGAAGACCAAGTGAAATTACCCTATAGAGTCCTTATGAGTTCATTGAATCTTTATAATGATGAAGAGAGGAGAAGAAATAGAAAAATATTTTAAACTAGAATTAACTATAATTGTTGACAATAACTACAAATCACTAGAAAATAATATAGTCACACTCAAGACTCAACTCTAAGGAATGAAATGTAGAGTTCAAGAAATAGAACATAGTAAACAATCATGTTTTAAATAAAATGACACCTTGAGAAGTGAGATTAGAAATCTACAAAAAATAAGTGCACCTTATAATTGTTGGTATAAAGGAACAAAACAATGAAGACACATTAGAAATAGTAAAATTAAAATTAAAAACAACATATCTCACAAAAGAAATCAAGGTAGGAAAGGTACTTGAGCATCAACACAATAATTTCTTTCAAGGTCAGTTGTAATGACAATAAATTATAAATTAGATATGCTCAGGAAGCCTCGAAGCCTAAAGGGAAAAATACTCTCTATTATGAAGACCTCATTATAAAATATGAAGCTGAACTTAGGAAAGAAGTCCAAAAGTTCAAGTATGAAAGAAAATAATGGAAATAGGAAATTATTAGGAATAGGAAATTTATTATTGGATATAGAGTCCCAAACAAGAGTGATAAATATGGACTATCATCACTCTAAATCCTCTTATGGAATTGCAGTGTTTTTCCATGGTATAAAGGTCCTATGTTAATTTTGATCTCGAGTGATAGCATAATGAATCTAGGGTTCACTCTTTGGTAATCTTGGAATAGAAATCCTCATGGAGGGGTTTTGACGGTATAACCTATTATATAAGGAACATTGTCTCTTCTCACATCTCGCTTCATAAAATCGACCCCTTCAATCAATACATTTGGATCAAGATCTTTGATTCAACCACCAATAGGATATTTCTTGTAATCTTCTATTTCACTCCTATCAGCTCTACATCCTATAAGAAAAATAACATGGATAAGTATTTTCCTCTCAATACCTTATAAAAATGCATCTACAACCTAAGGAATGAAGTAATATCCTTTTTCTTGGGGACTTTAATGCTAGAACTACTTCTAACAAAGCTATTATGTTAATTAAAAACTCTAACCCCAAGCTCTAGTGTCTTTATGAAGATTGTAACTTAGACAATAAATTCAAGAGAAAATCTAAAGACATAATCGAGAAATTATTCGGTACCAAGCTCCTCAAACGTTTTAGTTATGATGACCTAATCATTTGCAATGGTATTAACAGGTGGCCTTCCTCATGCTAAATGACCTATTTCCATGGGTTGGGTAGTAGTGCCGTGGATTATGTGATCTTTGACACCCATGTCCTCTATCGTATCAAAAAATTTGAGCTACTTAATGGGTACGAGACTGACTCTGACCACAAACCTTTGTTTCTTATCCCTCAATATTATTATGGATACCATCCACATGGAGGAAACCATTGAAATAAAAATACATATTCACTTCGATAGAAGTAAGGTCGTCCTTTTGTTAAGGGATTTAGAAATATATTTAGGCTCTCTTCCTTATAATAAAAAAATTGATCAAATTTATTACCATTTTATTACCACACTTTCCACTACCATTAAGAATTTATCTAACGATACTTCGTATAAGAAGAATAATAGAACTTCCAATCCTTGGTATGACAAAGAATGTAAAATCTATAGGAAAGAAATAAGAGATTCTACTAATGAAATCATTAAGTTCCAAAATATAATTATATAGAAATATCTCATTGAAAGAAGGAAGAGGTCATATATTGATAAGAGAGAAGAGCATATTTTCCACCTTTCTAAGGTTGTTCCAAAAAAAATTAGGTAGAATGTGCTTGTTCACAAAACTAAAGATAATGATTCTATTCCCTTAGAAAAATTGTACAACTATCCTAAGAAGTTATATGACTCTTCGGACACAATGGGCACCATCTTAAACATTCCCATTAAGGAAGATATATTTTCTCTAGAAAACGTTGAATCTAGTATTAATAAGCTCGCTAATGGCGAAGATAAAGATATTGAAGGATACCAAGCTGAGATCTTTAAAATGGGAATATCTATCCTCATCCCTCATCCCCACAAGATTCTCAATTTGTTGATAAAGAATGGCTTCCGTAAGAGTTGGATGCAAAGCCTTATTGTGGCTATCTTTAAAAATGGGGAAAAAAGCACTCCCTCTAACTGAAATACCATTATGATTGGCCACATCCTATCAAAGATATATGGGCTCATTTTGGAAAGGAAGCTTAGCCTTTGGCTTGAAAACCATGGTAAAAGAGATAAAGGATAATATTATTTTAGGAGACATCACTTGATTCTCTACCATCATGTCACTCTTAGGATCATTGCAGAGGAATGTTGCAATAATAAAGTCCAACTCTTTTTCTATTTTGTGCACTTTAGAAAAGCATTTGACATTGTTCCTTGATATAAGCTCTCGGAGGGACTTGAAGAGATCATGGTTCATCGTGAGCTAAGTATTATTATGATCCACCTCTATGATATTGTCATTTCCAAGCTTAAGACAAATGAAGGGTGGTCTAAAGGTATTAAATGCAATATCAAGTTTAAGAAAGGGTGTTCTCTATCCCGTACCAGTTCTTGGAATTTATATCGATAAGGTAGAAGGGTGTCTGGAAACTACATGTTGCACGGGTGCCAAGCTTGATGGTATAATAATTAGTCTTCTCCTTTATGGCGATGATATCATTCTTCTTGAAAAAATCCATGATGACCTAGACAAGGAACCTAAGACTCTTCATTTCTACTACTTTAATATGGGTATCACATTTAATACCAACAAGACTAAAGTTGTGATCATTAAATCCAAAAATATCACCCATTATAGTTCCGTCTATGCTAGAAATTTCATAGAGTAGGTCTCTTATTATAAATATTTGGGTATTGACTTTCCTTTCTAGCTAAACTTTAATTATAGCATCGAGAAAATGATTATTGGAGCTTGTAAAGCTTATTATGAGCTTGAAAATAATTGTAAGTTAGTCTATATGTTCATTTAGAGTAAAAAATGTTTTGTCTTTGGGAATTTCTTCACTCGTGTTGTCTTATACAAATGTGAATTTTGGGGTTGCACTATATACAAAGATTCATGGAGAAATATCGAGACGATTCAAAAGAAATTCATAAAATAAAACTGCAAGATCAAGTGAAATAATCTCTATGTTATCCTCCTGATACAAACTTCCATGTTCCCCATTGAAAGTACAATTATGTTTAGATATTTGATGTATAATAAGAAGCTTTACAACATGGAATCCAAAAGGCTCCCAAAAATTGCTTCTAAATTTAGTCCAAACCCCCACCCTCACCTCAAGCACTAGTAGCATAAGGATGCCTAGTCTTGGCTCAACCATTGCGGGATTAAGGTGGAGATCACCATAGAAAGAAATGATATTTTTAAAGATACTATTACCTCCAATTTTAGAACACGTTGTGGGATGATAAGGAGATGGAGGCTAAAAGGAAGCTAAGATACTATAAGGAGGTGATCAACCCCACCCTTGATTACTATAATTATATCTCTCTCTTGACAAAAAATAATAAAAAAATGGTCATAGCTAAGATAAGAACTAATTCTCATAAGATTCGAAGTAAAATTGAGTAGTGGTATACTCCGAACGATAAAATATATCAAATTTGTGATACTAAGATGGCAGAAGATGAAAAACAATTCCTTCTAGACTGTCTCACTCTTACTCACATCCACTCTCAATTCCCTAAAATATTTCACAGTTGCAATCTTCTTGCCTTATTAAGTCAACCCAATTATAGCGATTTTGGAGAACTTATTTCCAGTCTTTTTTATCATAAAAACAAGATTTTAAAGAATCACAATTAGATTCTTTTTCTTTTCTTGAGCTCCTATAGAGTGCATTGGTCTTAGTGAATGTTCATCATCATCATCATCATATTTAAATATTTGAATATAACTTTTATTAAATTATTTTTTTTGTGATTAATATATTTTTGTTTTAAACATTACAGGTCAACTAAACCAAACACACATTTTTCATACTATGAAATAAATTATATGTCATTTTATCTTTCACTTACTTTATATGTTTATATAAAATTTATATAGAATCAATAAAAAATGTGACGTATTTTATTTATGAGCAACATGAATATATTTGTTGTAACCTTTTTTTAAAATAAAAAATTATGTGGAATGCTTACTAATATTAAGATAACTTATTTTGTTTTATAATATTAAATATATCTCTCCATTTTTACTTCTAAAACAATTAATTTAATTAAAAGACTTATCTAATTTAAAAAAAACACAAATTTGTATAACTGATATAGATATATAAAAAATTTGTTAAAGGTAACAAATGAGTGAAACATACTTATTTATTTGAACAATATTAGAAAATGGTACTTGATATTCAGTATTTTAACACGATTAGTAAATGGTAATTGAGATTGAGTATCTTAATTTCAAGGAATATATTCATATCACTTTTCCCTATGAATGCCCGTTATTTATTATTATGATTTATATAATATAGTAATTTTTATTTTTTTATGAGTAACTTTTGATATAAAATAGGGTGATTAATTGATAATAGATTTGTTAATTTGTTCCATATAAAAAGGGAAGATATAGTAAAAGAAAAAAAAACACTCGCTGTTACATTTAAATTAAAGTTAAATACTAAAGACTGTACGAAGTACTCATAATGTATAAAATTGGAGAGAAATACACTATGTACAGATAAAATAAGGCATATATAAAAGTAAATAAATTGAATAAATTAAATCACATTCTATTTGACAATATTTAATTCAACTATTAAATAATGGATTAAGAAAATCATATCCACTCATCATAAAACATATTTATAAGTCTTGTTCAAGGTTCAAAAATCTAGAAAAATCGTCTCATGGAAACTATATACCGTATATTTATAATATATTTATAATTTTATAAGTTATGTTTAAAATTCTATAGAGGACTATCTCACTTTAATATATACAAGTGAACAGCTGATATCCCTTTAATCATTCAAGATTTTCCCATATTGTCATGTCACGTTTGGAAAAGAAAAATAAAAACGGTTTATTGAAAATAATCGATGGAAGAAATATCCTCAAGTCCCTTTTATTATATTTTATTGGATGAAAGTTAAAGAAATTGGCCAACGTCTATTTTTCTTCTTAAAAAAAATTAGCAATAGCATCAAGATCATACATATATTGTTAAAATATAAAATGATGAAATTTCATTTAAATGGAATTTGATTTCTAAGAGGTATTTGTGAAAATAGCATTGTTAAGTTTTTTCATTTTTTTTTTCTTTTTAAAACATCATAAACAATTAAACAATCAGTTATAATAGATGTTTCAAATTATATTTTTGAGTTGAATTATATGGACATATTGATTGAATTTAATTTCAAGACAAAAAATCGTAAAAAGACATAGATAATACAAATTTAATGGCCATATTTCAAATGGATACAATATAAATATTTCAAAATTTTCAATCTAATGGCTCTAAAAGAAATGGGTGATTAAACTTGTCAAAATTATGGCTCTATAACAGAAATGGGTGATTAAACTTGTCAAAGTTATGTCGAAATTATTGTAACAATGGAAACATATCTTAACAAAACTTTAAATTAAATTGTCAAAATTATGGTAAAATAGAAACATATCTGAAATATGAAAGAAAAATAAAAAAATAAAAAAAATTCATCAATGGACATTGTACCTAAATTAAGTACGTTAAATTGACAATTTCAAGTGGTACATACCATTGTAATTTGTATTGTGTGCAATTAGATGTTTTTGCGAAACCTTTTAGTAGAATATTTTTGCGAGATATGTATGTATTTAGGGTGCTTAAAGTGTTTTATATACATAGAAGATAGAAATTTAAAGTTTATTGCTACTGTAGATTCTTTACATGTTTATATGATTCTATTTTAATAATTTATATTGGATTGGTTTGAGTTAGTTATTTTAAAATATTTTGTTTAAGTAGTTAAGTAAAATGAAAGGTAATTTTTTTTAATTCAACAAAAGTTTTTTTATGGATTTTATTTCTGATTCAAAATGTGAATAAATGTTTTCTAACAGTGGAAAATCTAAAAAATTTTGTATATAAAAAAAATATTAAATTATTTTAATAATAATAATATAAATTTGTAAGTAATAATATTTAGTCTTGATTGATATTTTTGAAAAAAATAAATTGAAAACCGACTCAAAACCACAGTACCATTAATTATCAATAATTAACATGAATTAATATTATTTTATATTTGGCATCTGTCAAGAAAAACAGTATTTAAACACTAAAACTGGTAATAAATGATTCTTATTATTATTAATAATATTAACAATAATAAAAATGAACTTTTAAAATCTAAGATGATCACAGATGCAATTTTTATTTTAAAAATAAACATTTTGATGTTTGGTTTTTTATCAAACATTTGAAGAAATTAATTTGGAAAAATTAATTGTAGTTTATGAGACTGGATAGAAATGAAAAAATACGTCGGCTATTTTTTCAACGGAAGTTAAAATACTACATTATTATTTTAATTTTGTAAAACAATTTTGTAATTATTTTATGAAATTATATAGCATATTTATATATTTATTTAATTATAATTATATTAATAAATTTATTTAATTATAATTATATTGATAGTATTCGATTATTTGTTGGATCTTTGGAATTCATTCTCTGAACTAATAATCATCTTGAAATATAGGACTAATCTTGGTGGTGTTCTTTTTGTCAATGAAGTTCGATGATGACTACGATAGTGACGAGGAGGATTAACTTTCACTGAGAAAATAGGAGATTAATTGAGGATTTTTTTTGTTTTTATATTTTTTTTATAACAGCAATCAAAAGTTCGATAATGACTATGATAGTGACGAGGAGGATTAACTTTGACTAAAAAAATAAGAGATTAATTGAGAATTGTTTTTGCTTTTATATTTTTTTTTTAATAAGAACGATCTACAGGTTTGAGTGTAATTACTCATGGCAAATCTCAACAAGTTTGGTTGTAATTATTAATGGCAAATCCCAATATGATTGGAGGGAGGCTATATGATGTTGGACTAACTTATTTATCTACATTTATATTTAGAGGAATCTACATTTTTATAGTTTTTTAATAATAGATTTGAAATTTATCTTAAAGGTAGTTATGTTTTTCTATCTTTTCAATTTTTTTTATATCCATTCTAAAATGGACATAAATATCAACCAATAGAAATATTGTTACATGATTTTGTTATATATATAGAGTTAATTATATCATATATATGTGTGTGTGTTTGTTTAACTAATATATTAATTGTTTTTATAAATAATAATAATAATAATAATCATAATCATAAAACTATTAATAAGTGGGTTGCACGGATCTAATCTTTATGGAATATTTTAAAATCTTATCTACAATGACTGAGATTTATTTCCAAAGTAGTTACATCAGTTTTACCTTTTTAATTAAATTGGAAAAGGTATCCTATAACATGAACTATGGTGTTTAGAGCATGTGATATTGATCAACCATGATATTATAACAACTACCATTTACCAGTTGAAAAAATAAGAATTAATTTTAGTCACTGACCATTTTATTCATTGTTATATATATAACTGTTATTTTAGTTATTTTTATAATTAATAATTATAATAGAAATTTAAAATAAAATTACAATTTATTTAAATTTTCTATTTTTAATTTTAAAAATGTAAAATATATGATAAAAATAAATTTTCTAACATCTACTATGAATGAATATTTTTAGGACTTTATTGGACATTTAACTTATATAATTACATTAATTTAAATTGAGATAGATCAATCAGAATCACAATAAGTTTTTTATTACATTATTTCAATTTTAAGTCTAATTTTATTACATTATTTGAATCTAAATTTTAAATATTTTGATTAGGCCTAATGGTTAAGAGCATAGATCTTCTCTTAATAGGTCACATGTTAAAAATAATAAAGAAGATAAAATATGTATCTCTTTATAGACTTAGCAATCAAATCTCTACCCCTCTCTCTCTCTCTATATATATATATATTACTTTTTAAACTAATCACTCTATTTATAAAATTTTAAATATCTAAATATCATTAACCCTAAATTAAAATATAACCCTTTCTTTCCCATTCAATTTAGTATTCCAGCTGATCAGGAATTATGATCAAGGACAAGCTTCATGTGTGGATTTATGGCAAAGACCAGAGATTTCCGGGGATACTCGCATATAGACATGGAATTTCGTATTGAAATATAACCCTTTCTTACCGATTCAATTCACTATCCCAGCTGATCAGGATTTATGATCAAGGGCAAGCTTCATTTGTGGATTTATAGCAAAGACTGGAAATTTCAGCCAATACTAGCATATATAACTTTTAGAAGATTTTTTTTTGGGAGAGTAAAGTCTTTTATATGATTAGATTGTATTTATTCCATTGTTTTAGGTATTTGGATGTTTTATGAAATTTATATTAATTTGGTGTTTAGTTTGGTAGTGACTTGAATATATCTGTATATAAAACAGTTAAATAGTTACTAAAATAAGTCTATTATTTTATAAACAAAATAATTTTATACAATAATTTAGTGTCTAATTTAACTATAATTTTAAAAATAATAAAAAATATATAGTAACTAATCACTCCATTTATAAAATTTTAAATATCTAACATCCTTAATCACTCCATTTATAAAATTTTAAATATCTAACATCGTTAACCCTGAATTGAAATGTGACACTTTCTTTCCCATTCAATTTAGTATCCCGGCAGATCAGGATTTATGATCAAGGGCAAGCTTCATCCGTGGATTTATTGCAGAAGACCAGCAATTCCAGTGCATACTGGCAGATATACATGGAATTTATTCTTAACTTGAAACACTTTTCGAGATTTCTTTGTTTGAAGAGTAAAACCTTCCATATTAATTTACACTCATTTAGTGTTTAGGGTTTAGTTTGGTAGTGACTTTAAAATATATATACATAAAAAGTTTTTAAATAATTACTAAAGTGAGTCCATTATTTTATAAACAAAATAATTTCATACAATAATTTAGTATCTAACTTAACCATAACCTTAAAAATAATAAAAAATATATATAGTAACTAATTACTCCACTTATAAAATTTTAAATATCTAACATTGGTAACCCTGAATTGAAATGTGACACTTTCTTTCCCATTCAATTTAGTATCCCGGCAGATCAGGATTTATGATCAAGGGCAAGCTTCATCTGTGGATTTATTGCAGAAGACCAGCAATTCCAGGGCATACGGGCAGATATACATGGAATTTATTCTTAACTTGAAACACCTTGCAAGATTTCTTTGTTCGAAGAGTAAAGCCTTCCATATGATCGTCTCCAATACACCGTCCTAGGTACTTGGCAGTTTTGTGGAATCTTGTGTACAGAATCGACATAAGTTCGATAATTTCAGTTCGGTATTGTCAAGAAGACATATATTAAGAGAAACGCACCTGGTGAGCTACCTTTATTAGTTGTACCTACAGCTTGAGGGAAAGGGTCAGAAGTTAGAGGAAAGACAGACTACTGGATCAAAGCCGGAGAATGCTCTTGTTGATTGAATACTGATGCCTTCCTGTTGAGTAGCAGACTAGTCAACACGACGAGCATTGGATTTCAGCTGGTGGAGAATTTATGCATAGTCCTTAATGATGCCGAAGAACTGAAGACTAAAGGTTGCTGTTACCATTCGTTTCCATGCTTGCCTTCATCACGTTCAGAAGGGAAGCCGAGGTTGTGTTTTCTTCTAAACGAAAAGAAACGGATTCGGGACACAATGATGATGGTTGCAATATACCACACATTCGACTATACTGTTGGTTTTAACGTTTCTCCTTCTGTTTACTTGTCTTTCTGTTATCTAAACTCGTTTTCATGAGCAGCATTGGCTTTTTCTCTTCTTATATTTGTCAAAGCTCTTGGCTCACTGCCATGGAACTATGTTATCTCTTTCTTCTTGAACCACGGAGAGTTTCTTGTGATTGTCAGTGGGTGTTGTTGTACAGGACTTCGTTCTATCCATGTTTTTGGCTGCTAGTCTTTATTCATAGAAATTTACAAGACAATCCACGCCAGCGGTTCATGTATTCTTTTGCGAGAAACTGCTCAAGTCTCCTGTTTGATGACACTATACAAGGGCATCCGCCTAGCTGGAATCTACATGTTGTGATGTGTACGAGAAAGACATGGAAGCGGGTTGAGGTAACTCCCAAATGGAAGATTCCGGCCAGTTATGAATATCTTCGAAGATGTTGTGACAGATAATGCTGGTTTGGTGCTTCGTTTGAGGTATGTTCCATACTGTGCTCTGTAATGGTCGATATATTCCAGATCCATTGATGTCCCTTGTAATCCTTTTAACTGGAAAGCCAATATGTGCTGTTCTCTCTCCACAGGGGTGTTTACAGACGCCTTCTTCTTTCCTTCCAATATAGCTTTTACAGAAAGCCAATATAGCTTTTTAAGATTTCTTCTTTCCTTTTTAATCTTCGCAGCCAAGATTGACGCCTTTTTTTCCCTAAAGGAACTCGTTATTTTTTAAAAATTGTCACCTCTCTTATGGATCAATACCTCGTTATTTATTTCGATAGCTGCAGGACATAATTCTCTACTATTTTTAGTATTAGTTTCAAGGTGAACTGAAAATGAATTAGAGATACCGTTTTCCGTGTTTAATCAGTAAGCATATGCATTAGGACCACAATCTCCCTTCTCTTTTGAATAGTGCTTTTGGAAAATCCAGTTATTCGTTCCAAATAATTAATGTTTTGATGCCGAGAATGCACGCCTCTGTAAAAACACAATTATACTCCGTCAGAACGGACTCACAAACCCTTTGTGTGGAAGTGTGTTTCTTGACTCGTAGCGCGCAGGTGACAGCGACATTACATACGATCCTTGCAGCTATAACACCAATCCTTTAATATATTCCAGAGAATTTCGTATTTGCTACTTCTGTGCATCTGTGTATAGAGATGCTTTTTTTGGAACAGATTTGTTTTTTCATTTCAAGGTGAAGTTCCCATTGCTCTAGGGGATCAAGAGCTGAGCCCAACCTACTCGGGGAAGTGTTGGATATTGTATAAACCAGGGCTGCCGTTTATTTCCTAACCTAAAGTAATTATTTTTAGCGGATCCTTGTAATGTTTTGTGGATTCCTATCTCTGGAAATGACACAATCATGATTACCAATAAGTGGTTATCAGAGCATAGTAATACACACATAACCTAAGCCGGAGATTGTTAAACATTAGATAAACCAGGAAAGATTGTTAGACATTAGCTAAACCAGTGATCCTTGTGTGTTGAATGTTGCTCTCTCGCTATGCGATCATAAACAGAAACGCGCTCATACGCTTTATCTGGCAAACAATCTGGCCAACGCTTATGGCTGAACCACGCGTTCGTTTCTATGCTTTTTTTTCTTTTTCAGAAAATTGGACACATGCATAAGTTTGATGTTTTAGATATTAATTTTACTTTGATTTGTTAACATTGGTCGACAAAGCTTTCCTGTGAACTCTTTCTTGGATCTCTTAAAGAGAGGGGATAAAATCAGAATCGTATGCAAACCTCTTCACCGTAAACTTTAGTCTTTATTTCCAGAGAAGGTTCCATTTTTATGTTATTAGTGTTATCGCATCCAAACACATCTATGTTTTATTAAAGTTTCCCACATACACACGCGGAGATATCTCACTAGGGCAGAAAACAAATAATTGGTCTCCAGGGCAGATGAGGAGGATTTAAGGTTAGAAGTTGGCGTGTAAAAGTTTATGCACATAGGAAAGGCTTTGCACAATCATGATACCATTTAGGGTTTCTTCGCATGTCATCAATTTGATTAAAGAGGCTGTGTATGATGGGGTGCGTTTCAAAGTTTTTAGAATGATACATTAGCATTCAAATTCTGTTTGATTCATATATAAATCCAAAATAATGAGCTAAATCATTTTGAAATTTGATCAGGTGGAACGAAGACATAGCTCTCTAAATCGCTGCCCCAGGAAAGTGCGGTCTTGTAAAACATGACGGTTCTCAAGGCAAGTGTCCTGATGGGATTTGTTGAAAAGCATGACGGTGATCATAAATTCCCTACGGCATGAGTTGAAGTAACAGTGGAGAACTTAATCCAAACGCTAAAATCTGAGAAAACAAAGGGAGTCATCAGATCCCATTCCTCACGACCCAGATCATGTCTTTCTCGACAACCTGGTTTTCAAAGCGGAAGAGTCTGCCGGTTTCACTGCAATGAATGAATCAAATAACTGAAACATTTCTTCTGGGAGGACCCCAAGAGGCTTGAAGGGATCTCGGATTTCTCAACAACAAAGAATCCATCTTTGAGAGAGAAATAGAGAACAGAGATTCTTGGCAATGAGCCATGTGAAAAGAAAAAGATGCAAGGCTTCTCGCCATGAAGATTTTTGAGCGAAACCAAGAAAAAGGGCTCTGGAGAGAACGAAACAGAAGGAGAAACGCTACAACCAGCATACTATAATATATAGTATAAGTTCTCCACCTGCTGAAATCCAATGCTCGTCGTGTTGACTATTGGCTACTCCACAGGAAGGCATCAGTGTTCCATCAACCAGAGCATTCTCCTGCTTTGATTCAGAAAACTTTCCTCTTAACATCTTACCCTTTTCCTCAAGCTGTAGCTACAGCTAATAAAGGTAGTTCACATTGCGTTTTGTAGATATATTCTTGACCAGGCCTCTCTGAAATCATCGAACTTATGTCCACATTGTAGAGAAGATTCTATAGAAATGGTAGGTAGCCAAGACGGGGGTTTGGACACATCGTATGAGAGACTATCCTCTCCGATCAAAAAAAAATTGCAAAGAGTTTCCGGAAATCAAGAAATTCCAGATCTGAAGCCATGAAATGATTTTATGCCTCCACAATAATTCCAACGAATCTGTCAGCATACATGGATTTTCTGGTTTCAACAAATGCATCTAGTATGTCTATTAATCCAAATATAATTCTGGGTGAACCAGATAAAGAACGTATTGGAATTTGGGCATAATGTGCGACCGCTATGTTTGTGTAATAAGTGTCCGCTTAACAATCTTTAATCCCTTGGTTACGGCAGAGGGTGTATTTTGGCAAGGAATATTAAATTGTGTTACCTGCTATATGATTGCAAACGTTCACAGCATACAGAACATAGCGATGAAGTTGTATGGATTGCTTAGAATGATACATTTTGACGTTTAGAATGATACAAATTTTATGAGAATATAAGATAAACATGAGATTCGGAGATTTTCATAATTCTGTTCGTGCTCTTCGTTTTTGCAAACAATTTGTATTATTTAATCTGATTATTAAAATTTTAATGCGATCTTTTTCAAATCCATCCGGAAGTAGCAGGTGCCAAAACCGAAAACGCCTCATATATCTGCAAACTCTCATATTGGAACCTTCTTCTCTTTTAAATTTTCTGAGATAATTTGTGAATTAAACTTTTAAAACTTTTTTATTTTAAAGTTTCAGAGATAATCTATGAATTAAACTTTTACTATACTACTGCTATTATCACATTACCAGATCGGAGCTCGGCATTGAGCCCTGACAACAGTGATATAACAGCCAAAGATAATACTACCTTCTATGGCTATAATCAATGCCACATATACTATTTAGTTCCATTCGTAGCCGTATTTTCAGATCAATTTGATAAAGTGATGATGCACAGCCAAAAACAGTACCTACTTTATATGGTTATAATCATTGTCATATGTACTGTTTATTTGTACCTTAAGATAAATTTGATAAAATGATGGTTCTAATGGTGGGGAAGATTCATTGTTATTCCTTCACTTATATGTTTGACTCTATCATAGGATCTAAAGAGTTGCTTAAATATTAGAAGCCAAATTACTCCAATCACTTTGCTTTAGAAGAGAAAAAATAACGGACTTGTATTTTTACTCGTAATGAACTTAGATACTTCTTTCTCTTCTAAGTGAATAAATAAAATAAACAATAAATGTTTTATATTTTATTCAATAATATTTATTAAAATTATATTTTTAAATTACTAAAAAAGTCTTATTAATTAAAAAAAAATCAATTAATTTTACTATAATGAATATATATTAATATTTAAAAATATTTAAGATTTAAAAATATTTATTTCATCTTTTTCTTATTAATTTTTCAAAAACTAATTTTTAATATTAGTTAATTGATTTTTAATATTAGTTAATTGATTGATATTAATAATTAATAAAATTGCAACGTTATGAAGCATTACGTGAACTCTTAGATTCTAGGTAATCTCATGTTATGTAAATTATGGGATTCAAGTTTGGAATCCTATTAACAAGTGTTTTTATTCATTTTGACACACGTCGTTTGTAGTCAGTGAATCATAAATTTATATTTAATAATATATATTTATTATTTTCACACACATTTATTTCATTTATTATGTATATATATGTGAGTGTATGAATACTTGCTTTTAATTATGGAAGGAGCTACATCTCTAGAAGGATGAAAAATGAAAAGAAGGGAGACATTAAAATTTGAAGGTTAACTTCATTTTTAGCATTCTTAATATTTTCAAATTAGAATAAGTTATTTTCATATGAAAAGGAAAATTAATTTAAAATTTCATTTATATATCACATCTCACACTTTATACCACATTAAATTATGTAGACCTCAAACTAAGAATCATATACTCACACTAGAATTCTATGTATACTTGAACTAGCACACATAAGTGGCACAAGATCATAAGTATTAGAGTTTATATAGGAATCATATAGAGGGAATTCAATAGGACCATTTATTCCTTTATCTTCTAGACACCATTAAGACAATGAACAATTTCTCTCAAAAGAAATATAAATTACTAGAATTTTTTGCCTTGACCATTGAAGGATAAATCATTGGGACATGTGCATTAGGATGTAGAACATGGTATGGAGAAAATACATATAAACAACATTATTTTGTTAAACGAAAATTTAAACTGTATACTAGTTATTAATTTTATTAACCCTTTATAATAAGAAATATATCCTATATTAAATCAATTTTGATCCATGGTGCCCATTTTAATGTCTCTATATTGACTAGGAATAAAGAACATGTTCAAGTCTTATTCATAACTCCAAGCACATAGACAAAGTAGCAAATGTAAATAATTATGATAAGTAGAAAAAATATTGATAAATGTAGCCATGGAAGATTGGCTCGTACTATTTGTAAATCTTAACAACAAAAGAATAGATTATTGATTCAAATTAAAATTGTTTCTTCTTTATTATTAGCAAGATAATCTAGCAAAAGAAAAGCATAAAATCCATTATAATAATATAACATTCATATTATTTTCTAAATTATTATTGTACATAAAAAAATTTACGATGAAAATAAAAATATAAATTATGATAACTAGAACATATTAAGTGGCTTTTATTTACCCTTTAATTAAAAATCTTGAAACTACTTTCATTCCAAATTTTATAAAGTAACATTCCATTGTTTCAAGTTCTGCTGGAGCCTTCCCTATTTCTTATGATTTTATTTTAATTAATTTAAATAAATCTAATTAATTGAATTTTAATTTAAATATATATTTATATTTTTGCTATCTTTTTAATTTAATAAGAAATATTAATTTAATTTAATTCAATTTAATTATTTAACTTCCGGAAAAAATAAAAGTCGTTCTTTTAACTCTTTTATTAATCTAATTTTACCATACATATTATACAATTGCATTTTTAGAAATGGTTATAATCCATTCTATTTTCAATTATTTATTATTTCCTTTAGTTATCAATTAAATACAATTAGTCATAATAATATTTATTAATTATTTATTAATTAAAATTTTTGCAATCTTAAAATCAATTTTTTTATTCTTTTTTTATCTAAATTTACTAATTCTATTCTACTTATTATTATTTTTTTTACAGTAACGGTTATGGAGTATTATATTCAACTTGGTTTGAATGCCGAAAATCTAGTTACATTGAGGATGACTATATCCTGCTGCACCTCACCACTAAGGTTGAGTATGCACCTAAAGCTTGGAGTTTTCCTCCTTGGTGAAGTACCTATAGATTCAATTTCAGAGATTTTTCCCAACTTGAAGATACATACAAATTGATTTAAGAGTAAGCACTAAACCATGGCACTTATGAGATGGGTTCCCATGATTCTTCTTCGTCTTTCATCTTGATCCCAGCAGAGAGGAGGGCAGCTTTGTTTGCTTCAATGTCTGCCTCTTTATTATGAGTTCTCAGCATATGATAGTAATTCAGCTTTTGAAAAGCGTTTTCCAAGCCCTTAATTATGGCTATCAACCTTGCGAATTTAAGGTCCAAAGCTGGAGAGTTGGACACCATTGCATTGATGATGATCTGGGAATCGCCAATAACATTTTCTTCACTTATGTTTAAATCTTTGAGCAACTTGAGACCTTGAAAGAGAGCCAAAGCCTCAGCTTGAATGTTGGTTGAATGGCCTAGCCCCCAAGCAAAAGAATGAATTTTTTCCCCAACTGGATTTACAACAACGCCTCCTGCACCAGCTTTGCACCAGCTTTGCTTGAATAGTAATTCAGCTTTTGAAAAGCGTTTTCCAAGCCCTTAATTATGGCTATCAACCTTGCGAATTTAAGGTCCAAAGCTGGAGAGTTGGACACCATTGCATTGATGATGATCTGGGAATCGCCAATAACATTTTCTTCACTTATGTTTAAATCTTTGAGCAACTTGAGACCTTGAAAGAGAGCCAAAGCCTCAGCTTGAATGCTGGTTGAATGGCCTAGCCCCCAAGCAAAAGAATGAATTTTTTCCCCAACTGGATTTACAAAAACGCCTCCTGCACCAGCTTTGCCCCCATAAAAAAAGAGAGAGTGTCTTGAATGTGTTGTAAGCCAGTCTTGAAAGTCTATTTCAGATTTTCTTATTTGCCTACTACTAATGATTTTAATTTTTAATTGTCTGTTATATTTTAAAATTATACTAATTTTTAACTTTATATATTTTTGAATTTTCCTTTATATTGATTTATTTAATTAATTCAATTATATTTAACTTTCGTTTATCTAATAAATTATTTTATTTTAATCAAATATTTTCCTATTTGTTACTATTTTCCTCCTATAATTCTTCTTTCTCCTATAACAAATATATTTTAAATAGATATTATGGGTGAAAGGTTTATCCAAAAAGTTGGGCAAACAGAGATTGAAACACACAATTCTCTAAAAGTCTTCCCCATCAACAATAATTTTATATTCTACCATTTAGTTTCATTGTAAATAATTTTATTCCTTTCTATGACATACTAGATAGCTACCTCATCATCCAATAATTTTATATACTAGATTGACCAACATTAACTTGAGAAAAAACATGGTTGTATCAGGATTCCAAGCTCGAGTGGATACTTCATGATGTAGCATACACGATAAGGATGCACGCATATATGCTACTAAAAGCTATATGGGCTGAGGTCCTTCATCCAACTTTTATACCTTCGGTTAACTTCCATGTTTCCCTCACGCCAATTTTCCCTCTTCTAAGGTTTGGTTCATTAACATGATAAGGAAGCATTCATCCAACTTTTATACCTTCGGTTAACTTCCATGTTTCCCTATTGCCAATTTTCCCTCTTCTAAGGTTTGGTTCCTTAACATGATAAGGAAGCATTCAACATCTACACTGGACTGATATCTTGTGTGTGGGTGCTCAATATCTCTTGCTATTTACTTTCCTTATGTGGGGGAATACCACCTTGGTTTCTACCGCTCCTCCCAATTGTTATATTTTACTCCATCCATTTTTTTTCGAGGATTCCCATATGTCCGTTATACTTATTTCCATATCTCCTTTACATATTTAATCAAGTATACCCTAATAATATGTGTTATAAATCAAGCACGCATAACATCGATTAGGGTTACAAATTTATTGCGAAGAAAACACATTCTTAAAGTATCCTTGCACATGACCCAAAGCTAATCTATATCGATGAGATGAAGGTAACCATTAGGCACTGGCTATCAATTATTTAAAGTAATAAAAATATGACTTCTCGTTAAAAATATATATTGAAAAATAATAGATTGAAATAATATTCCAGAATTATATGCCAATCATAATGTTAAAATATACCAAAATCCTTAAACTCACATAAATCTACTCCTAAAATTTGTAAGTTCATATTAATGTACTACCTAATTAAATATGTTGTAGTTCAAAGTAGCGGGGAATCGAAAACTACGATAGTAAACCATGTTGGAAAAATTGAACTTAATTGAGAGGAAACTTGTTTGACATAAGCTCAGGAGAAATGTATAATATTTACGTCGATAGGTGTTTCCTGGTTGGAACTTACTACTTTAATAATTTTTCTAATTAATCTTTTTGAACAGATGGTTTAAATTAGATGATGCCAGTATATTCCTTAGTCACTCCTGTTATCTTATATGGATGTGAGGTTTGGAGTTGCATCATCTCTAAAGAATCCTAGAGAAATATTGAGAAAATCCAGAAGTGTTTTATAACATATAACCTTAAAATTAAAAGCAATACACCCTATCCTATTCTCCTTATAGAAGTGGGTCTTTCCCCTATCGAGAGCCTAGCTATGACTAGGCTTCTGTTGTACAAGCACAAGCTCAATAGCATAGGAGACCGTAGACTTCCTAAGCTAGCTTTAAATTCGAGCCAAAATAACCTAAGGCTTAAACGAGGTTGGTATAAAGACACCAGGTCCTGGTTAAACCATTGGGAGATCGACGAGAATGTTGCATTGCAAAACATCAATAACATTAAAAAAATTGTCACTCCTAAGTTTAAAGAAAAAATGTGGTGCGAGAAAGATCTAGCAGTTAAAAGAAAATTAAGGTATTATAAGGAGGTCATCAACCCCACCTTAGAAGATCAAAAGTATCTCTCTATTTTAAGTAGCCCAAAGAAGAAAATTAATATAGCCAAGATTAGAACGAACTCTCATGAGCTCCATAGTGAAACAGGTCATTGGACAGTTCCTAAAACACCATGGATGGAAAGGACCTGCCATCTCTGTGAGAATATGAACATCGAGGATGAAAATCACTTCCTCGTAGAGTGCCCAGTGTACAACCACATTAGAGCTCAATTTCATAACATTTGATGCAATACTGACCTTCCTAGCCTTTTAAGATGTCAAAATTATAGTGAGCTCGGGAGGCTTCTCTCCAAGATTTTTGAGCATAAGAATAAAATCTTGAATCAAATTAAATAACTCTTTTCTTTAGGTCCAATAGACCAAAAATTGGTCTCAGTGGACATTAACCATCATCATCATCATCATCATCATTCTCCTAGTTGTCACTCCATCAACGAATCTAATTAAATGTGATCATTTCCTTACATATCTAAATCCCATGTTTAAACCATACTTCAATTAATTTTTTACAAAACATGATCAAAAATTTAGTGTGCCTATTGTTGATAACCACATATTCTACTTAGTTAGAAATGAAATTTAAAAAAAAAACTTATAAAACATTGCATTGCAACGTGGATTAATTTTGACCGTTTACATTCTCAAACGTATACCTCGTTCAACCACTTGGCAAGTGTGCATTTAAAAACTTTTCCTCCACTCCATTACAGTACCTCTTTCACATGCATGCCACTCAAATGTATGCCCGCTCATAGTTTACCATAAATAAAAAAATAATATTTTGTTAAATTATTCTTTCTCTCTTAGACTCATTTATTATTATTATTTTTATTACTTTAAAAAAATTGTTGTTCATGGGGTATTGAAAGCTCCATGCTACCCATTCCGAATTCCTTAAATAACCTATCCATGTACAGAAACAAACATACAATGATTAATGAAACAAATTTAAAATGATTAATTAAATTAATTAATTCATCAATTTCATTCATTTAATAAATGAGTTAAATTAATCTAAATATGATTAAAAATATTTTAGTATTCATTGATTTATTTATTAAAATTAATATATTGATATATTAATTAAAACGTTATTACTTAATATATAATAGTTACCCACATTAGTGAAAGAGAACCAAATATAATTACATTAAGACTTTCTCAGCCCTATATTTATTGTATTTGACTATAAAACAATCCTTAATTAAAATAAATTAACTAATTCATTATTTAAAACATTAAAATATTAATAAATTGAAGCATTAAAATTTATTAATTAAAAAATTTTACAATATGTGATTAAAACTTTTATATAAAAATGTTTAATAACATTAAACATTAATTCAAAAATATGTAAAAAATATGTTACTATTAATTAATAATAAAGTTAAATAATTATTATATTAAAATTATTACATTTACATATTACTTAAATCATTAATACATAATTATTATCCTTAATTAAATTATTCAAATATATCTAAACATAAATATATTTGGATTTGGTTAATAATAATAATAAGATGTTGGAATTGTACTTAAATGTTTTTAACTTTAAAACGTTAATTAAAACTTTTGAAAATATATTAATTAAAAATTTTATTTTAAAATGTTTAATGACATTAATTTAAACATGTTCAAAGAAATGAATATTAATTAATAATAACATTAATTTACCAATTTATTGTCATTAATATACTGATATAGTAATTAATGCATTAATATGTCATTAATACATAATTATAAATAGTAATCATATTAGTCGAATATAGTCAAATACTACCACATCTAGATCAACAATATGTATAATTTATTTCACAATAATCGACCTTATCAAATCAAAGTGGTCCTCATTTAATACAATATTAATTAATTAAATAATTAAAATAATAATTAACATTAATATTAATTAACTAAAACATTAACATTAACTAATTTTAACGTTAATTAATTAATTTGTAACATTACATGAAACAATGATAACAATAATAAAGACAATAAAATGTTTAAGAACATAAATTAAAACGTTTGGCAATATATTAATTAAAACATTTATATAAAAATGTTCAATTACAATACACATTAATTTTTAGATTTTAAATTACTATTTTCATGTTAATTAATAGTAATATTAAGTTAATTAAAAATATTTAATAAAACTAATTAAAATACTTGACAATATATTGACTAAAATATAAAATTCATGTCTCACTAGTGCCAAAAGTTGAGGATCGGCTTCATTAATAAGGTGACAGAAGATGAAACCTCACGGGGGTGGTTATGTCATGTGCTAGTTAGAAGGGACATGCTAAAAAATCAAGTCGGCTAAGGGCTCTCTTGGCCCATTCCGGGTGTGATTCCCATGTGACTTTGACAACTTAGATGTCCCTCGATTGTGGCTCCTCAAGTCTAGAGGATCACACACACACACACACACACACACACACACACACACACACAAACATATACATGCTAAAAAATCAAGGGAGCTAATGGCTCTTATGGACCATGCCGGGTGTCATCCCCAACTGACTTTGATGACTTAGATGTCCCTTGATCTTGGCTCCTCAAGTCTAGACGATCACAAACACACACAATAATAACATTAACCAATAATTTTAAAATGTTTAAATAAATATAGTAATATTAATTAATATTAACATAAATTTATTAGAATTGGAATTGTAAACAAATGTTTCAGACATCATAATGTGGCATTACAACATTTGGTCAACCACGTTTCAGAATGTGGGTGACTCTTTGACCATGTTTGACTGTGTTTAACAATCAACAATCTTTAACTTTAGTGAGAAATAATTTCCTATAAATATTATTTATTAATATTTATAATTAAATATGTTGTGACGCTCGAATGGTAAAGAAATATATTAAACGTTGCAATCTGATAAAAATTGTCACAATGTTACACATTGCAATTTATCCAACATCGCAATGCAACATTACTACATTAGTAAAACACATTTACTAATACAATTGACTATTTTGGAGTATATTTGGTAGTCATCACTCCTCAAGTTCAATCAAACACAATTCCCTATTAATGGTTAATCATTGTCTCTACGACCAACCATGATCAACCATGGAAAATGACTCTATTGTGAACTATGATCAACCACGATCAGCCAAGGTCAAGAACGGTTAACCATGATTAATCATGATTGAATTTTGTCAACCATGATTAAGATATTTCTCGTTGAATTTGGTCAACCACGGTTAACCATGATCAACCATGATCAGCCATGGTCATTTAATGTGAACCATTGTCATCGATGAATAACAATGTTGAACCACCATCAATCGTGGTCACACATCATAATCCATGGATATAATGGTCAACCAATATTTCTATGCTCAGTGCATGATTAACCGTGTTTAAATATTCTTAACCATGGTCATTGTCTCTATGGTTAACCATGTCCAACCATGATCGACCATGATAAATATAGTCAACCATGATCAACCATGGTCAAGCATGGTCGATCACTATGGTTAACCATGATCAACCATGGTCATTTAATGTGAACCATTGTCAAAGATGAACAACAATGTTGAACCACCATCAACCATAGTCACGCATCATAATCCATGGATATAATGTCAACCAATATTTCTATGGTCAACCATGATTAACCGTGTTTAAATATGCTTAACCATGGTCATTGTCTCTATGGTTAACCATGGCCAACCATGATAGGCCATGATAAAAATAGTCAACCATAATAAAAAAATGGTCAAGAATGGTTGATCATGGCTGATTATGACCAACCATGATCATGCATGTTTGAATATCAGTAACCATGATCAGCTATGGTCAACCAAGATCGAGGTCCATATGCTTGATTATGGTCAACCATGATCATGCATGGTTGAATATCGATAACCATAATCAACTATGGTAAACCAATATCGAGTTTTGTATGGCCGAATTTGGTCAACCATGATCGACATGGTCATGTTTGGTCAACCATGGTTAACAAAGAGCATTTCATGTTCTATAGAATCCTCCTCGACAGCCATAGTCAACGATTTTTATAATGGTCAAATATGGTCAGCCAAGGTTTCTATGTGTTATTATGGTCATCCGTTGTGAACAATGCACATATTTGTGGTTGAATATGGTACAACTCCCTTTTCATGGTTAATCCATATCTCTATAGCCAACCACGGTAAATCATGGTTAATCATGGCTAAATTTAGTCAACCATGGACAATGTCTCTACTGTCAACCATAGTCAACCACAATTAATAAAAGTCAATGATGATCAACCATATTAAACCATTGTCAGTAATGGTCAACCATGATTATCCGTGGTTAAAAATTTTCAACCATTATTGACCATGATTAAGGTCTCTCTCATTGAACTTGGTCAACCATGCTTGATTGTGGTAAATAGTGATTTTATACCATGATCAACCATGACCAGCCATGGTCATTTAATTTGAACCATTGTCAACCATGATCAACCATGGTCAAGCATCATCATCCATGGTCATTATGTTAAATTAATGTTCTTATGGTCAACCATGATTAACCGTGGTTGAATATGGTTAACCATGGTCATTTTCTCTTTGGTTAACCATAGTCAACGATGGAAAACCGTGATAAAAATGGTGAACCATAGTCAACCATGATCATACATGGTCGAATATCATCAACCATGATCAACCATGATCAAGGCCTCTATGGTCGAATACGGTCAACCATGACTAACCAAAATCAACCATAATCAACATGATCATGGTTGAAAATGGTCAACCATAATAAACCATAATCAACATGAATTTTTTTGAATGTTGTAACGCGTTTATAAAATTATAATATCTCTTCAGTTTATTAATCTTCCTTGCGTTTATAACACATCCTAGGTTTATTAATCCCTTTGGTTTTTTAATCCCAATTGTTTATAATATTATTTTGTTGGGTTCATTAATCACTTGGGTTTATAATATATATAATCCCTTGGGTTTGTTAATCACTTCACTGTATAATAATAATAACTTGGGTTTATAATGTTAATTCCTTTGGATTATTAATGCCTTTGTTTTATAATATTAATATGTCAATATTATTAGTGCTTAATATATGATCCCTTAAGTTTAATAATCCTTTGGTTTATTAGATTTATAATATAGTTCACATTGTAATATAGTATTTAGTATAAATTATGAAATAACATTGGCTATTGTGGTTATGAGTGTGCTTAATATACACTAATCAACATGTATGAAACACATTTACTAATGTGGGTGTTGTAACATTTATTACATTTGGGTCTATAATATTTGTGGCTTATAAGATGAGCGTTTCTAATATCTGGGTATAATACTAAGGTTTATATTATTTAGGTTTATATTATTGGGTTTAATAATAAGGCTTATAATATTGGGTTTGATATTATAGTTCATAATATTGAGCGTTTAATATATATAGGGTTTATAATATTTGGTATTAATATTATGATTTACATTATGGCATAATATGTTGGGCTATAATATAGATTCTAATATATAGGGTTTATAATTAGCGTTTAATATCGGGTTTATAATATTTGGGTTTAATATTACGGTTTATAATATTGTGTTTAATATTTAGAGTTTATAAAATTGGGGATTGTAATATTTTTGTTCATAATATTTATTATTGGGTTTATTTATCTCTTTTGCTTTTAATATTGATCCATTGGCCTTATTGATTCCTTATGTATTTAATGTTTATCCCTTGGGTTCGTCAATTCCTTTAGTTTGTAATATTAAACCCTTGGGTTTATTAGTTCTTTTGGTTTATAATTTTGATAACCCCATGGGTTTATTAATATTTTGAGTTTAAAATATTAATTCTTATGGTTTATTATTCTCTTGAGTTTAAAATATTAATTCATATGCTTTATTAATTTATTGGTTTATAATATTCATATTTATCCCTTCAGTTCACCAATTCCTTTGGTTTATAATATTAAACCCTTTTCTTTATTAGTTATTTTGGTTTATAATATTAATAGTCCCTTTCGTTTATTAATATCTTGAATTTAAATTATTAATTCTTAGGGTTTATTAATTTCTTAGGTTTTGAGTTTAAGATATTAATTATTAGGGTTTATTAATCCCTTGAGTTTTCTAATTCTTTGGGTTGGTGGTAATAGGCGTTAAATATTAGTCGTACACTTTAATATTAATGCATGGTCCAATGTTACATTATGAAAAACATTGTCTCAATATGACAATCAACCATGGGTTACCATTGTTAAACATAGTTAGTAATAGTCAATAAAGGTCTTCCATGGTCCAATGTCACATTCTGACAAAGATTGTCTCAATATAAAAATCAGCCATGGTCATTCTTCAGCCAACGTCGCATTGTGACAACAATTATCTCAATGTTTAAATCAAGCATGCTCAACCATGTTTATTTTACGGGTTATAGTATTTATCTAAAGGTTTATATATACTTAAGGTTTATAATATTTATCTCTTAGGTTTAATATTATTCCCTTGAGTTTATAATATTTATAATCATGTGATTCTATCAAACTTTTTTGTTTAAGATATTAATTTGTAGGCTTTATTAATCTCTTATGGTTTTCATATTCATCCCTTCACCATATTGATACCTTAGGTTTTTAATATTTATCCCTTGGGTTCACCAATTCATTGGGTTTATAATATAAAACACTTGGGTTTATTAGTTCTTTTCGTTTATAATATTAAACCACCCTTGGGTCTTAAAATCATTTTAGTTAAAAATATTAATTCTTAGGGTTTATTAATTTCTTAGGTTTTTTGAGTTCAAATTATTAATACTTAGGGTCAATTTATCTCTCGTGTTTTTAATATTGATCCCTTGGCCTTATTGATCCCTTAGGTATTTAATATTTATCCCTTGGGTACACCAATTCTATTGGTTTGTAATATCAAACCCTTGGGATTATTAGTTCTTTTTATTTATAATATTAATAAACCCTTGGGTTTACTAATCTCTTGAGTTTAAAATATTAATCCTTAGGGTTTATTAATCTCTTGAGTTTAAAGTATTAATTATTAGGGTTTATTAATTTCTTGGTTTATAATATTAATATTTATCCCTTGGGTTTATTGCTTCTTTTGGTTTATAATATTAATAATTTCTTGGTTTTATTAATCTATTTAATTTAAAATATTAATTATTAGGGTTTAGTAATTTCTCAGGTTTTTGAGTTTAAAATTTTTATTCTTAGGGTTTATTAATCTTTTTTTTGTTTTTAATATTGATCCATTGGCCTTATTGATCATGTAGGTCTTTTATATTTATCCTTTGGTTCACCGATTCCTTTGCTTTATAATATTAAACCCTTGCGTTTCTTAGTTCTTTCGGTTTATAATATTAATAATCCCTTGGGTTTATTAATCTTTTGAGTTTTAATATTATGATTTATGTGTTGGGTTATAATATAGATTCTGATATATAAGGTTTAGAATTAGGGTTTAATATTCGCTTTATAATATTTGGGTTTAATATTAGGGTTTATAATATTGTGTTTAATATTAGAGTTTATAAAAGCACGGATTGTAATATTTTGGTTCATAATATTGGTTCTTAGTTTTTATTATCTCTTGTGTTTTAATATTGATCCCTTGCCATTATTGATCCTTAGGTCTTTAATATTTATCCATTGAGTTAACCAATTCCTTTGGTTTGTAATATTAAACACTTGGGGTTTATTAGTAATTTTGCTTTATAATAGTAATAACACATTGAGTTTATTAATCTCTTGAGTATAAAATATTAATTCTTAGCGTTTATTAATCTCTTGAGTTTAAAATATTAATTCTTATGATTTATTAATTTCTTGGTTTATAATATTAATATTTATCCCTTGGATTCACCAATTCCTTCGGTTTATAATATTAAACCCTCGGGTTTATTAGTTCTTTTGGTTTATAATATTAATAATCCATTCGGTTTATTAATCTCGAGTTTAAATTATTAATTCTTAGGTTCTGAGTTTAATATATTAATTCTTAGGGTTTATTAATCCCTTAGAATTTTCTAATACTTTGGGTTGGTAATATTAGGCGTTAAATATTAGTCGTACACTTTAATATTAATGCATGGTCTAATGTCACATTACGAAAAACATTGTCTCAATATGAAAATCAGCAATGGGCTACCATTCTTAATCATAGTTAGTTTTAGTCCATCAAGGTCTTCCATGGTCAAATGTCACATTGTGACAAATATTCTCTCATTCTGAAAATCAACCATGGCAAACCATGGTCATTCTTCGTCCAACATCGCATTGTGAAAGCAATTGTCTCAATGTTTAAATCAAGCATGCTCAATCATGTTTATTTTACAGTTTATAATATTTATCTAAAGGTTTTTATATACTTGAGGTTTATAATATTAATCTCTTAGGTTTAATATTTTCCTCCTGATTTTATAATATTCATAATGATGTGATTTTATCAAACCTTTTTGTTTAAGATATTAATTTGTAGGCTTCATTACTATCTTTAGCTTTTCATATTGATCCCTTCGCCTTATTGATCCCTTAGGTTTTTAATATGTATCCCTTGGGTTCACCATTTCCTCAGGTTTATAATATAAAACCCTTGGGTTTATTAGTTCTTTTCATTTATAATATGAACCTACCCTTGGGTCCTAAAATCTCTTGAGTTAAAAATATTAATTCTTAGGGTTTATTAATTTCTTAGATTTTTGAGTAAAAAATATGAATTCTTAGGGTTTATTAATCTCTTTTGTTTTTAATATTGATCGCTTGGCCTTATTGATCACTTAGGTCTTTAATATTTATCCTTTGGGTTCACCAATTCCTTTGTTTTGTAATATCAAACCCTTGGGTTTATTAGTTGTTTTTGTTTATAATATTAATAACCCCTTGGGTTTATTAATCTCTTGAGCTTAGAATATTAATTCTTACAGTTTATTAATCTCTTGAGTTTAAAATATTTCTTATTAGGGTTTATTAATTTCTTGGTTTATAATATTAATATTTATCCCTCATGTTCACCAATTAGTTTGGTTTATAATATTAAACCCTTGGATTTACTAATTCTTTTGGTTTATAATATTAATAATGCCTTGGGTTTATTAATCTACTTATTTTAAAATATTATTTATTAGGGTTTGTTAATTTCTTATGTTTTTTAGTTTAAAAACGTTATAGTTAGTGTTTATAAATATTTTATGTTTTTAATATTGATCCATTGGCCTTATTGATCCCGTAGGTTTTTAATATTTATCCCTTGGGTTCACTAATTCCTTTGGTTTATAATATTAATACCTTGATATTATTGGTTCTTTTGGTTTATAATTTTAATAATCTCTTGGGTTTATTAATCTTCTGAGCTTAAAATATTGATTATTATGGTTTATTAATATCCTAGGTTTTGAGTTTAAAATATTAATTCTTAGGGTTTATTAATTTCGTGTCTTTTTAATATTAATCCCTTGGCCTTATTGATCCCTTGGGTTTTTAATATCAATCCATTGGGTATATTAATCATTTAGTTTTTTAATTCATTGGATTTATAATATTAAAAATCCCTAAAGTTGATTGTTCTCTTCGGTTTATAATATTAATAATCATGTGAATTTATCATTCATTTGTATTTAAAATATGAATTTCTAGGCTTTATTAATCTATCCTCTTTTTAATATCGACCCCTTGGGCTTATTGATGTGTTAACTTTTTAATATTTTTCCCTTGGGTTCACCAATTCGTTGGTTTTATAATATTAGACGCTTGGGCTTATTAGTTCTTTTGGCTTATAATATTAATAATCCCTTGGTATATTGGTAAGAGATATAAACTTATTATAAATAGTAATAAAATACTAGTATTATGTTATATTTCAATTTTAGTATAGTTTGAGTTATAACTATTAATGTATTGAATAAATTTAATAATATTTTATTATCAAATAATAAAATATTATATATATATATATATATATATATATATTAGTTTAATATATAGTATGAATATAGCTTATATTATTAATATATTACAAGTAGATATATAAAATATATTGGTAACTATATTCATAAATATATAATGATTATTTTGGTAAAATACATGTGGTGGGTGGTGGATATAGGCCTATTGGCGTATATCAAACACATTAGTAAATTTGGTTGTAAATCTATTTCGTATACGCCTATCAGCGTATATCAACCACATTGGTAAATGTGATTGTGCTAGTAATATTATTATGTCACATCACACGAATACAGGATACAACACAATCAAGGTGACGACTCATATATATATATATATATATATATATATATATATATATAAGTGGGTCAGATTCTCAATTTTTTTGAAGTCACATATAGTGGAATTTAGGACCCTTGGAGTAGTGGGAGCCCTTATGTTTATGATTACATATTTTAAGATCAAATTAGCAAGAAATTCCATATCAAATATAAGCACATAAAAATAGAAAACATTTTTAAACAATTAAATCAAATAAATTTTTTTTCAAAACACTTCGATGTCATTTCCTAAAGGGAAGGCCATAGATAGGCCTATTAGATTTATTAACATAAAAGCTTCCTAACTTAATGAAATTCAACAATGCTATTATAATTACCAAATCCTTTTAAAAAATTTACTCTATTTAATGCTTTAGAGTAGCATAGTATTACATATATTTTATGTTATATAATATAATATAATATAATATAATTTGTATTTCACAAATTTATTTCTTTTATTATTATATTATTTGATAATAAGTATCGAAATACTTATTCACTTATTATACCTTTTAAGTTATTAAAAAATATAAAAATTAATTAAATTATAAATTTATTTAAAATAATTATTGTTTTTTTTTTTGCTAAGTTAGAGTAATCTATTAATCAATGGAAAATATAGTACATCTAGTCGTAGCCATAACAGTGCCTACTGGGAGGCAAATTTAACAGACAGAGACTGATATTAGGCTGCCCATCTAGAGGGAAACCAGCCTTAGGAACCATCACCTGAAAAAATCCCACGCATGGGATTGAACTGAAAAGTTTTTGACTGAACACTAGACATATATACATTTCATAGCTGTAGCACTGGACTCTAACAGTACTGGACAGCTGTAGAGTTAGAGCATGGACATTTACAAAAAATGGAACAGAGATGGAGTAATCATTAAAGCGACCAAGCATTCCCTCAGAGAGGGCAGAGAAAAAACAAAAATTACAGGAGGAGAGGGTCGAGTTACTCGTCCGGCGCAACTTCCTCAATCTTGAAACTGTAGTCTTCTGGGTTGCCTTGGGCATGGGAGCAAGTGGCGGTGGTGTGGACAACAGGCAGAGTTGGATCCTGAATGACCCCAGCTTCAACCTGCGAAGACTCCCTGTTCTCAGAAGGCGGATCCCTCATATCCTGCTGCATTACATCCAAATGTACGCTGTCATCCGGAGCGTGCTCGTCTGGCGGAGGCTCAGGCACGAGCTCCTCCAGGAAGACGACAGAGATGGCCACGGTAACACGTGGTCTGTTGAGAGCACAGTTGAAAGAGAAGAGGGCCGTGTGGGACTGAGCCGGTAGAGCATCTCCAGAAGGCGAGTCCAGCCGTCGTCCAGAACGAAGCAGGCGCCCATGAAGGAGATGAGGGAGGCTGCCAGAGGGCGCTGAAGAATCTGACGGAGAGGAGGAAAAGGATGGCGAGTGCCTTCTGGCCGAACGAGAGGACCCCCTCCTGCACCGCATCCTCTGCCTAAGTCTTGGCATATTTGCAATTGAACAGAAGCTGGAGTGCTGAGGCGAATGAGTGTTGACGGGATTCCGCTCAGGAGGAGAGCCAAGAACCACAGTTGCAGACAAGCAGGAACCTGCAATTAAGATGTGGAAATTGTCCGCGAGCACCAAACAACAGGTGTGGCGACTACGCTGCCCTGTGGTGGTGCGAATTCTGGTTCTGTCCAGAGTAAGATTACAACTTGAATGCATTGGCGAAGGGGCGGGCGGTTCCATGGTATATAACAAACCGATTCTGCAACCTTCCAACCTCTGCAATGAATGACCAAGCCTGAAAAACGTATGTGAAATGTAGTTGCAGCAGTCGAGGTTGCCTCGAAAACCATTTAGAGTGATGTGAATCGGCTCCATATCAACGCAATTAAGATCCAGCACGGGCATTAACTGCGATCAGGTGGGCACCGAGGTTCCAAGAGGGAAGGCATGTGGCCTCCCGTCCTACAGCCTTGCGTCCCATCGCTCCCACTGTCGACACTTGCACCCGCATCCGGGGTAAAATAATTATTGTTATTATTAATAATTAAAATAATTAAAATATTTATTTTCAATTAGGTTGATCTTTGCTTGGGCTAGCTCCAAAGTTGAATGTAAAAATGAATTTCCTATAAGTGGGACACTATTATGAGAATTATGGAAAGCTATGTTGAGCTTGGATAGCCATTGGGATAGTTTAATTCTCCCAAAGGTGATGATAAAAATTTGGAAAGAGATGAGAGAGATTGTGCACACATCACAAATCACACTATATTTATTTATTAATCAGAGTAGTTACATATATAGGATATGAATCATAAATTTCAGCAAATCTAGATCCTAAGAAAGTGGGTCCAGATAGCTAATACAAATCAGACATAGGAAAATGACTACTTCTAGATTCATGCTTGGGAACTCCGAATGAAAACTGACAACACATGGAAGCATTACTTTCAACACCATCCCTTAATGCTTATATGTAAAAAATATAAAAAACATACATTACAACAATAAATGAATATTTTTATGTTTGTTTGATATGACCATCACTAGCACACATATTCACTCTAAAGAATTAGAGGAAATTTCAGCTTAAAAGTGACCTCCTAAAGAAAAATAATAAAATAATACTTAAAATAATAAAATAAGAGTTCTGCATTTTGGAGGTAAAAGAAGGAAACTACTTTTTTAATTGTATTTCTGGTTTATCTCCTTATAGGTTTATTCAAATTTCAAGTGTATATACCCGCTGGATACGGTATTAAATACCACATCCAATGAGTAAGCATTATATATAATTTTGAGATGACCCACATTAGTAAAAGTTGAAGATACATTAAAAACATGTGTCCAACACAATTTTTTAATGTATATTCAATTTTGATTAATGTGGGTCATCTCAAAAGTATGCATAATTGGTAATCGTTGGATGTGGAATTTAATTCCATATCCAAAGAGTGTCTACACTTGAAATTTGTGTAAACATATAAGAATATAAACCAAAAATACAATTAAAAATGTAAATTTTTTCCTTTTCCCTGGAAAATATTTACATGTACCTCTTTTTAAATTTAAACAATTTTGATTCGTTTACATATTATGACATGGAAATTACGTGAAAATTTCATGGGCATTTTTAGTCTGAAATTTCCTCTAATGTCTCACAGTTTATGATCTTTCATTCACCACACGTTTGAGCTTCCCACTTGATCCATTTAAGATATAACCACTTGAGAATATTTTTGATGTAATTTAGAGAATTGATGGTTCCTTACTCCCGGAGCGCAACGGGACTGTATCAATACTTAACCATCCTATGGAACTACCACCATCTGTTAATCCATAGCCCTCCATAACGTCCATCAGTTTTCTAGGATATAATTTTGGATACAAAATGTCTTCAATAGACAATTATACAACTTGACCTTGTATAAAATAACATGTACTAATGCTCTCGAAGCATGATGGGTCACACCATATTGACCTTACTAAGAAATACTTGTAACTAGTGCTCCCTGAGCACGAAGGGTCACGTTAGACTATTCAATAATTATCCTATTCATTATGGTTATTTATGTATATCATCTCACAAATCTAACAATGCAATTGTGTGAGACACCCTCCTTGATACGTCCATTAATAATTTACACAAAATATCTAAATAAAATTGTAATAGCCTTTCCCAATATATATTAAAATCACACCACATAATGACTCTAGATACTTGTGTTTTCCATTATCTTTGTGCCCCTTTTGGTCTTGATTTCTAGAATTTTTCTTGAATAAACCAGTTTTCATAGTTATTTTCCATAGAAAATTTTTATCCTTAGAAATCATCTTATGAGTTGCATGACCTCTCCGACTTGAATTTTCTATGAAGACTCATAACTAGTCATATTTTTGAGACATGCCTTGCAGCAAGGATACAATGTATATTGGCTAGATGTCTCTCAAAAATATTTGTGAATTCACTGTAGATCAAACCCATCATGTCGCACCATACAATTATAGCATGAATTTCTTATTACGGTGAATTAGGGGAACTAAATTATGCTGTGTGTTGGTCAAATATGATAAAAAAAATGTTGAACCAGCAAGATCCTTGTCAAAAATTGGTCGAAGAACATTTATTCCATGCACAACTTGGATCCATCCATAAGAAGCCAATTCTTGGAAACCTTTAGGAGGATTTGCATCAATTTTAGAAACAAAAATGATTTCAAGCACAATTCAAGGGTGGCTTCCGACGTAAGCCACTTAATACCACATCTTGCTGACAAAAGTGCTCTTGAACCAATTCAGTACCATGTGAGCGGCCTTATGTCATAATCATTAGGCTGCAGGTTCTTCCTAATTCCATTCATCACACTTTGACCCCCGAGATGAACGCCAAAATGTTGGAAGGGGAGCTTGAAATTAGGAATATAATGTTTCAGATCCATCTTCAAAACCATGATGTATATCATCCTGTATGAATAGTAGAGATGGTACCTAATGAAATCACTTTGGGGTCGAAGGTGGCTATGTTCCTCTTTACCATGTCTCCCACCATATACAAGAGTGAGGAACTAAGGGAAACACCCAAGAGTCCCTTGTTCTATTCCTTTATCAACACAGAGTTATAGGCCTTATTGATGTTGGCCACATTCATCCTGGCTATGTGCAATAGCCTCATTTTTTTTGGGGTTTTGTCCTTCTCTTTGTTCGATAGGACCAACGTGTAGTCACCGATTCTATGAATATTCCACCTCTAAATCACATTGTTTTTCCACACAAATTAGCGATCCACATAAATCATACAGGTATATAGAAGACATAAATTTCACACACTTGATCCTAATCCATTTAAAAAGAAATAACACTCAAGGCTCTCTGACATCTTTGTGGCCTGCTATTGAAGGAGATAAGCCAGTACCAGTTGTGATACCATGATAGAAATTTGGAGAGAGATGAGAGGTATTGTACACAGAACACAAATCACAGTATATTTCTTTATTGATCATAGCATATATATATATAGGATATGGATCACAAAATTCGATGAATCTATATCCTAAGAAAGTGGATCTAGATAGTTAATACAACTCACAAATAGGAAATATTACTTCTAGATTGACACTTGGGAACACACAATGACAACTCACACCACATGGAAGCATTACTTCAAACAGGTGGTTCCCATCCTCAACCCCTCCCCATGAGATTTGAATCTGTGACTTGAGGTAGACTCATAAAAATAATTAATATATATGTGAAACATATATACATAAAAAAAAAAACATGTAACAAGTTTCTTAACCATGGATACTCACTCCGACTTTATTATGGATATTCTTAATATATAAATATGCATTATTACACTATAAGTCCAATACTCATTTTGTATGACACCTTTTAATATGACTCTTTTTTTAATTAATAAATTTAAATAAAAGGGGATAACAAATAACTACTTTGGAAATGAATATAAACATTTCATTATGTGGATGTTAAATCCCTACTATGAGAGGGAGATATAATGATGAAAATTTACGTTCTTGTGCGCATGTAATTGGGAATAAAAGATTATAATATTCATTTAAAATATGATGATGAATTTCTTGGATAGGATTGTAAAAGAATAATATTATATAATATAAAATTATATTAACACTAGTAAAAAATTGCTAATTAGTTACTAAAAAAATGACAAAATTTTCCATATAAACGACCATTTTCCGGTCAATGACCAGTAGTAGCTCATTTACAGTATGTTATAACATAAGAAAATTTTAGCCATTTTTAGCTTACTCATTAATTGGTTGTCTGAATTTTATTGTTAGGTAGTATATATGGTAAGTAATTTGGTCATTAATGTACTCATTGATTTGGTCATTAATTTATCCATTGATTTGGTCGTTGATTAAATCATTGATTTGTTCATTAATTGTCACAATTAATGACCAAATATGCAACAAAATATATTAATAAATGATCACCCGAGAAAACCAATTAATGACCAAACAAATATGACCAAAATGTTGGTCGTGTTATAAGGTACTGTAAATTAGCTACTAATAGTCATATATATGCAAATTTTAGTCATTGTTTGAAACCAATTAATCACCAAAGAAATATGACTAAATTTTAGTCATGTTATAATATATGGTAAATTAGTTACTAATAGTCATATATATGAAAAATTTGTCGTCATTTGTAATCACAAATTTATCATTTGAAGTATTCATTGAGTAGTTTATTTTCATTTCATTTACTTTCATTAACAATCGTCATAACAAACTAATTTATTCGTATATTGATTTTATTTGTATTCACTATTAATAAGCATAAAATACTAATTTAGTAGGTTTAGATTATTTTTATGTGTTCATTATTAATGAAAATATATTAATTAGTATGATTTTGCAACAAAATTTTAAAAAAAATGTCATACAATGTACATGTTCATCTAATATGAAAACACAAAGTTACATATGTTAATTACAATACTAAGTTATATCAAGTGAAACTATCAATAACTCCAATCACATAAATTATATTATATAAAATGTCAAGTATTACAATATGAGTTTCCAACTTAATATTTGTTGGAGTACAATTTACACATGCAATATTGTTTCATCACTTCAAAACATTATCATTGTGTTGCCAAGGTATTGCAGGTGAATTCACCAACTCTGAAGATTTTACCATTGGTATCTATGTGTGTGTCTTATGTGGGATATTGTCTCTACATGTACCAGTAGACGAGTTCTCTTATCTCTCTCTTGGATTTTCATTTTGTCACTCTACTATGTTTTTTCTCCTCTTTCTTCAATTCCTTCTTCTTAAGATCAATATTGAGTTCCTTTTCTAAAAAAAAATAAGAAGACACAATGGAGAGTACAAGACATGAAAGTCGATGAAAATTGGAATATAAACTAAAGTAGAATATAAAGGATTTATAAAATATATACCTCAATATAAGTGATATTGTTAATGTCATTTTTCCCCATAAAAGCAAGAAACTTGAACATGTTTTCTTCTGTTTAGAAATAGTGGCAATTATCTTGCCAAATGACCTGTATAAAAAAAGGAAATAAAATGTCACCATAGAATAAATTTTTTACCTACTGTGTTTTACGTGTACAACATTTGTTGACGAAATGTTATTTTCAAATAAAGTATTAAATTCAAATAGAAGCACAAATTTCTATCCCAATATTTTGAATTCCCATGCTTCTGGTACACTGCAATTTTGATTTTATCCAACATAATCAAACACAATAGAGCTAGAAATTTCTATTAAGAATGTTTGATGCTGCACTTTTTTAGTTGTGTCATTTCCTCTAGTTATCTTGAAGAAGTAGTGACACTTCAATAATAAAACTGGTCAGTAGAAATCTAGTGGGTGGAGAAAAGTATTGATGGCACAATATTACGACAGGAAGCTAAAAAAGAATAAGACAAGGCTTTATAAATTACCATATTAATTGGGAATATAGATTCAATATAGAAATATACAATTTTTAGTGTACTATTCCGGGGGAAAGGAATCCATTTCCCAAAAGACAACAAATCATATCCAGATAAAAACAAAACATGTTGGCTCCACATTCAAAGATAAAGTAACTATGGACTAGCTATATCAGATACTTTTTAGAGTGTACAATATTTTTGTACAGTAACACCATTAACAAGAGTTTTAAAATAGATCTGCCACATATGACCTCAAATGTGGCAACAAATTTTATATATGCACTACTTGTATACATTTAAAAATGCTTTGCAATGATATAAGATTATCAAAAGAAAATACACATAATTACATATTACTATAAAATTTTATTCCAAAACAACATTTAAATAATTTTTATAGATTTACCTCAAAAAATATGCTGAAATTTATATTCATTCTCATGAATATCCCTAGACGTAAGTTCCTGGGAAGGTGGTTGTTGAGTGAAATCCTTCCCAAAACAAGAAAAAACAAGAAAACAATAACAAAAACTAATAGGAGATAGATATGACAAATAACCTTACATTTTTCTCCTTCAAAGAATCCAGTCGTCTCCTAAAAAAGCTCAGAAAGTATATGAACTTATCTATCAAATCACAAATAGAACAAAAACTATGGGAAAATAAGAACCGCACAAGTGGAGGATAAATCTTTTTTGCAACTCGACATGTCACATAAATCTTGTCATCGCTACTACTGTTATTTGCAGTGAATGTTTTACAAAAGTAATTATTCAGTTGCTTGATTGGTGTGTCGAGGTCAGAATGAGGATAAAAATATTTTTTCTCTTTGCATAGTATAATAAAATTTTATTTTCGTGCACAAATGGAACTAGTACCAAATAATTTCTCACCAAAATTGGAAATTAGAGAAAAGAACATATAATGAAATTTAAAATATCCTACAAAATTAAGAGGTTGCAATTTCATTTAAGCATATAATTAATATGTTTCCACATCTTCCTGGCATTCAATAGGGTGTTTATTAAATTTTAAATATTGTATATATACTGATCCGAATAAATTTGTTCACAATGAAAAAAATGATGAAATGCAGAGAACCCACATCCATTGTAAGATTGTGAAGTTGGCATATTAATTTCATTGGAAGATTCATATAACTAGATATATGAGCATCAACCTCCTTTTTTGTTGAAGAAGACACCTGAAAAAACATTGATTATGATTTCTTTCATTATGTAATATTAAAGTTTCAAAATACCGGGGTCTCATTTCGTCATGAAAATAAGATACGAATTCATTATTTTCATTCAGTTGTATCCAAAAGAATATTGAAAATTAAAAATTAGTGAGAAACCACCTCACCTTCTCAGTATGACCCTGTGGAAAATAAACAACCTTGCTCCCAACAATAGGTAATGACATAAGCGGTCCAACACATGCATGCCAAAGCTCTGAACTAAGGAATCTCCTTTCCACTACTTGATGTGACATGAAGAAAAAAATTGTCAATTGCATATTCCTTTAAAAACGTCTCGACCCTCACATTGTGTGCTTCATATTATTGGTTGTGAATTTTTAAACAAAAATGAAATGAAAAAAAAAATTGAAGAAACTCCAACACATTTAATATTTGGCACATTGAGAAAATATCATTGGCCTTGATATTAGGGTTTGTCAACATCTCAATATTCAGATATCGACAAATGTTTCAAATCCTACTATGTGCATTAACCTCAAATTACACAAAATTCAACTAGAATGTAAATGTTGCAATGCTCTTTGATGTAGGAGGAATGAGCTCATGGAAGGCTCATAAATTTCAAAAGAAATTAAATTATTGATTGTGAAAAAGAAATACAGGAGAGGATGCTAGTACTATATGACCAAGCTATCTCTGAAAATTAGAGTAAATTTTTCACCTTAAGGCATTATCAATGACATTTATATAAGTGAATACCATGCTTCCAATGTTCAGTACTAGAAATACTACAACTCCTATTGTGAAAATAAATCAGTGTATTATATGATAAACTAGAGCCTATCATAAAATACAAGTTCAACAGAAATATATTTGTTGCAATTCCATTTGCTACCTATTGCAAACTCATGATAACTAGCTTGAGACATTTCCATATATAAATGGTCTTCCAACCAAACCTAAAAACCTATAAACATATATAGGCTTGATAACTACTTCAAGAATAGAAAAAAAATATGTCCATTAGAATTTCTATTAGCATTAATTCTTCAGAAGCCTACACCTATCATGAAGTTTCCCAGAAGTTTCAAATATTGATATAGATTGGTCAAAACTGGCAGAAATGTATAAGATATCCATTGAATATATAACTCAATTTTGATAGGTAAAATAACGCCATAACATAACTTTCAAAATTGATACATTTAGATATATTGTTCATATAATTTTCCATTATAACCGAAAAAAAGAACAACAAATGGGGAATTTTGTTCTTGTTAATCTGATTTATTTTTTGCACAATAAAAATAGGAAGAAATGTTTAACATTAGTTAACACTACCTTACAAATTTCATTGAGCCAATGTATAAAAGTATGATTTTGTTACCCATATGTACTCCTATTTTTTTAGAGCCTTCAATGCTTCATAGGTTTCTTGCCGAATATAAACTTCATCATTCCATTGATCTTGCAATTTCCTCTAATCAAAGTTCAAGGCACCAATATCATTCAATGGCCTGCACATTATTTTCTACTTGAAAATATTTCTTTTCAAGGAATTAAATCCTTGACCCAGAAGCTACACATATATAGAAATCAAGTTATAGAGACTTCAAGGATTGAAGAAACAAAAGGTGATTGATCTTCAATGAATTACCTCGCTATGTTCTCAAATTTTAACAATGTGGTTAAATTCCTCATGAAGACAAGAATAAGATCATATAATTTCATATAGTTGAATCTGATCAAACTTCAATAGTTTCATATCACAAACCAATTTTTTGTCTTTCTACAAAGGCATACTCTCATGCTCATTTCTATATTGCATCTGGTATATATATTTTAAAACCTTAACAAATTCATTATTAACAACCAATAACTAGCAACACATATGGTTCTTAATGATTTTAAAGCAAATCCTTGCCATATGAGCATACCTTGCCATCAAATTATTCTATCAAAGTTTAATTCTTTACTTTGTTCAAGTTTGACTACATTGGTTCCATATCTTGTCATTTGGACATGATTGCCTCATGAAATTCCCTCTCTTCCTAACTTGCATATTTCAACCTATGTATCATTTGATTTTTGTTGGATTGCACAAAATCCCATATCAAATATACCAAAGAGTAATAGGAAGAAAAAAAATTAAAAATACTAAATTAAATGTAATAGATACTAAAAAAATATATATATATTCAATTAAAACACTTGCGAAGATTTATAAGCATGCTACCTACTTCATCTGTATGGTTTCTTTGATGAAGTCCCTTCTTTGGTGTTAGGTCCCTATATTATTAGTGTAGTCCCTTATAATTGTTAGTGTATCCCCCTTATTGTTATTTTTGTACCTCTGTAAACCCTATATTGTTATTATTGTGCCCTTACATTATTATTGTTAGGTTGGCTACGATTATATTGTAACCCCATGGACTCCTATACATATAAGGAGGTTTTTTCATTCCTATCAGACAAGAATCATTCATTTATGTAAATTAAAGGAGGTTTCCCCCTCGAAGTGGCTTATTTCTAAGGCATTGATCTCTCTTTTCTTCTATTTTTGGAGATGGTTTCATAATATTTGGTATCCGAGCTTTGGATTATAGGGTTTAACTTCTCCAAACAGGTCATAGTGGAATTTTTGCTATTACTTTGTTTCTACGAAGGTTTCGAAGCTGAAATTTCATCACGTGAAGCCAAAATCTTGAGGAAATTTGTGTAAAAATTTCAGATCTTGGTTCACAATATTTTCAGAGATATGATGTGTGGAATTTAGGGTTTTTTCAGGCTCCTAAATTTCATCTAAAAGAGGAGACCTTGGAAAAATCTTCATAACTCTCTCTCTAAGAACCGGATTGGAATTCTGTAAAACGTGGTCGAAAGTACATAGATTTTAGTATCATGTGTATCAATTTTAGGGTTGGAGGAGGAACCAGTGACACGTGGTATTTCGTACAAGTGCATTGTATTGAACGAGTTCACAATTAGTTCATTGTGGGAGATTGAGCATAACTTTTTCTTGAAGAATCCAAATCAGATCAAACCTATGGCATTCAAAATAAGGTTCATAATGCTACTATAGGAACGAAATTCACATTTTGAGGATCTAAAATCACAAATATAATTTAGTTTCAATATCAAGCTCCTCAAATTCAAGAAAATAGTGTGTATTTGTTTTCAAATTGCATAATTCTTGTTTGAAAGATCAGTTTGAAGTGATTCGAAGGGAAGATTGAAGCATAGATATCAACATTGGGTTCTAAAATGTCCCTTAAAAATAATTCAACACCCATTAAGCCCTCCACATACTCTAATATGACTCATGAAAATGAATAATTGCAACATCATATATCAAAAATACAAGAGCAAGTGCACCAAATTTCACTCTCGCAAAGAGCAACAAAAAATGAAATGGATGTTTTGAAGAAAGGTATGGAAGCTAAGATGGATAGTTTGAAGAAGGGAATGGAAGTTGATATGGATGATTTGAAGAAAGGAATGGATTTTAAGATGTATTGTTTGAAGAATGGCATGGAACACATGGAAGTTAAGATCAAAGAAAAATTGGAAGACAACTTGGAACACATGAAGAATGATCTAAAAGAAGATATGTAAGGTTTGAAGGAAGATTTGACAAAGTTCATACAAGAAATGATTCGTAAGGATGAAAAGACAGTAGAGTAAACTCATGATGAGAAAAAAATAAATGTTAATCGTGATTTCATAAACTCGAATGTTGGATGGAAGACCCACCATATTCCAAATATCGATATGAGGAAGTTTGATGGAAAGGATTCCATAACATGAATACTACAGATGGAGCAATATTTTGATCTCAATAATGTGAAAAAAACAAAAAAGGTACGCATTGAAACTTTATATTTAGAAAAATGTACATGTCACTTGGTCAATTTTTACAGAGGAAATGATAGCACGTTATGAGGGTACAAAGAGCAACACATTATTTAGCCAATTGATAAAACTCACACAAAAATATTTAGTGTTGAAGCACATTGATGACTTACAAAAATTGAATATAAGGGTAAATAAGTTTCCAAAGGAACATAGGATTGTTGTCTTCATAGGGACTCTAATGGATAACATCCAACATGAGGTTGACCTTTGGGAACCTGATACATTGGAGTAAATAAGTTTCCATAGGAACATAGGATTGATTTCTTCATAGGGACTCTAAAGGCTAACATCCAACATGAGGTTCGCCTTTGGGAACCTGATACATTAGAGAAATCATTTAGTTTGATGAGAAAAACTGAAAGAAAAATTATGGAAACAAGGAAGCCTACCACTCACAACTATAAATATTGAAGTGTTGCTAATCCTAGACTTCCACAAACTATAAGGTTGAGACAACAACAATTGGAAGAAGAAAAGGCAAAAGGTATTTGCTATATTTGTGATAGAAAATACACTAAAGGTCATAAGTGTGTTGAGAAGATATTACTTTACATACATTGTGAAGAGGAGGAAGAAAAGGAAAAATAATATTTAAAAGAAGAGGATATACACGAAGAACCAACCATAGAAGAAGAAGAAATGAATACAACCATCTCCTGTAATGCATTGGCAGGAATTACCACTCCTCAAAATTTTAATATAGAAGGAAATATCAACAAGAAAAGGGTAATAGTGTTGATTGATTCAGGTAGTACCCATAATTTTATTCATTGTAAGGTAGCCAAGGAACTAAATTACTTCCTATACCCAACACCAAAATGTCAAGTGATGGTTTCAAATGGAGGAACTATAAATTTCTCTCGAAAATGCCATAATACCAGGCTAACCATGTGGGAATAGGTATTGAATATTCCAATTCTTTCCATTGTAATGTTAGGTGCTGATGTTTTACTAGGAGTAAAATGGTTACAATATTTGGGGATGGTAGCTTTTAATTTTCAATAATTTTTCTTCAAATTTTTTTTGGAAGGAAAAAAATTTGAATTACGGGGTACCACAGGAAAGTTGGGAAAGATAATAAGTTATAATGTCATGAAAAATCTTATTAAGAAAGAATAGCAAGGCATAATTTCACAATTATGCTCACTAGAAGTTCCAACATCAAAATCATCAATTTCTCCAGATCTCCAAAAGGTCTTGGACAATCATTCCAAGTTATTTGAAACTCCCAAATAACTCCGACCTATTCATGATCATGTTCATGCTATTTATTTGATTCCAAATATTTTTCCTCGAAACATCAGGACTTACATATATCGTTATGTCTAAAAGAGAAAAATTGAACTTACGATTGTAGAAATCTTAGAGGTTGGCATAATTCAGCCTAGTCAAAGTTTTTTATTTGCTCCAGTAGTATTGGTGCATAAGAAGGATGGATCATGGTGCATGTGTCTGGATTATAGGGAGCTCAATAGGTTCACTATTAAAGATAAATTTCGCATTCCTGCGATTGATGAATTATTGGATAAATTATATGGAGAAAATTATTTGAACAAGTTCGATATTCATTCAGGATATCATCAAATTAGAATGAAAATTGAAGATATTTCGAAAAAAAAAATTTGAACTCATGAGGGTCATTATGATTTTATTGTTATGCCTTTTGGCCTTACCAATGCACCTTATACATTTCAATGGTTGATGAATTCCATTTTCAAACCATTCCTTAGAAAGTTTGTGTTAGTATTTTTTGATGATATACCAATCTAGAATAGGCCATGGAAGGATCATGTTCAACATTGTGACAGGGTGCTCAAACTACTCGAGGAGAAACAGTTATATGTAAAAACCTCCAAATGTTTCTTTGGAGTAGAAGAGGTGGAATATCTGGGTCATATTGTATCTCACGAGGGTGTTAAGGTAGAACCTAACAAAATTAAAATCATTAAGGAATGAAAATTGCCCACAACCATAAAGCAGTTGCAAGGATTTCTTAGGTATCAGAGTATTATCTATAATATCCTTATTTTTACTACTTCTATTAGACAATTGAGAAATCCTAAAGGTTAAGTGGACCTGAAGGAAAACAATTATTGTGAACATATTATTCTTTTAAATTAAATAAATGTGGAATTTCAGTTATTGAGAAAATACTAGAGTATAAATGGAGACCAGGATTTCAAGTCCATGAGGATGGATAAGATTCCAAAAACTTTCCTAGATTCTCCAAAAATACATGGAGAAAATAAATTAAAATTTAATATAATATTGGAGATAAAAATCTAAAAATATACCTTAGTAAAGTGGAAAGTTACTAAGAAGAGGTGAAATAAAACTAGAAAGGGGAAAAAGCTAGTTTTGAAGTACTTTTGAGGAAAAACCAAAAGGAAAGCCTAGGAAAAAAGGAAAACAACATCCTGATTAACTAAACGCAGTTACAGAAACATGTTAAAGGGAAACCAAGCTTAAATAAGCCATTCCTGCGTAGAAAAGATGTTTTCTACACCTTGGAGGAGTTGGTCTATGCTCAGGGGGAGCTGTGGAAAGAAAGCTCAAGGTTGGGTGGAAATTAGTCTTACCAAATGTGGAATGCACAAGAAATTCATTTCTGTATTAAAAATTTTAGTAATTCATATTGTCATGGAATTATGATGCTTTTATAGTATGCGGAAATGTGTAAGAGATTTAAAATGACGCATGAGTAAATTTTGTATAAAAATGTATTATACAGTCTAATGTATTTAACAGATAACCATTATAGAAATTGTAGTTGATATGTATGGTTACATAGACAACTATAATTCATAAACCAGCTCTCAGAATGTCTAAACCCCATTATCAGGATTAAATATGAGGTTAGGTTGAAAATCTTATTACTGTAAATACCTAAAACATAGATAAATACATTAGAAAGAAGTGAATTTAGTTTACTTATTAGTGAGGTAATAATAACATGAATATGTTAATTCGATACAGTATTTGTTACTATCAAATAAGTTTGGATAGAAACAAAAATTATTGCATCATCTCATAAATGTGATAAAAGACTCAACTAAATAAAACATATACATGAAAGTAAATATCAGTTAAATTTTTGAGAATGAGTATTCATTATGATACTGCTTTTATCACCCTATAATTTGTAAGATTGGAAAAAATAAATGATAGAGGAAAACACTAAACCACTTTGGAGTCCAGGACCTACCCTTCCTAGACTCAGAGAGGGCTCTTTCTCTTTTTCATGATTTAACTTGATAATTATACATAATGATATAGGCTAGTTATAGAAATTCTAAGGTTTGTTTGTTTGATTGATGTGTTGCTATAAATATAGAGATGTGAAACTAATCCATTGGGATATGTGTCATAAAAGGATGAATTGTGCATCGAATTTTCAAGGGAATTCACAGGGCAAGCTAACTATGCAAACTAGATCTTATTGACAGTGTGAATATGATATGGGAGAAAGTAGTGGGTTCAAAAATAGCTAAAGATAAGTTAAGAATTATTTAACTAAAATTTAGAGGAAAACATTAAGATAAAAAACGTAGACAAAATTAAGGTGCTCTCTCAACAAATATTAATCTAAATTTTCTATTCTGACATCAGATAGATTGGTGCACAGCATGAAAATGTAGACGAAAAACATTAACATAGAGGAAAAACATCAAAATTAACATAGCTCAAGAATCCTGTGAACGGTCTCTTATTATTGATGCCCAGCTCAAATAGTTACAGTGTTACAGTACTTCTTACAATGCAAGCTTCAACAGGGTCCAATTTTACAACCCTTCATACTGCTAAGGCATACAGTGTTTATCTAAAGACTGAGTCGATTGTCGTACCTGACTCAGAGACCTTTCATTGATTACAATTTAGCAGAAAAAGGACAAGTGTGGCCACGCAAGGCCTGATTAGAAATCTCTAAAAAAAACACCGCTTATAGAAGTAATTTTGGGCATCTCTTCATGGATCCATATGCTTCAATGTCTCCTTGTAAGATCCAACAATAAGCTTGGAGGTGGTTGTGATGGTCACGAAGAGATAATCAATGGTGGATCTGACATCTAGCCCTCCTTTTCAAAAAATTAGCGCTTGGTAATTAAATCTACTGTAGTGCTTACCACTTTTCATTGATTGATGATTGTTATGATGTGTTTACTGCCTTTTTCTCTTCTGTGGGTATACCATAATAGTTCTGCATGAATTTCCTTTGCCTGAATTGACCTCCTTTGTTTTCACTCATTGTCACGGCTTATTTTTCCATAAGTCCTACCACGTTTTAGCCTATTTTTTCATAAAACAACATATAAACTGCATTTTCCCGGACTTGAAAATATTTGGGCCTTTTCTCTGAAATACGTTGCATCCACGCCAACATTGCACTTCGCATTTCGTTTTTTTTCACTTTTCTTTAGCACTTATATTTTTTTAAAAATTATGCGTACATTGCGATATGCGATTGGGTCCCACCCATGTCGCATATCGTACTTCAGTGATTTCAAAAATTTACTCCCAGAGTTATCCTTTAAACTTTGCAATTTTCGATTCATCGGGCCCCACCGCATTGCATATCGTACTTTGGTGGTTTTAACATTTACCTTTGAAACTTATATTTTAGGATTCGCCATTGCGATCATGTCCCACCTGGCATCACACATCGCACATCACGTTCCATATATTTTACGTTGTAATCTCCTTTTCTCCTCCCATGTGATTTAACACAGAAAAGGATCTACATGCGGATTTGAAATCGTTTAGATATGGCCTTTGAAAATGCATTGAATCTAGGCCTCTTTATCGCACTTCACAACTTTTAATGTTTAATAATAACTTATCCTATGCGACATGTGATGTGTGGTATGAGGGTGAGGTCCACGTCATCGTGCCACATCACCTTGCCATTTCACTGCCAAATCATTGCCACATCATTGCCACGTCATTTATACATCATCATAAACTAACTGTGGTCTGTGGGGTCTACGCCAAATCATCTTCCATGTCAACTTGTTGTGTTACTACCACGTCACTCCCACATCATCTTGCAACATCATCGCCTGCACTTCTCATTTCACATTTTATGTGACTTATCTCATCGCAACTTAAATAGTTTAACTTGCGATTTATAAACATATAGATCTAAAACTCGTCGATGTGTGATATGAAATTTAATATCCATCATTGATCGATGCTTAGATCCAACAGTCCTCACTGCTCATTTTTTGTGGTTTGCCAACTTTGTTTCTTTGGTTGTGCCCATTCATTTCTTAGTTGCTCGTAGAATACTTGACTCGTTAACTACTTTCCTCACATTCATGACTTTCCCTGCATTCACGACTGGACCCTCTTACCATTCACAACTCGACCCAAATGTGCATGACTTGACCGAATCATGTTCACGACTCTTCCTTCATTGTTTCTCTACCTTAACTTCTTCTCTTTTTCCTTTGTCTTCACTAAGAGCTAATGCTTCTCCTTTCTCTACCTCTCTTTTATGATTTTCTTACAGAATTATTACCTAGTATGCTCCTTGTCCTTAATGATAGTTTTGGTGCTACTTCCTTTTGTTCCTTTTCCATCAATGAAAATATTCCCCAAAACATTGTTGTGAGTGTCAATAAGATTCAAGATACTGAGGCAGTTTACAACATAAGTAGTAGGTCTAGGTGGTGGGCACTAGCTGATTAATGAAATGGAATGAGGGTAGAAATGAAGTTTGATCACCATCACACCTTATCAAAAACATTTTCCCCTTCTACTGAACTAAAATGCACATAGATTCTTTTGAAGCTCTTGATAGGAAGGATTTCCCATTTTTCCTGAAAATAAATGATAGCCATGGAATATCTTTTTCAATATGAAATACTTGAGAAAATAATCAGTGACCTAGTGATACTGTGAAATACAAGAGTCTAACAGTGGCTCTAGCTGAGGATGGAAGCTCCTTCAGGAGGTGTCAAGAACACTGTAGACTAGAAGCCTGCTCCATTGGGTTTATCCCACAACTTATATCTTGAGCTGTCAAGAAAATTAGTGACTGCAAACTAGATGATTGTTCCTCCTCACTTTGTCTCATAAAAAGAGACCACATACTTAGCCAAAAAACTTATTAGCATACTGAAATTTGAACTGAAACTACAATTTAACTTATCCACTGCAATCCATCAAGTTGAACTTACTGCTTCACCTTGAAAAATTAAATGGTGAAACTAAAACTAAGTTGAAACTAAAGTCTGAAATATACTGATTTGAAAATGAAAAGAAATATAAAACTAAAATTTGAAAGATGCTTAGAGTACTGATCTTATTTTCACAACTACCTACCCTAATCTAACTTGGATATGATATATACACTAAGTGAACTCCTTCATCCAATGCAACCAATCATGTAAGTGACTACCTGATTGATTCTTGTTCACTTTTTTGAGTGGGCTGAGAAAACAAAAGGACCATTCCCATCCTACTTGCCTTTGAACAACAGTGATCAAAATTTTCCTTAAAATCTTCAACAAACCATTCCTGGCATATAATACTCCTTCTTTAGATGATTCTAAGAAACTAGCAAAAGGATCTTGAAACAATACTTGGCCCTGAGGATATAAATAAAAAATTTCATCTAGGGTTTCTCCTTGTTCCACTTTGTCATGTTCAGGATCCTTCTAAAAGAGAATATCTACACATTCTTGATGGTCATCTAACATGGAATCCTCAATATATACCACTATGTTGTCCTCAATAAAGCCTGATATGTCCTGACTGAGTTGGATGAATTCTATTTGAAGGCCATCATTTTGATGAATAGGAGCACCTCCCGAAAATATGCCTTCTTGATAAGGTAGAACAACATTAGTATCAATACATTCTTCTGTTCTTCATGGTGAAATGCTTCAACACATAAATAAGTATTAGAGAAAATAAAAATAATCTCTTCATTACATAAAAATCTAGAGGTTGGCTACATGCTTAGAATCTAATTTATTTATTCTTCAGTTAAAGGAGGAGGGAGCCTTTGCTTTCTTTGGATTGAACAAAAATTGTTTTCTTTCTCTTTTGAAGACTAGTCATGAGGCTGAATGTCTTCTTTAGCCTTACACAAAATATTATATGAATTATCATTTGTCCCCATAGAGATATCTTGTGGATCTTCTTTCATTTCCTGATTGCTTTTATTTTCGACTAGATTCTCTTGGTTGTCAAGACAGTTAACTTGAGAATGAAATTCATGAATTTCTTCTAAGAGATCCTCAGGATGCCAATTTCCTAAATCTTATTCAATATTTAGAGGGTATTGTATGAGATCCTCAGATTGATCACAACAACTTTTAGCTAATGATAACGATGGAGAATTTTCTTTATAATGCTCATAAAACACCTCGTGGAAATATTTTAAAGAAAACAAACTACTAGGGTTTAGACCTTCATACCATTCCCTTGCTTTACCTTTTAATGTTACCATGAACATCTTCATGAGGAAATCCTCATTCCATTCAAATTTAAACCTCCATGAGTGTATATGAAATTTAATGACACGTAACAAAGAATCACCAACCTTCTCATCTTGAAAAATAGGAAGATTTCTATCCGAGTTTACCTGAGGAATTTTGTGTGGGAATCCAGGAATGTGATCTCTATTCATTGGATAATACCTGCATTCTATTATTTGATCCATCTTGTCAATCATTCAGAGATTGGGGTCACTATATATTCACAACCAATTTGGATTCTTTTACCAGTGGAGTCTTTAGTTCAACTGAAAAATGTGGAATCGCTGGGTGGATGATTTCACTTTATTATGTCTGGCTGTTGTCCACCATCAGCAACCAGATACCAATCTTGGAACATAATTTAATAATTTAATATTTTGACTAGGGTTTCTGAGTTCTGATGAGATATTAAGCTTTTTCAATAACTCAGTCCCCAGTACGATTGCCATTATGTTATCACCCTGTAATTTGTAAGATTGCAAAAAATAAACCATAGAGGAGAACACCAAACCACTTTGGAGTAAAGGACCTAGCCGGATCTCTCTGTTTTTCATGATTTAACTTGATAATTATACATGCTGATATAACCTTGTTATAGAAATTATGAGGGTTGTTTGTTTGATAGATGTGTGGTTCGACATATAGAGTTGTGAATCTAATCCATTGGGTTATGGAGTCGTAAAAGGTTGAATTGTGCATCAACATTTCAAGGGCATTCATAAGGTAAGCTAAATATGTAGACTAGATCTTACTGGCAGTGTGAAAATGAGTTGGGATAAAGTAGTGGGTTTAGAAATAGGTAAATAGCGGTTAATAATTCTTTAACTAAACTTAAGAGGAAAACATTAAGATAAAAAACAGAAACAAAATTATGGTGCTCTCTAAGCAGATATCAATATAAATTTTATGTTTTGAAATCAGATAAATTGATGCACATAATGAAAATATATTGGAAAAACATTAACACAAAGGAAAAACATCACCACTAACATAGCTGAAGAATCCTGTGAACGGTCTCTTATTATTAATGCCCAGCAGAAATAGTTACAATGTTCCAATGCTTCTTACAATGCAAGTTTCAGTAGGGTCCAATTTTCCAACCCTTGATACTTCTAAGGCATGCAATATTTATATAAATACTGATTTAGTTGCCCTACCTTACTCGGTAATATTTCATTGATTAGAATTTAGCAGAAAAAGGACAAGTGTGGCCATGCAAGGCCTAATAAAAAATCTCTAACAAAAACACTGCCTATAGAATTAATTTTGGGCAGCTCTACATGGATCAAAATGCTTCGATGGTGCTTCATAACATCAAACAATAATGTTGGAATTGGATGTGATGGTCAAAAAGAGGTAACCAATGGTGGCTCTGTCATCTAGCCCTACTTTTCATCAAACTAACATTTCGTAATTAAATCTAGTTTAGTGTCTGCCACTTTTCATTGATTGATGATGGTGTTGATGTGTTTACTGCCTTTAAGCTTCTTCTTGTATACCATAATACTTCTGCATGAATTTCCTTTGCTCGACTCGAACTCCTCTACTTTCATTCCTTGTCGAGGCTTATTCTTCCATAAGTCCTTCTACTGCGTTTTAGCCTATTTCTTCATAAAACATCGTACAAACTGTATCCGCCTAGAATTGAAAATATTTAGGCCTTTTCTCTGAAATACATCACATCCGCACCAGCATCGTACTTCACATTTTGATATTTTTAAACTTTCATTAGCACTTATCTTTTAAAACTTGTGATGCGTGCACTATCATATGAAATTGGGTCCCACCCACGTCGCATATGACACTTCTGTGATTTTAAAACTATGCTCCCATGGTTATCCTTTAAACATTTCAATTTTCCATTGAGATCAGGCCCCAACGAATCATATATCGCACTCTGGTGGTTTTAACATGTACCTTTGCAACTTACCTTTTAATATTTCCGATTTGCAATGATGATTGGGTCCCACCTGGCATCGCACATCACACTTCGCATTCCGATGATATTTAACACAAAAAAGGCTTTTCATGCAGATTTGAAATCCTTTAGATTTTTCCTTTCAAACTACATCGCATCTAGGCCTCTTTATCGCACTTCGCAACCTTTAATTTTTAACAATAACCCATCCTATGTGATTTTTGGTGTGTGGTATTCGAGCCAGGTCCACGTCATAGTGCCACGTCACCTTGCCATGTCACTGCCACGTCATCTGCCACATAAGCTTTCCGCGTCACTGTCATGTCACTGCCACATCATATTTCCACATCATCGCCTACACTTCGCATTTCATATTTTCTTTTACTTATTGCATCTCAAGTTAAACAGTTTAACTTTCGATTTATTAACATATAAATGTAAAACACGCTGATTTTTGATATGCGATTTAATCTCCACCGTTGATCAATGCTGAGATCCAACGGTACTCACTGCTCCTTTGTTGTGGTTTGCCGACTTTGTTTCTTTGATTGTGCCCATTCGTTTCTTAGTTGTTCATACAATACTTGACTCGTTCAATAATTTTCCCACATTCATGAAGTGCCCCGTGTTCATGACTTGACCCAATTAGCGTTCACGACTCAACCCAAATTTGCCCGACTTGACCTAATCACGCTCAGGACTCTACCCAGCAAGTTCACGACTCTGCCTTTTCTATTTTTCTGCCTAAACTGCTTCTTTGGTACCTTTTTCTTCGCTAATGGTCTAATGTTTCTCCTTGCCTCTCTCCCACTTTATCTGCCTCTCTATTATTCTTTTCTTAATACATTATTTCATGATCTTTTCCTTTTCCTTAATGATAGTTCTTGTCTCGTTCCTTTGCCTTCCTTCTCCAACAATGACAATATTCCCCAACACATGGTTTTGAGTGTCAATAAGATTCTAGATGCTAAGGCAGTATACAACATAAGTAGCACATCTAGGTGGTGGGGCACTATTTCGTGAATGAAATGGAATGACGGTAGAAATTAATTTTGATCACCATCACACCTTATTAGCAACATTTTCCCCTAATATTGAACTGAAAGGCACATATATTCTTTTGAAGCTCTTGACAATCAGGATTTCCCATTTTTCCTAAAAATAAATGATAGTCATGGAATATTATTTTTAGTACGAGACCCGAGAAAATAATCAGTAATCTAGTGATACTGTGAAATACACGAGTCTAACAACTGTAATAATTTATGTCATGATATTGTACTTTACATATATTACAATTTAATTATGTCATAAATTATAGACATAATTCATAGTCCCAACTAAACAGTACAATAGGATTATAAATTTGAATAAATTTCAGAATTATATAGGCTGGATTCTTCAAAGTGATATATACCAACCTATATATAAGAAACCATAATATATTGTCAATGAATGAGATGCAGAAGTGCTCATGAAATTACAGCGGATCAATGAAACTGCAATCATGTACATGGAATTATATGAAGTATCTATACATACAAAAATAAAAGTGAGTTAATGTGAGTACATTTTTCTTTAAAAGTAATTAAAGACTGAAATACTTAACTCAAGGAAAATATGAATTAAATATGAAATTATTACCTTACTATTGTTAATTAGACAATGCTATTAAAAATTCATATAAAAATGCAGAAAATTATTACTGAATGAAGTTGATGAAATAGAAATAATAATACCTTTCATCTCAGACAAAGTGCATCTGAGGAACTCTACAAAATGGGGAATAGATGAATTTATTCTATACAAAAAAAAATTAAAAAAAATTATTAATTGACCGAATTAGTAAAAATCTAAAATTATATCCATATTTTTTAATCTGATTTATAAGTAGAATATTAGAATTTAATATGGAAAATGAATCTGTAAAATAAGAAAATAAAATACCTCAACAAAAATGATGAATTCCTGAACAATAACATGTTAGGAATATTATTAAACACAGAATAATTCCATGTGTGAATAAGGTTTTTGACTTAAATTCAAAGATCAAATTTATATCAGATACATATAAAAATTTATTTATATAAGGGTTTGATGAAAAATGTGGTTACTTTATGAATGAAGCTTCACAAATTTCAACAAAGTTTCAAGTAGAAATTATTAAGAAAAAATTTATAATATATACCAAAGGGTTCAAATTCATATTACGAAAATAGTAATAAAGGAATTTGCGGAAGGATTCTCTGGAATGAGAAACTTTAAACGATGTTCCACAAACACCTGAAGATAAAATCGAAAACATAGATGGCATAACTAATTAAATAAATTAATTACATTTATTGTGGAATAGGTAAGGCATAGTCATTGAGCCTGTAAACTAGCAATAAATTCCCAAAATTATATGTGGTAAATTCAAAAGGGACACTATGAATATTTTATCCTATGGGGAAAGCGAAAGAAGCCAATTCATAAACAGAGGAAACACAATAAGTACAACTAAAATTAAATAATTCAGATGAAAATACGTATTCGATGCAAGAAGAAAACCTTCATTATGGTGAGCATTGATAAATTATAAGAACCGAAATTGGAGATAATTATAGAGGCCATTGTTGCAAATATGAGTTACAGAAACTGATATGCCGGAATAAGTCAAGGCTATACCAATATATTAAACCAGCTATAATGTATTATAAGCAAAAACCAAACTTACAGAGATATATTAATGTTAACGAATGCATAAGAAGGAAGAATCATAATATAATTATAATTGAAGTTCTGACATAGTATTCGTAAGAATTATATGATACCTGAGATATCTAAATGGCGTTAAGCTCCATAACTTTTGGTTGCAGAGGAAATTTACCTCCATATTCGAAATCATTGAGAACGAATAAGTTCAAAGTCTTAGAGAAGACCATAACCCTGAAACCGTAAACAAAATTTAGATGTTTCATTGAATAAAAATATAGAGAGAATAAACATAACAGTGAGTTAGTATTTTAGAGGAAAGACGTATTAACCGTAGAAATCAAATATAAATATTACCTGAAGAACAAAAATTCCTTGGAAGGTTACCCATAAATTTCAGGGAAATAAATTGAATGCATAATTAGAAATTTCATTTGCGTGAATGGAGGGAAAATCATTCCCAAAGTTATGGTCGCGTGGTGGATCAATGAGGGTTGGAAAATACAGAGCCGAAGGCTGAGAATTTCAAAAGAACAATGACAATTCTGGGTAGGGTTATGTCGTCGTAGAAATCCCACAAGGGATACGACATGATCTGAGCCATACAAGTGTCCTAAATCAAATGCAACAATTGATAACTAGCCCATGTGAAGTCATTTAAGTCTGAAGTATTGTCATAAGGGTTAAATCCTGAAACAATGAATAACATAAAAGCTATGACAGACACCATTTACAGATTTTAAATTCTGAATCACCAAACCATAATACGCTTATCTTTACATTTAAGAATGACAGAGATATTAATCAATGGTGGGATTAATGTAATATATATGTAAAATCATAAGAATAATGTATATGTTGAAAAAAGATCAATTAACAAACGAATTATATAATGAAATAAGGTTAATAAAAATGAATTCCTATGAATGGTGGATTGACCAAGTTTGTAAAAAAAAAAATTATGTTATATTATTCTTCCTATATAGTTGAGATGCTAATTTAATAACATGGCATATAAATCAATAGCCTCAACGTTTGAAATAAACTTATTAAAATAATTTTATATTATATTATAAAAGGTATTAAATCCTTTGAAGGGATTCAAAATACCTTTGACCTTAATAAAAGCAAATATAGGTATTTTATAAGGAATGAAAATATTCTTTCGATATAAAATACCATATATATATATATATATATATATATAGGTTAGAACTTAGTCTAATAGGCTGAGAAGACCATTAAAATGGTAAATTAGAATGAAAAGTATAACATGTATATGTTATACTAAATTGAAGTTACACATTTTAATTATAGTTATAATGGAACAAGCTAATGAGAAAATATTGTCAAGCATAATTATTAAGGAAAAAAAATGATGAATTCGATAAGTAAGACAAGTACAATAAATAGAATAAAAATTCTATACATGAGTCCATCTAATATTAATGAAGGAATAACAAAATAAAATGTAATGACAGAGTTTCGTCAAATAGTGACGAACTAATTGAAAGTCGTGGACGACAATTTTCATAGTTATGCTATAAATAGAAAAAAAACAAATTTTGTGGTAAGTGGAGTTGTTACATATGTTATCAAAGCTCATGTTGAAACACTAGACATATATGTGTTGTCACACAGGAAATTAAAAATCCAAAATTTTTCTGCTGTAAATTTAATTAAATTGAAAACATTTTGCACTAATTTAATTTCTGTGTACAATGATTTAGTGAAGAAAGTATAGTTTTCATTATAAGTGATGGAGGAGGTATATATGTATATCTGGGTGGTGAGAGAAATCCACTAGATAAAACTGTTTAGTTGTTGGATATGTTTCAATAAATGCAACAATAATTGGTTCATATGAGAACCATTAATGAATGATTGTTTCAAGCCAGCTAAGAGCAAGAAAGGTTGATTAAGGAATTAACTTTAAGGTATAGTCGCGAAAGTGAAGACCATGGAAGAAAGGGAAAAGAAGCTGAAGCCTACTCAGAAGGTTCCGAGGATGGTGAAGTAGCTAGACAACATTCCAGAAAGAAAAAGGAATTGCAATGGATAATTACGAAAAATTAAACCTCCCGCTTATGATGCTTAAAAGGAGGAAGATGCAGAATCTTGGCTTCTAAATATGGTAAAATACTTCCAAGTCTATGAACATGGAAGTAACTTGAAAGCCAAATTGGATATTTACCAAATACAGGGTAAGGCTATCTTTTTTTGGGAAGAAAAAAAAAAGGTACATGTACTAGATGAGAAAAGTGTGATTTGGGAAGACTTCCAAACTAAATTTAAATATATATATATATGAATCAAAGATACTATGATGACAAAGCCAAAGAGTCTCATAAGCTAATATTGGGACAACTCAATATATATGAGTTTATTACCAAATTCACTAACCTACTTCGCTATGTACCTTATATTAGAGAAGATAATGCCAAGGTACAACTATTTTTAAACTTCTTACCTACTATTTACAAGGAGAAAATGGAATTTGAAAATCCCAATACAATGGATGAAGCGGTGTACAAATAAATATTGTGTTATCAGTAGTTCAAAGGCAGAAATGATCAACTAAAAATTTGGCAAAACAAAGAAAAAGGGAAAGGTGACTCTAGTGGGAAAAGAGTAAAACCAACATACTTGAAAAACTTTCGGAAAAATCATCAAAGGAAGAATTTTATCAAAAATGGAGAAAATTAACAAGCCCAATCACAAACTAGATCTAAATAGATTGATGTAAACAACAAGAAAGAAGGGACTATAAAAATGAAGGAACCATTAAAGTGTTGGGTTTGTGGAGAAACTCATATGTTATGTGATTATCCTCATCGAACAGTTCAAAATATTCAAGTATTGACATAGGAAACTACTGTAAATGATGTTGCTAGAAAGATTCCAAGAATCTGTGTTGCACTAGAGGACCACCAATGACAGCAAAAAATTTTAATTCGGCCCCCACAAGGAGAGCTGGTCTCTATGGTAGCTCTGTCAGCATTTCTGTTGAATTAACTCTGTTCATTTCCCAACTCTTTTGTAAATTTATTTATCAATTTCAGAGAAATTGACAAATAAATACATTAAGCAAACTTTGGGTTATAATCCGTCGGATTATATTAACAAACCGATTTCAATAAAACACTTTAGTATGTCCTAGGTTTCAAACCCAAACACACAATCGACGGGATCAATTAAATATAAACACCCATACCTTAGGTTAACCTTCGAGCATGTCTGAGGGTGATCACCGTTTGATGAGTCAGCCTCAGATTGGACAGCGTACGTGGATATCACACTGACTTAACCATCGATTATTAGTGCGTGATGAGAGTGGGTTTTCAAAACTACTCAGGGACACGCGTCACCCGGTCTATGGGGTCGCTTTGAATTCTTAAATACCACTTACCGTGCAAAGGCGGTGCGATGAAAACCACTTCCAACTTTTGAACAGTGATTGACTATAGGTTGAACCAAGGTTAACGCCTTCCTTTCTAATCGCTCCAGTTCACTAACTCAGGTTCCAATATTCGACCACACTCTCAGTTCACAACCAACCGAAGTATTTATTTGTAAGAGGGGTTTTCACTACCACGGGATAGAGCTCGACGACCACAACCATACACAGAACTCTTCTACGAGTGGGATTTTTCAACAATATTGCAGCAGATACCTTTACGAAATTCACAATGTAAGTCTATTACACAGTGGAATACATTCGGTTACGATCTATTACAAGGATTTATTTCAACAGAGCTTATTCTGACAATTCAAGAGAAATCTATGATCAACAATGGACAGAGAGACATGTGGATATTACACAGCAATTCTATTCAACATATATACACAAAATGGTGTTTCAACCACCTCACAATTAAACAAATTTCCTCACAAAACCAATTCAAAGACAAATTGATAATCAAAAATCATTGAAATTTATTCAACGGGAAGCAGTTGCTTAACACTCAGATTTGACTGCAGAAATATCCTCTCCTCAATACATCTGGGGGATACAATTTATATGTATTATTATGTGTCTCTTCAGTTCCTCTGTAAGGACCATTTATACTCTAAAAAAACCTAATTACATTATTCGAATAACTGAACAGGACATATGGACTGAACCAAATCTATTTGACTTCTATTGACTCTAACTGATCTAAATGCAATAGACAGCTAAGGTATTGACACATTGCTGCTAAAATTCAAATTATTCTGATCCCTCCTAGCCACAACATGTGGACAAAACCTCCTACATTGCTGGCTAGTGTCTAATTCCCCTGCATCAGACTCCCGAGTGCAATTTTCTTCACGGACTTCTGTCCATGAGCTCCTCCACTGATATGCCTATCTTCTGCAACATTCCTTTAGTCATCCAAGTGGCATCTTCCTCTGGATGGTCCTTCCATTTGATTAAGTACTGAAAGTAATCTTGTCCTCTGGTCTTCCTAAACACTCTTTTGTCCAATATCTTCTCTAGCTGCAGTGGTTGTGCTGGAGGTAGCTGCTTTTCCCACTCAATCTATTCCTTGTCTATTGTTCCCTCTTCTGTACCATCATCTTCATACTTGTATAAATATGCAACATTAAAAATGGGAGATATTCCAACATGAGGAGGCAATTCAATCTCATAAGCATTAGCAGAAAACTTTCTAAGTATCTTGCTTGGCCCAACCTTTTTGAACTTCAGTTTATTATACTGCTTCTTTGGGAATCTCTCCTTTCTCAAGTGTGCCAAAACTAGATCTCCTACTTCAAAATGGACTTATTTTATGCTCAAGTCTGCTCTGGCTTTGTATTTGATGTTTATGCCTTGTAGCTGTTGTTTCACTTTTTCATGTATGGCTTGGATTTCTGAAGCAAATTCCTCACCATCAATGCTCCTCAGTTCTGCCTTTCCTAGATTTCTTAACTCTGATATTCCTCTGGGGTGCATTCCATAAACAATATGGAATGTACTCTACCCCGTGCTTCTATTTGGTGAGTCATTATATGCATATTCTGCCTGGGGAAAAATATGGTTCCACTGCTTGGGAGGCTCTCCTGTAAGACTTCTCAACAAATTTCCCAGACTCCTATTCACTACCTCAGTCTGTCCATCAGTCTGAGGATGATAAGATGAGTTGAAACTCAGTTTGGTACCAAGTTTCTTCCACAATGTCCTCCAAAAATGGCCCACAAATTTGGTGTCTCTATCTAAAACAATACTCTTGGGAAACCCATGCAACCTAACAATTTCTTTGAAAAACAAGTTAGCAACACGGGTGGCATCACTAGTTTTATAACATGGAATAAAATGTGCTATTTTGGAAAATATGACCACTACAACAAAGACTGCATCATTCCCTCTCTGAGTCTTGGGTAATCCTAGAACAAAATCCATACTCACCATGTCCTAAGGCCTGTCTGGAATAGGCAAGGGAGTGTACAATCCTGCATTATAGCTCCTTCCTTTGGCATATTGACATATTTTGCAATTTTTCACAAACTTGTCTACTTCTCCTCTCATCTTGGGGAAATAATAGAAGTGGCTCAACTTCTCATAAGTTTTATCAGTACCAAAGTTTCCAGCAAGTCCACCATTATGCTTCTCCTTGATCAAATTTTCTCTCATGGAACATTTTGTTACACACAGTTGGTTTCTTCTGAATAGTAAGTCCTCCTGCAAGAAATAATCCAACCACTGGCTTCTATCTGTTAGAACAGGGTTACAACATACCTCAAATGCTTCCTTAAAATCTGAATCGGTTTTATATAGTTCTTTGAGAAAATCAAATCCTACAACTTCAAAATTGGTTTCTTGAACAAGCATGTGCCTCCTACTCAAAGCATCAACTACTTTATTTTCTTGGCCACTTATATGTTTCAAAACAAAGTTAAAAATTTGGAGATACTCAACCCATTTGGCATGCTTATGATTTAACTTGGGCTGTTGTACAATGTACTGCAAATCATGATTGTCAGAGTATAATACAAATTCTTTGGACATTAAGTAATGCCTCCACTTTTTCAATGCCTGAACAACTGCATAGAATTCCTTCTCATAAGAGGAACACTTCCTTCTGGTGTCATTCAGCTTCTCATTAAAATAGGGTACAGGCCTATCATCCTAACATAGCACAGCTCCAATGGCTTCTCCACTAGCATCACACTTCACTTGAAATGGTTTCGTAAAATCAGGCAGAATCAAAACAGGATTTTTCAGTTATATTTTTCTTCAAAATTTTAAAGTTTCTCTCTTCTTCAGCAGTCCATTTAAATGGTTGGTTGCTATTTTTTATTTTCTCAATGATGGGTGCATTAATCTTACTAAATTTTCTTATAAATTTCCTGTAAAAACTGGCAAGTCCATGGAAACCCCTTACCTCAAAAACATTTCTGGGTGAAGGCCACTCTACAATTGCCTTAACCTTTTCTGGGTCCATCTTCAATCCTTCTGCAGAGAAAAAAAATCCCAAATACACCAACTCTTCCTTCATGAATGAGAATTTCTTTAAGTTTATTGACAGTTTCTCTTGTTGTAGCTTATTCAAGACATAATTAAGATGCCTTAAATGTTCTTCTTTGGTTTTGCTGAAAAATAATATATCATCTAGATACACTATCACAAATTTACCAATGAATTATTTCAACACTTAATTCCTAAGTCTCATGAAAGTGATAAGTGCATTTGACAACTCAAAAGGAATGACCATCCATTCATACAGTCCTTCATTTGTTTTAAAGGCAATTTTCCACTCATCACCCTTGTTTATTCTAATCTGATGATATCCAATTTTTAAATATATCTTTGAAAAATATTTAGCACCACTCAAACAATCCATTAAATCCTCAAATCTAGGCAAGGGGAATCTGTACCTAATTGTTATCCTATTGATTGCTCTGGAATCAATACACATCCTCCAGCCTCCGTATTTCTTTGGACTCTATACTACTGGTACTGCACATGGAGTCAAACTTTCTCTGATGAGTCCCTTGTCCACCAATTCCTGTACTTGTTTCCTCATTTCCTCATTTTCTGTGGGATTCATTCTGTAGGCTGCCTTATTTGGCAGATTTGAACCAGGGATAAAATCTCTCTGATGTCTGATCTTTCTCACAGGCGGCAGCTCATCAGGTAAATCATCCACAACAATGTCACAATAATTGTCTAACATCTCTTGGATTTCTATTGGAAAATCAGAAATATTTGTAGAAGTAAGAACTACCTTAGGTTTGCAAACTAAAGAAAATATTACCTCTTCTTCTTCAATATGCTGTAGATATTCCTTCTCGCTCAACAACAAGGTTTTTGGATCAATCACTCTGCTTGATGGCTCTCCTTCTTCCATGGTTATCAATGTATGATGTACCCCATCCTTGAAGAAATTTTTAGTGTTCTTCTTGCCATCATTCACTGTTGCTCTGTCAAACTGCCAAGGTCTACCCAGAAGTATGTGACACACATCCATGGGCATCACGTCACACAGGACTTTGTCTTTATAGTTTCCCATTTGTAGCTCTATCTCACACTATTCTTTTACAATTAGCTGGTGCCCTTTATGCATCCAAGACACCCTGTAGGGAGTTGGATGCTCCCTTGTCTTCAGCTTAAACTTCTCTATCACCTCAGTGGAAACCAGATTGTCTATGCTGCCAGTATCAATGACTAGCTGGCAGCATTTCCCTTGGACTTTGAATATGCTCCTAAACAAATTCTTCCTTTGTGTAGGATCAGTGACCTCTTTGGTTTGTTTCAACAGGACCTTATTAACCACCAAGGACTCTCCCCTCTCTGGTAGAATTTCTTCTTCAACTGCTGCCTCTTCTCCAGCTTGGGAAACAACAACATTTCTTGGACCAGCACCCACATTATTTGGGCACTCATAGTGCTTGTGTCCCACTTGCTGACATCTATAGCACCTCAATTCTCTACCTATGCCTCTGCCTCTTGCATCATCCTCTGTAGATGCATTCTGAGGTCAGCTATTGTTAGCTCCATCTTTGGGTGTATCAGGCTTTCCTCTACCACCCTGACTTCCCTTTCCACGGAAAGTACCTCTCCCTTTGGCAAACTACTTCCTCAGGAGTTTCTCCTCTGCTTTCAAGGCCATCTGATAGGCCTCTTCAATTGTCTTAGGATACAGAAGACCAATCTCATCTTGGATCTCCAGCTTGAGACCATTCACATATCTGGCAGTCTTCTCTGGTGTGTCTTGAAATTTCCCAGCTCTTAAGTTTACTCTATAGAATTCTTGTGTGTATTCATTTACTGTCAGCAACCTCTATCTTAGGTTCTGCATTTTCCTAAACAATGTTAGCTGGTAATCACTAGGCAAGAATTTACCTTTTAACTTAGCCATCATTCTGGTCCAGCTTTTGATAGGCTACTTGCCAGCTCTCCTCCTTTTTGCTTGCACTCCATCCCACCAAAGTGCAGCATGTCCCTTCAGCTTTGCTACTGCAAAATTGACCTTCTTATATTCGCTCATTTCCTCATAGTCAAAGAACATGTTCATTTCATTAATCCAGTCCACCAGCTCCTCTGGATTTCGTCCTCCTGCAAAACTTGACACTTCAATCTTGGGCTTAACTGCAGACCTCAAAATAGTTCTAAGGAGCCTCATGTCAGGAGGAATCTCAGAAATTTCTCCAGCTTCTTCTATCTCAATTTCACTGATGTCTTCAGGATCTCTCGGCTGTCTTCGCTCTATGGCATCCATTCTGGCTTCAAACCTCTGCAAGGTCTCCAACACTTCTGCATTGGCAATGGGTCTCCTTCTGCCAACACCTCTACCAACATGGATTGCCATGTTAATTCTCTGCAAAAACAACTCAAAAATAGCTCTGATACCACAATTGACAGCAACAAATTTGAATTCGAGCCCCACAAGGAGAGTTGGTCTCTACGATAGCTCTATCAACATTTCTCTTGAATTAACTCTGTTCATTTCTCAACTCTTTTGTAAATTTATTTATCAATTTCGGAGAAATTGACAAATAAATGCATTAAGCACACTTCGAGTTATAATCCGTCAGCTTATATTAACAAAATGATTTCAATAAAACACTTTAATACGCCCTAGTTTCCAAACCCACACACACAATCGACGGAATCAATTAAATACACATGCCCATACCTTAGGTTAACCTTCGAGCATGTCTAAGGGCGATCACTATTCGATGAGCTAGCCTTAGATCAGAAGACGTACGCAGATATCATGGTGAATTAACGGTCGATTGTTAGCGTGCAATGAGAGTGGGTTTTCAAAACTACTCAGGGACACGCATCACCCGGTCTATGGTATCACTACGAATTCTTAAATACCACTTAGTGGGCAAAGGCGGTGTGATCAAAACCGCTTCCAGATTTTGAACAATGATTGACTGTAGGTTGAACCAGGGTTAATGCCTTCCTTTCTAATCGCTCCGGCTCACTAACTCGGGTTCGAATCTTGGACCACACTCTCAGTTCACAACCAACTGAAGTATTTCTTTGTAAGCGGGGTTTTCACTACCATGGGACAGAGCTCGACGACCACAACCATACACAAACCTCTTCTACGAGTGGGATTTTTCAACAAGCTTGCAGAAAATACCTTTACGAAATTCACAATGTAAGTCTGTTACATAGTGGAATACATTCGGTTATGGTATATTACAAGGATTTATTTCAATAGAGCTTATTCTGACAATTTAAGAGAAATCTACGATCAATAATGGGCAGAGAGACATGCAGAGATTACATGGAAATTCTATTTAACAGATATACACAGAATGGTGTTTCAACCACCTCGCAATTAAACAAATTTCCTCATAAAACCAATTCAAATACAAATTGATAATCAAGAAGCACTAAAATTTATTCAACAAGAAGCAGTTTCTTAACACTCAGATTTGACTGCAGAAATATCCTCTCCTCAATACATCTGGGGGATACAATTTATATGTATTATTATGTGTCTCTTCAGTTCCTCTGTAAGGACCGTTTCTATTCTAACAAAACCTAATTACATTATTCGAATAACTTAACAGGACAGACAGACTGAACCAAAACTATTCGACTTCTATTGACTCTAACTTATCTAAATGCAACAGACGGCTAAGGTATTGACACCTTGCTGCTACAATTCGAATGGTTCTGATCCCTTCTAGCCACAACATGTGGAAAAAACCTCCTACATTGCTGGCTAGTGTTTAATGCCTCTACATCAGCCAAGTTGAACACCAATCAACCATAATAAAAAATAAAGGTATGATTGTTGAACAGCCTATTTTTTTTTTATATATCAAGGAGAAAATTTAAGCTATATAAGTCCACAAATGGTGGAAAATTCCAAATAAAAATTTAAAAAAATTCAGAAAGCATGGTTACTTCAGTTAGCCCTTGGAAAAAAAGAGTAAAGTGACCCATAAATTAGCAAAGATTGTTGTAAATTTAAACGGCTATGAAACAGAACTGAATTTAAATAGTTTACCTCTAGTTTCTTATGATGTGTTAGTGGGAATGGACTGGTTAGAAAACCATAAAGCAATAGTTAATTTCTTAGATAAAATATTTCACTGTGTAGATGGTGATGTAAAACTGGTGATAGTAAAAGGAAAACCCATACGAATATCAATAAGATAGACTTCAGCATTAAAGTTAAAAAGGACAACAAGGAAACATTGTCGACTGTATGTTGTGAAAATGGAGGAATTAGGAAAACAAAATGAAGAATAAGCTATATAAAATTTACAATTAATTAGAGAATTCAAATATGTGTTTCCAGATGAAATACCTGATCTACCCCCTAAAAGATAAATTATTTTTTAATTGAATTGGTACTCGGACCTACACCTGTCTCTAGAGCACCCTACAAAATGAGTACTTACGAGTTGTTAGAATTAAAATTGCAACTACAAGAGTTGTTGGACCGAGATTATATCCAGCCAAGTATGTCTCCATGCATTAGGGGAATTTTGAGGTCTAAAATGGGCCTCCTAAGGAAATTATAAAATAATAGTGAAAATAATAAAATAATATTACACAACATCATCAAATTAGAGGGAAAAACGAATAAAATAATGAAAAATAATAAAACTATTTTTTCAACTCGTATATTCAACTTATCTCCTTAATTTTTTACTCAAATTTTGAGCAGAAACAATTGTTGGATACAATTTTTTTTTAATCCAATGAGTACCCATGTTACATACTTTTGATGGACCCTTCTATATGAAAAATGCAAAATACATGAAAAACGTGATTGCAATCATGTTTTTTCATGTATTTCTCATTTTTGGTGTAGGAGGGGCCATCGAAAGTATGCAACATGGGTACTCCTTGGATGAGAAATCAATTTTTTCATCCAACGAGTACTCCCACTCGAAATTTGAGTAAAAAAATAGGGAGATAAGTTCAAAATATGAGTTGAAAAAGTTATTTTATTATTTTATTATTTTTTCTTATTTTAATCTTTTTTACTCCAAAAATGGTGAATCATCCCCCATGGTTGACATCATCATCTTCAATCCTATTGGTTCTTATAAATTTTATTTTGGTTGTACATTTTTCTCAGGAGGTCCATTTTAGACCTCAAAATTACCCTAATGGGGAGAACCTGTACTATTTGTTAAAAATAAAGATGGAACATCCAGGATGTGTATATACTACAGACAACTGAATAAACTGACTATAAAAAATAGATATCCTCTACCTAGAATACATGATTTATTTGATCAAGTGAGAGGAGCTACTATATTTTCAAAGATTGATTTAAGAACAAGCTATCATTAACTAAGAATTAAGGATGAAGACATAAAAAAGACGACATTCAAAACTAAATACGGGCACTATGAGTTTGTAGTTCTACCTTTTGGGTTAACTAATGCACCTTGCTACATTCATGTGTCTAATGAACATTGTGATACATAAGTATCTAGACAAATTTGTTTTGGTGTTTATTTATGACACTATGGTATATTCGAAGAATGAAGAATAACATAAAGAACATCTCATAATTGTATTACAAACACTTAGAGAACATAAGTTATATGAAAAACTTAGCAAATGTGAATTTGACAAGGATAAAATTAAGTCTTTGGGTCATGAAATTTTAGAAGAAGGATTGGCAATAGACCAAGATAAGATACAAGATATCATGCATTGGCTTATACCTACTGATGTTCCATCCATAAGATCATTCACGAGTATCGCAGGATACCACAAGAGTTTTGTAGAGGGATTTGTAGCCTTAGATGATCATATTACATCTCTATAAAAGAAGGGAGTGAATTTTGAGTGCACAAAAAAATGTCAACATGGTTTTGAACAGTTAAAACTTAAACTAACAACTACTCCTATTTTGAATATTGTTGATCCAAAGAAAGAATTTTTAGTATGTACAGATGCTTGTGCAGAAGGATTAGGAGGGGTATTATTACAAGAAAAATCAGTCATAGCCTATGAGTCAAGAAAATTAAAGAAACATGAACAAAACTACACTGTATATGACCTAGAGTTAGTTGTTGTAATACATAATTTGATGATGTGGAGACATTATCGGTTAGGAAAGAAGTTTGTACTGATGAAAGATCACATAATTTTGAAATAATTTTTCACACAACCTGATTTAAATGTTAGACAAGCTAGATGGTTGTCTTTCCTTACTGAGTTTGACATAGAAATCAAACATATTAAAAGAAATAAATATAAGGTTGCAGATGCTTTAAGTATGAATTCTCATCCAATATTTAATAGTGTTGGAATCAGTGAAAATTTTGACATTGAAGGATTAATACAAGAAGTGGTGAGTTAGGATTCAAACTATGAAAAAACCCAAGAAGAATTACAGAATAATAAGATATTGGGATATAATCAAAACTAGAAAGGGTTGATTTATTATAAAAACATATCGTATATTCCAAATGTGAGCTCATTAAAACATGAAATTTTATATGCATATCATAAACGACCCTATCTAAGACACCCTAGCTATGCAAAATTGATTTCAGCATTCATAAAGAATATGTTTTAGACAAGTATGAAGAAATATGTGGTTAATTATTTAGCTATATGTTTGGAATGTCGACAGGTAAAATTAGAACATCAACACCTAGTAGGAATGTTGAATCCTTTACCTATTCCAAAATGTAAGTGGGAAATTTTTTCTGTATATTTTATAACTGGTTTGCCTAGAACTAAATATCAACATGATTCTATAATGGTGTTTGTACATACATTGAATAAAGTTGCACACTTTTTACCAGTACAATCTACTTTTGGTACAACTCAAATAGCTAATGTATTTATGAAATAGATTTTAAAGTTATATGGTATTCCTAAAATGATTATATCAGATAGAGATGAAAATTTTACTTCAGCTTTTTGGAAGACTCTATTTGGAGGAATGGGTATCAAATTTAACTTTAGTACCACCTACCATCCCTAAACTGATGGAAAAACTGAAATAAAAAACAATATTATAGAAGAAATGTTACAAATGTATGTTATGGACATATGTACAAGATGGGAATATTTTCTGCATCTCGCAGAATTTTCATATACTAATAGTTAACAAGCCTCAATAAGTATGAGTCCTTTTGAATCACTGAATGGCAGAAAGTTCCACACACTAGTTAGTTGGAGTCAACCAGAGGATAACTTAATTCTTGGACCGGATGCATTGCAAGAGATGGAAAGAATAGTGAAGAAAATTCAGCAAAACATTAAGACAACTCAACACAGACAAAAGAGCTATGCTTACAAAAAGAGAATTCATGGAGAATTAAAAGTGGGGGGGGGGGCATGCTTACTTAAGGATTAAGCCCAAAAGGAGTGCTTTATATATGGGTAGTTGCGCTAAATTAGCACCATGTAACTCTGGACCATTTGAAGTTGTAGAAAGGGTGGGGCGGGTAGCTTATAAGTTGGCTCCACCTAGTCACAATAAGGTTCACAATTTTTTTCATGTTTCCTTATTAAAAAAGTATATAAATGATGCTACTCATGTAATTGATTGGAATGTGATACAGGTGGAACTAGAAGGGGAATTTCTTCAAGAGCCCCTTCATATACTGGCACGAGAAGAAATCGAGCTCCGGAATAGGACAATAGCTAGGGTGAAAGTGCAGTGGAGGCACTTTTAACCTGAAAAAGCTACTTGGGAGCAAGAATAAGAAATGAAAGAAAAATATCCATCAATTTTTACAAAGTGAATTAATATTTTGCAACATTGAGGATGATGTTTTTCTTTAAAGGGGGAATATGTAATATCCCTATTTTTACTACTTTTATCAGACATTTGAACATTCGTGAAGGTTAAGTGGACCTAAAGGAAAACAATTATTTTGGACATATTTTATTCTTTTAAATTAAATAACTGTGGAATTCGAATTATTGTGCAAAGAATAGAGTATAAATGGAGACCAGGATTTCAAGTCCATGAGGATGGATAATATTCCAAGGACTTTCCAAGATTCTCCAAAATTCGTTGGATAAAACAATTTAAAATTTAAAATTATATTGGATATAAAAATCTAAAATATACCTCAGTAAAGTGGAAAGTGGCTGAGAAAAGGGGAAATAAAACTAGAAATTGTAAAAATCTAATTTTAAAGTACTTTTGCGGAAAAAAAAAAATGAAAGCCTAGGAAAAAAGGAAAACAAAATCCTGACTAACTGGACGCAGTTATGGAAACATGATGAAGGGTAAGAAAGCTTAAATAATCCATTCCTAGGTATACAAGAGGTTGTCTACACATTGGAGGAATTGATCTCTACTTAGGGGGAGTTGTGGAGAGAAAGCTCAAGGTTGGGTCGAAATTAGTCTTACCAAAAGAGGTATGCACAAGAAATTCAACTCTGTATTAGAAATTTTAGTATTTCATATTGGTATGGAATTATGATGTTTTTAGAGTATGCGGAAATTTGTAAGATATTTAAAACTATGCATGAGTAAATTTTGTATAAAATGTATTAGACAGTCTGATGTATTTAACAAATAACCACTATAGAAATTGTAGTTGATTTGTATGGTTACATAGAAAATTATAATATATAAACCACCTCTTAGAATGTCTAAATGCCATTAACAGGTTTAAATATGAGGTTAGGTTGAAAATCTTATTACCATAAATACCTAAAACATAGATAAATACATTAGAAAGAAGTGAACTTGGTGTATTTATCAGTGAGGTAATAATAGCATGAATATGTAAATTCCATACAATATATGTTACTATAAAATAAGTTTGGATACAAATACAAATTATTGCATTGTCTCAGAAATGTCATAAAATACTAAACTGAATAAAACACATACATGAAAGTAAATATTAGTTAAATTTCTAAGAATGAGTGTGCACGATAGTCAAGATACTAATTTAATAACATGGCACATATATCAATAGCACAAAGGTTTGAAATAAAAATATTAAGATTATTTTATATTATATTATAAAAGGGATTAAATCATATGAAGGGATTCGAAATACCTTTGACATTAATAAAGGAGGATGTAGGTATTTTATGAGGAATGAAAATAGTCTTTGGATATAAAATACCACATATATATAAGTTAGAACTTAGTATAATAGGTTGATAAGACCATTAAAATGTTAAATTATAATGGAGAGTATAACGTGTATAGGTTAAAATAGATTGAAGTTAAACATTTTAAGTACAGTTATAATGGAACAAGATAATGATGAAATATCCTCAAGTGTAATTGTTAAGGAAAACAAATGATGAGTTAGATAAGTAAGAAAAATATAGTAAATAGCATAAATATGCTATACCTGAGTTCATCCAATATGAATGAAGGAATAACAACAGAAAATATAATGACAGAGTTTCATCGAATAGTTACAAACTAATTGAAAGTCGTGCTCGAAAATTTTAATATTTATGCTATAAATAGAAAAACAAAATTGTGGTAAGTAGATTTCTTACATTATCACAAGTTTGTTAAGAATTATAGGAGAATAGCAGCATCTCTAACCACATTTTTGAGGAAAGATGCATTTTCATGGACTCCTAAAGCAACTAAGGCCTTTGAACATCTTAAAGAGGCAATGTGCCTAGCACCAATCTTAGCTACGTAAGGCTTCACAAAAACCTTTATTGTTTAATGTGATGCCTTGGGAAATGGAATTAATTTTTTTTTAATGCAAGAAGGAAGACCCATTTCTTTTGAAAAACTTCCAATCAAAGGAAAGTATGTACAAAAAGCTATTTATGTGAAGGAAATGCTGGAAATACTACATGCACTAAGGAAATGGTGACCTTATCTAATGGGAAGGCACTTCAAGGTAAAAATTGATCACGATAGTCTTAAACTCTTTTTGGAACAAATATTAACTTTAGAAAAGAAGCAAAAATGGGTCACAAAGATGTTGGGTTACGAATTTGAAATCATCTACAAAAAAGGGAAGCTAAATGTTGTTTCAGATGCACTCTCAATAGAGGATGGAGAGGTGGAGGCATTTCTTTGTGCCATTTCTATTCTCAAACCAAATTGGATAACTGGAGAAAGGGATAAATGGAAGAAGGATGAAGAAGTGTGGAAATTTATTCAAAATTTGCTGCAAGATCCTAGTACATCTGATACATTTAGTTTGAAAAATGAATCCTTATGGTACAACTATCGCTTCTATATTTGTAAGAATTCCCAACTAAAACAAAATATTATTTTCGAATTGTACAATTCTCCTTCAGGAGGACACATAGGATTTTCAAAAACTTAGCACAGGGTGAACAAATAGATATTTTTGGATGGTGATAAATCTGTTATTCAAAATTTTGTGGTGGAATTTTTGGTTTGTGAGAAAAAAAAAATTGAGAAAATTAAGACCCCGTATCTTCTACAGCCTTTATCCATTCCAATTCAACACTGGGAGGAGATTTAAATGAATTTTATCATAGGTTTACCTAATTCTGAAGGAAAGAGTTTCATCATGGTGGTTGTTGATAGACTTACCAAGTATGCACACTTTTGTGCATTATCTAATCCATTTCAAGCAAGTACACTTACTAATGCATATACGGAAATAATTCTAAAGCTACATGGAAACCCAAAGATTATTGTAAGTGATAGAGATCCCATTTTTATTGGAAATGTTTGGATGAAATTATTTTCTTCTTTGGGAACTCAACTAGCTCATACATCATCTTATAATCCTCAATCTGATCGTAAAAATAAGATAGTGAATAAATATTTGGAAGGATATATTCATTGTTTTGTATTTGATAGACAAACAAAATGGGTCAAGTGGTTACCTCTCGCTGAATGGTGGTATAACACTTCCTTCCATATTGCAGAAAAAATGACCCCATTTATGGCACTTTATCGATATCATCCACCATCCATCACATCATATTTAAGAGAAAATTCTAAGGTTCATGTAGTGGAATATCACATTAAGCATCAATGACAAGTTCTCCAACTCCTAAAGGATAACCTAAATTTGGCGCAAAATCGAATGAAACAACGGTTAGATCAACATCACAGCAAGAGAAGTTTTGATGTAGGATACTGGGTATTTTTATGGCTACAACCATACAAACAAATTTCCCTCAAGCAAGCTAAGAAGGATAATAAATTATTTCCAAATTTCTATGGTACTTACAAGGTGTTGCAAAATATTGGTACTATGGCATAAAAATTGGAGCTTCCGACTTCTTCGCGAGTGCATCCAGTTTTCCATGTTTCATGCTTAAAGAATTTTATAGGTGACAAAATTCCAGTTCAAACAATATTACCAGAAGTTTATGAGGAAGGAAAAATCGTATTGGAACCTGAAGTAGTCACAGAAATAAGAACTTGACAGTTAAGAAATCGATCAATTTTAGAGTATATCATCCAGTGGAAGAACATACCCACTGAAGAATGTACATGGGAGGATGAGAATTTTATACAGAAGCGTCCAGAGCTACTCAACCATTGAGGACAACACTTTTTTGAATGAGAGGGGCATTTTAGGTCCCTATATTACTAGTGTAGTCCCTTATTATTGTTAGTGTAGCCCCCTTATTGTTATTATTGTTCCCTTAGATTATTATTGCTAGGTCGACTAGGATTATATTGTGACCCCATGGAGTCCTATATATAGAAGGAGGTTTTTTCATTTGTATCATCCAAGACTTGTTCATTTTTGTAATCTAAATGATGTTTCCCCCTTGAAGTGGATTATTTATAATGCTTTGATCTCTCTTTTCTTCTATTTTTGGAGTTGGTTTCATGACATTTGTGTTTTACCATACAGTTTCAGCTGAGAAAGTCAAACTTGATCTCTAATTTTGTTGTCCAAGTGCCTTTGTAATTTCACTAAGCACTAGAGGTTCTTCTTAGTGAGATCTATTGTAGGATTTTTGTCATTCCCTGGAATATGAGTAAACATATTCTTTGATCCAATAAGAAAACCTATAGATATATAATATATATTTCAATACCTATAGATATATAAGATATTTCAATGTTTTAAAACAAGCATGATTTCTTGAAGAAAATGAGAAATAAGTCAAACTAAATCTAGAGGATAGTCCACTACCCCAAGAGAAACCTGATAGTTTGGTTGTGTATCAACATTGGAGATGAGGACCTTAATACATGATAAGCACAAAGAGGACTTTGAATTCAAACATAACATTTTGACAGATCATAACTTGTCGATTTCCAAACTTGTTATATTCAAGTGGTGTATTTACTACTACGGAGAATATAAGTTTCCAAAGCAATAAAAACATTGTTGTAAATATTGAGAGGGAGAGGGGGTGAATCAATATTCCTTTCAATTAGTATTATTATTAATCTTTCAAAGCATTAGATAATTTTCAATTATTATTAGTGTTTGTACAATGATTGTTACACCATTTTTTGGTCATCTAACCTGTTACTATTAGATGGACCTAAGTACACCATGTAAGACCAATTTTACCCTAAGTAAAATTGCTTTCAATATGAAAAATAACTTAGTAAACCACCTTTATTAACTTGTTTATGGTATAAACAGGAAACCCCATGAGGAAATATTAAATAAATCTACATTTGTTTAATTTTCCTCAAAAAATAATTAGTTAAACATCAGGTTAATTGATATTCCTGGTCATATTTAACCCAAAACAAGAAAATTAATTAGATAAATTATTATTTATCTTATTATTTTCTAGGAATAATTATTTAAACCTTATTTAAATAATATTCCTTGTTAAATTTGACTAAATCATTCATTAATAATCAAATAAATCATTATTTATTTGATTATTACTCAACCACATCCTTAAAATAATTAAAAAACCATTTATTTATTTATTATTTACAAATAAAGGGAATTGACCCAAGTCAAATTCTTTTTCCCTCCAACAAATATAATGAAATATTCCAAAAAAGTTGGATCTATAATTGGTTAATAATATTTTAACTATGCACCAATATCTAGACTAACCCAATGTTTTGTTATAAATAGAAGGGTTTTTCCATTCACTCACTACCTTTTGTTTCCTAAATATCACTCTGGATCTATACTTTTGGTCTGAATTTGATCCACCATCATTGTCATATTTTTCTATATTTTTGCTTGTAAGCTCCCTTTGAGTTCCATTTTTGTCTGGGTTTTCTACACCATCAAGAGAGAGGAATTTTAGATCTGAAGTGCCAAGGACTTACAAGAACCCATCCCATTGAGGAGAACTGGTAACATCCTTCTATGTTTTCCTCCCAGGTGCCATTAATACAAAACTTATTCAACATATTATTGTCTTATCTATTGGATGCATGGAGTGAATATTGTTTTTATTTACTTCTTAATGTCTTTTAATGCATAGATCTAGATTTTTGCAGCATTTATCTTGGTCAACTAATTGCAGACCCAAATATATTGGTAGTCATCTTTGCTGTTATGGTTGTTTGTTATGCACAGCTAAAGTGGTATTTTTTCATACACTTGCGATTGAGATTCATACTAACAATGATAATAGTAAAAAAAAAAGAACACAAACGCACACATCTTTTAAGGTGGAAACCCACTCCAGGACAAAAACCACCCGAACTATTTTCTAATAACTCTTTAATATTAAAATCCAATTGAAAATAAATCTCCAACTTCTGAGAATCTAGAAAATCATTCTTCTCCAGCTCCCACTGGATGGATGCTCCAATGCCCGAGATTCTTTAGTAGTCAAATGAATGGATGCCCCAACAACCAATGAGCTACAACTCACCCTAGCACTACCCTACCACCCTATACAATAATTAAACAATAATAGACTCCTGTACCAGGGAAAATGGTCCACTTTACAATGATATAGAATGATGTAGAATAAGAAGACACACTAGACCGTAACCCCAAATATGACACATCCATCTAATGATGATCCCAGATCTCCCTAAAATTCCTCTTCAACTCTTGGTAGATAGACACTTGTACAATTTTTACAATGATGCATTTACAATGACTTAGTACAATGATACCTTGACAATGACTGTATGTAGTGCTACCCACTTGAAAACTTCATGTGGTGAAATTCTTGATTCTGTTATCTGCCTCGACTGCTGCTTTTGTGATCCTACCCTCTATTGCACCTTGCTTTTCTTTTCTTCCCTATAAATTCTGGTCCTTTGCAACCCTTGACAACACATGATCTAGCTTTTTCTTGCCTTCTAGGAGCTCAATATTGAATCTGGTGTATCTCTATTATTTCAAATTCCCAATATGTGATTTTCGGTCCTATAATATTCCTCTGAGTCTTATTTCCAACTCCATAGGTCTGACCCAATTTGGATTTTTCAAGTCAGATTTATGCCAAATCTCCCCCAATGCCCTGATTATGGACTGGTTCAGTAGAGAGAATTTGTATGGTGTTCCATGTGTAAATTTTTCTTCATTTGGATCTCAAAATAATATAGAGAAAATTATGTTTTGTGTACTATCCGTCAATTTCTACATAATTCCAGTCTGATACTCAAAAATAGATTTATGATGATTTTCCCAAGGTCTCTTCTTTGAAATGAAGTTCAGGAGCCTAGAAAAACACTGACTTCCACAGATCATATGTTCGTAAATATTGCGCACCTTGATATGAAATTTTTACAGGAGCTTCCTCAAGATTTTGGATTCACCTCATAAACATTTCAACTTATTAACCTTTGTACAAAATAAATTATAGTGCAAATTCCAAGATGACTTGTTTCAGGTATCGAAATCCCTACAAGAGGAGGAGATGAGGATCACAATTTATAGAAATGTTTAGGTTGATATTGACTTCAACAAGTGAACTTGGGAAGGATTTTAGGAGCTTAAAAATTATTAATTATTGAATTTTCAATAACCCATGCCAGAACCCCATGGGGTTTTTACCCACTAACTGGGGTTACAAACTTCAAACATGAATATCTCTCAAACCGTGAAGAATTACATAGTGTGCCATATATCAACAGAAACATCTCCACAAGTAGAAACCATACAAAATATTCTTGACCTAGAATATAGTAATTAGGTAGGTAAAAATTCCCATGCAAGATCAGGGTATCCCATGGTGGTGCTTAAGTGACATCACTGACAACCACTGATAAACAATCTCCCCCTTTAACAATGATAGCAATACAAATACTCCCCTTACAATCATGACACCTCTTCCTAGAACATTCACTTCTCATTTGACATCAATGGGAAAGGGTAACTCCCCCTGACACACAACCAACCTGTGGACCTGTACACACTTCCACTCCCTCTTTATATTCTAAATAAGGAAAATATAATGAGAACCTGGGAGAATCCCAAGCTTCTCACGAAGATATTCAAATGCTTCACGAGGTAGAGGTTTAGTGAAGATATAAGTGATTTGTTCTTTTGTACCAACATACCCAAGTTTGATATTCTTTTCAGTGACTTTTCCTCCAACAAAATGATATTTGATCTGAATGTGTTTTCGTTTTGAATGCATGATACGATTCTTGAAGATGCTAATGGCACTAGTGTTGTCACAGAATATGGGAATTGGCTCACTTAATTGTCCTTGAAGATATTTTTTATGAAACCAGCACCAAAAATAGAAGAAAAGAGAGATCAACGCCTTAGAAATCATCCACTTCAAGGGGGAAACCTCCAATACATTACATAAATGAACAATTCATTTATGCTACAAATTACCAAAACCTCCTTCTATATATAGGAGTCCATGGGGCCATAATATAATCCTTTCCGACCTAACAATAATAACGTAAGGGCACAATAATAACAATATTGGGGTTACAGGGGTACAACAATAATAGTAAGGGGGCTACAATAATAACAAAATGGGACTAAACTAGTACTATAGGGACGTAACATGCCCCTCTCCTTCAAAAAAGTGTTGTCCTCAATGCTTGAGTAGCTTTGGGTGCTTCTGTATAAAATTCTCATCGTCCCATGTAGAAATTTCAGTGGGTAAGATCCTGGATGTGGGTGATTTATGAGGGGTATACGACGATGGTCAGCGCGTGGCATGGCCACATGGCCACCCACAAGCTACACCAGTGAGCATTTAAGTGCTCTAGCTGTCACCATAAGAAGAATTCAATTCATTGAAAACTTCAAGGCTACTACCTCCACCTCAAAATGGTGTTCCTCTCTCTCCCACCTGGATATGCTCTTCGGCCTCCTGGTTCTATGCCTCCTCGGTCTTCTCCTCTTCGAAGCTGCTGTCCCCCTGAAGTTGCAGAGCCAAGCTCTCGCATGCCAAAAGGGAGACGCTGTAGCCTTCGATGTTGTATAGAATTCCTCCCGGGCCATCATTACTCACAGAGTGTCCTCTATCACTTGAACCTCTCTGCTGGATTTGGTCTCGCCACCAACTCTGAGCTTCCATCTCTGTGGCAACACCACCCTGCTTCTTCTTCAGCCCAGAGCACCCTCCACCTTTACTACGCCACTATGCCTTGACTCAGGCATCGCATGCGATGTAGGTGTGGCAATAGCAGAGGTCATGCTGCTCATTCATCGCTCTCTTCCCGATCTCATTCTTCGTCTTCTTCACTGGAACATTCCTTGGGCATGTATCCCACCACCCGAACTGGGCGCGGCCGCCTGGTGGGTTAGCCTCGTCACTCGGCTCAGCCTTCTGCCTCTACGCACTTTCCATAGCCTCTACCTTGTCTGGTCCCCTCTATCACCCCGCAGACCTCTAGCTGTGCACAATTCCATTTCCAATTCTCCTTAGACCGTCCCTTTGTTGTTGCCACCATTTTAGTTTCCTTCCGGGAAGAGCCCGCTGAGGTTCCCAACCACAGTCTGCGCATTTTGCATAAGATCCCATGTAGTGATTTCAACTCCTCTACAGATGATAAGGGGTATCATGACTTTGGCAAGCACAATTCGCGCTCAGACAGTAGCACCAGCTCGGGAAACAGCAAGGATGACAAGGAGCAGAGAAAAGAGTCCATGGGCAAATATGGTGAGGCCAAGGAGTCTCAACACATAGCATTTTCCACCCAGGACGCAGACACTGACAGATACAGATGTCTCATTGTAGAAGAGACTCCTCCTACGCCTCATGACACCTAAGCTCCCAGATTTTTTCCAGTTTATTGCATACAGTATCATGATCCTGTTAAATGTTGTTATCTATGTTTGGCACAATAAAATTTTTCTGTATATCGTTGGTTTCCTCACACGAGGCAACAAATAAAACTATTTATGGACTAGTTTCCCTTGTGTGGGCAGCCCCTTTTTTTTTTTTTGTGAATTATGCCATTAATATAGGGTTGAAATGCAGAGACCTGAGCCTCCATGTAAATTATGTTTCATTAATAGAATTTAATCTTACTTAGAAAAAAAAAAAAATCAGTGGGTAAGTTCTTCCACTTGACGAGATACTCTGAAATTGATCAATTTCATAGTTGTCGAGTTCTTGTTTCCATCACTGCTTCAGGCTCCAATATGATTTTTCCTTCCTCATCAAGTTCTAGAAATATTGTTTGAATTGGAATATTTTCACCTATAGCCTTCTTTAAGCATGAAACATGGAAAACTGGATGCACTCGCGAAGAAGCAGGAAGCTCCAATTTGTATGCCATAGTACCAATCTTTTACAACACCTTGTAAGGACCATAGTACTTTGGCAATAATTTATTATCCTTCTTAGCTTGGTTGAGGGAAAAGTGTTTGTATGGTTGTAGCCATAAAAATACCCAGTCTCCTACATCAAAACTTATCTCGCTACGATGTTGATCTACCTATTGTTTAATTCAATTTTGTGTCAAATTTAGGTTATCCTTTAAGAGTTGGACAACTTCTTTTTTATGCTTAATGTGATATTCCACTGCTTTAACCTTAGAATTTTCTCTTAAATATGATGTGATGGATGGTGGATGATATCCATAAAGTGCCATAAATGGGGTCATTTTTGTTGCAGTATGGAAGGAAGTGTTATACCACCATTCAGCGAGAGGTAACCAATTGACCCATTTTGTTTGTTTATCATATACAAAACAACGAATATATCCTTCCAAAAATTTATTCACTATCTCATTTTGACCATCAGATTGAGGATGATAAGATGAGCTATGAGCTATTTGAGTACCCAAACAAGAAAATAACTCCGTCCAAAAATTTCTAGTAAAAATGGGATCTCTGTCACTCACAATAACCTTTGGGTTTCCACGTAGCTTTTGAATTGTGTCCATAAATGTAGTAGCAATTGTACTTGCTTTAAATGGATGAGGTAATGCACAAAAGTGTACATATTTTGTAATTTTATCAACTAACACCATGATGACACTCTTTCCATCAAACTTGGGTAAAACTGTTATAAAATCCATTGAAATCTCCTCCCAACATTGACTTGGAATGGATAAAGGTTGTAGAAGACTTGGGGTCTTAATTGTATCAACTTTATTTTGTTGGGAAACAAAAAATTCCGCTAAAATTTTTTGAATATCATATCTAAGGCCATCCCAAAAAAAAAAAAAATTCACCCTGTGGTAGGTTTTTAAAAATCTTGAGTAACCTCCTAAAGGAGAAGTGTGCAATTCCAAAAGAATCTTTGTTTTAGTTGGGAACTCTTACAAAGATATAAGCAATATTTTTACCAGAAGGAATCATTTCTCCAACTAAATGTATCATACATACTAGGATCTTCCTGCAACTTTTGAATGAGTGTCTGCACTTCTTCGTCCTTCTTTCATTCATCCCTTGCTTCAGTTATACAATCTAGTTGGATAATAGAAATGGTACATAGCAATGCTTCCACCTCTTCATTCTTTTTTGAGAGTGCATCTGTAACAACATTAATTTCCCTTTTTTGTGGATTATTACAAAGTCATAACTCAACATCTTTGTGACCCATTTTTGCTACTATTTTGAAGATAACCTTTGTTCCAAAAAGTGTTTAAGACTATCATGATCAGTTTTTACCTTAAAGTGTCTTCCCATTAGGTAAGGTCGTCGTTTCTTTAGTTCATGTAGTATTGCTAAAATTTCCTTCTCAAAAATAAGTTTTTGTAAATACTTTCCTTTGATTGGATGACTTTAAAAAAAATGGGTCTTCCTTCTTGCATTAAAATAGCACCAATTCCATTTCCTAAGGTGTCACATTCCCCAATAAAGGTTTTTGTGAAATCTAGCATAGCTAAGACCGGTGCTAGGGACATTGCCTCTTTAAGATGTTCAACGGCCTTAGCTGCTTCAAGAGTCGATGAAAATGCATCTTTCTTCAATAATGTTGTTAGAGGTGCTGCTATTCTCCAATAATTATTAACAAACTTACGATAATAGTGTGTTAACCCAGAAATCCTCGCAAATGCTTTATGTTTGTGGGGACTTTCCATTCCTTAATGGATTTAATTTTTTTAGGGTGTACCTTAACACCCTCGTGAGATACAATATGAACCAGATAATCCACCTCTTGCACTTCAAAGAAACATTTGGATGCTTTTTCATATAATTGTTTCTCCTGCAATATTTTGAGCACACTATTGACATGTTGAACATGATCCTTCCAAGACCTGTTGTAGATTAGTATTTCATTAAAAAATACTAGCACAAATTTTCTAAGGGTCTGAAAATGGAATTCATCAACCGTTGAAATGTAGAAGGTGCATTGGTAAGGAAAAAAGGCATGACCAAAAATTCATAATGACACTCATGAGCTTGAAATGTTGTTTTCGGAATATCTTCAGTCTTCATTCTAATTTGATGATATCCTGAATGAAGATCCAACTTGGTAAAATAAATTGCTCCATGTAATTCATCCAATAATTCATCAATCAGACGAATGGGAAATTTATCTTTAATAGTGAGCTTATTGAGCTCCCCATAATCCAAACAAATGGGCCATTCTCCATCCTTATTGTTCACCAATACTATTGGAGTATAGAAAGAACTTTGACTAGGAAGAATTATACCAACCTTTAACATTTCTGCAATCATATGTTCAATTCCACTCTTTTGGACATAAGGATATCTATAAGGCCTGATTTTTGGAGGAACACTTCCTGGAATCAAATGAATAAAATGATCATGATCACAAATAGGTGGGATTCCTTTGGGAGTTTCAAACACCTTGGAATGATTGTCCAAGAATTTTTGGAGATATGCAGAAATAGATGATTTTGATGTTGGAACTTCTGGTGAGCATAATTGTGCCATTCGGCCTCGTTGTTCTTTCTTCAGAAAAATTTTCATGAAATTAGAGCTTATTATCTTTCCCAGCTTCCCTATGATACCCCTTAATTCGACTTCCTTTCCTTCTAAAAAAAATTTCAAGAAAATTTCTTGAAAATTAAAAGCTACCGTCCCCAAATATTGTAACCATTATACTCCTAGTACAACATCAGCGCCTCCCATTGGAATGGAAATCATTGGACTATTCAATACATATTCCCCTATGGTTAGCTTGATATTATGGAATTTTCGAGAGAAATTATATTTCCTCCATTTTCAGCCATCACTTGATATTATGGTGTTGGGTATAGGAAACAATTCAATTCCTTAGCTACCTTACAATGAATAAAATTATGGGTACTACCCAAATCAATCAACACTATTACCTTTTTATTCTTGATATGTCCTTCTATCTTGAGAGTTTGAGGAGTGGTAATTCCTTCCAATGCATTACACGATACGGTCGAACCCATTTCTTCCTCTTCTAGGGTTGGTTCCTGGTGTATATCCTCTTCTTTTGAAGATTCTTGTTCATTTTCTTCTTCCTCTTCACAATCCATGTAAAATAATTTCTTCTTAGGACACTTATGACCTTTAGTGTATTTGCTATCAAAACTGTAGCAAAGCCCTTTTTCTCTTTTTTATTCCATTTTTTGTGGTGTCAACCTTGTAGGTTGTGGAAGTGTAGGAGTAGCAACACTTCCATCTTTATATATGTGAGTGGTAGGCTTTCTTGTCGCCATAATTTTACATTCAATTTTCTTGCCAACCTGAATGCCTTTTCCAATGAATCAGGTTCCCAAACGCGAACCTCATGTTGTATGTTATCCGTTAAATTCCCTATGAAGACATCAATCCTGTGTTCCTCTAGAATATCAGTTACCCTTATATTAAATTTTTTGAAGTCCTCAATGTGCTCCACCACTGAACCCTTTTTTTTTAGATTTATCAATTGGCTAAAGAAGGTGTTGATTTTTTTATCCTCATAATATGCTATCATTTCCTCTGTAAAAAATGACCAATTGAAATTTTTTTTATAGGAGAAAATCCATCGATACCATACAAATGTATGTTGTTCTAAATGTAAATTTGCAATGCGTACCTTTTGTGTGTTTTTCACATTATTGAGATCAAAATATTGCTCCATTTGTAGTATCCATGTTACGAGATCCTTGCCATCAAACTTCCTCACATCCATATTTTCAATATGGTGGTTCTTCCATCCAATATTAGAGTTTATGAAATTGTGATTAACATTTATTTTGTTCTCATCATGAGTTTCCTCTACTATCTTTTCGCCATTATCAAACATTTCTTGTATCAACGTTTTCAAACCTTCCATGTCTGCTTTAGGATCATTCTTCATGTTTTCCATGTGGTCTTTCATTTTTTCATCAATATTAGCTTCCATGTCATCCATATTAGCTTCCATGGCATCCACCTTAGCTTTCATGCCTTCTTCCATTCCATCCACATTATTTTTTGTTTCTCTTTGCGAGAGTGAAATTTGGTGCACTTGCTCTCATAATTTTGATATGTCATGTTGCATTTCTTCATCTTCATGAGTCATAGTAGATACTTCTAAAAACCTGATGGGTTTTGAATTATTTTTAGGTGGAATTTTACAACCCAGTACTGATATTCATGCTATAATATGTCATTGGAATCAATTTAAACTGATTTTTCACACTAGACTTATGCAATTCGAAAAAAAATACACACCTTTTTTTTACTTTTGAGGAGCTCGAGATTGACACTGAATTATATCTGTGATTTTAGATCTCCAATATCTAAAATTTGGCCCTATATTAGCCCCCTGAAGCTTCTTTTAAATTCCACAAGTCTGACCTGATTTGGATTCTTCAAAGAAAAGATATACCCAATCTCCCACAATGACCTAATTATGGATTGGTTTAGCAGAGAAAAATTGTATGACATGCCACATGTCACTTTTTCCTCCTTCGAATCTGAAATTGATATAAAGGAATGTTCAATCTGTGTAATTGTGGCCACCTTTTATAGAATTCCAATATGATTCTCAAAGAGAGATTTATGACGATTTTTCCACGGTCACCTCTTTGAGATGAAATTATGGAGCCTGAAACAACTCTAACTTCCACAGATGATATCTCCAAAAGTATTTCAAATCAAGCTCTGAAATATTTCCATGATATTCCTCAGGATTTTAGCTTCGCGCTGTAAAAATTTCAGCTTTTGAATGCTCGTAGAAAATAATTTATAGTGAAAATTCCACGATGATCTGTTTAGGTTAAATTTAGTAGCTTGCAAAGAGCCCTAACTTCCACCGATTATATCTCCAAAAATATTGTGAAAGAAGATCTAAAATTTCTCCATGGTGTTCCTTAGGATTTCTTCTTCACACTCCAAAAATTTCATCTTATGAACCTTCATAGAAAAAACTTTATAGAGAAAATTCCACGATGACCTGTTTGGAGTAGCGAAACCCTAAAATCCAAAGCTCTAAAACCAAACGTGATGAAACTAGCTCGAAAAATAGAAGAAAAGAGTGATCCATGCCTTAGAAATCAGCCAGTTCGAGGGGGAAACCTCCAATACATTACATAAATGAAAAATTCTTTGATGCTACAAATTACCAAAACCTCCTTCTATATATAGGAGTCCATGGGGCCACAATATAATCCTAGACAACCTATCAATAATAATGTAAGAGCACAATAATAACAATATTGGGGTTACATGGGTACAACAATAACAATAAGGGGGCTACACTAACAACAATAAGGGACTAAAATAGTAATATAGGGACCTAAAAATATTCCAAAGTTTGCTTCATCCAAAGGACTTGAGTAGAACATGTTGCCACTGTAATGTATTCTGCTTCCACTGTAGATAACGAGAATGAGGTTTTCTTTTTTCTCAACCATGATACAAGACAATCACCTAGATAGAATTATGCCCCACTAGTACTCTTACAATCATCAACACTTCCTGCCAAATGTGCATCTTTAAAGGCTTGAATAATGAATTTTTTACCATTGGGATACCACAAGTCGTATTCTTATGTGCCCTTCAGATATAGAAGAATTCTTTTGACTATAATAATATGTGATTCTTTTGGTGCTGCTTGGAATCTTCCTACTTTTCCAACCGCTTGCATAACATTTGACCGAGAGGCTATTACATATAGATGAATACCAATGATAGATCTGCAACAACCTCTTATCCACGTCCTTAGATGAGTCGTTTATGCTCAATTTTCAACCTGTTACCATCGGAGTAAGGACGAGTTTGCAATCTTCCATTTTGAATTTCTTGAGAATTTCCTTGATGTACTTGTATTAACATATAAATATTCGTTTCTATTGCTCACATATTTTAAGCCCTAAGAAGTATTTCAGCTCACCAAGTAAAGACATCTCGAACTCACTTTCATATATGTAGAAAATTTATTACTTAGTCAATCATCATTTCTACCAAATATAATATCATCCACATATACCTCAACGATTTTAAATTATCTTTATCTATTTGTACATAAAAATTTCTATCAACAATACCTTTCTGGAACCCTTGTTGACATATATATCAATCAAAACAAGAATACCATGCTCTGGGAGCCTGCTTTCAACCATATAAAGCCTCTTTTAACCTGAAAACATAGTCTTCTTTTTCTAATAGTAGAAAACCTTTAGGTTGTTCGATGTAAAATTCTTCTTCTAATTCGCCATTTAGAAATGCTGACTTAACATCCATTTGGTAGACTTTGAATTTTCTTGAACATGCATAGCTGAGAAACATTCAGATGGCTTCCATTCTGGAAATTGGTGTAGATGTTTCGTCGAAATCAATTCCTTCCACTTGTGCATAGCCTTTGAAAACCAATCTTGCTTTGTTTTTGGTAACCTATCCATCTTCATTCAATTTGTTCCTGAACACCCATTTAGTCCGAATGAGATTTTTATCTTTTGGTCATGGAACTAATTCCCAGGTGTTATTCTTCTCGATTTGATCCAATTTTTCATTCATAGCTGCTACCCAATGTTCATTTTGGTTGACTTCCTCAAAACTACTAGGCTCAATGGTTGCTAGAAAAGCAATGTGAGCTTGTTGTGATGAACAAAGTTGTCGACCTTCATTTATGTCACCAATGATTTGATTTGATGGATGGTTCTTTTGAATCCATTATTTTGTTCTCTTTGGAGGAGCTTCTTGTTTTTGTTCCAATATATCTTGATGTTCATTATTTACTTCTTCATGGTTGATAGTTACTTCTTGTTGTAGAACTTTCTCTATGTATTTTTCACCCTCTGTCTCAAGTTTCAAAGATTCCAGATCCTCATCATTATTTGTTAGAACACCATATTCATCAAATGTAACACTTATGCTCTCCACTATCTATTTTCGTCTTGGATTATAGCATTTATAGGCCTTTATTTTATGTGAGTAACCAAAAAATATACCTTCATCAACACGTGATTCAAACATAGCCAAATGTTTATCTTCTCTTTTGATATAGCATTTGCTTCCGAAGATTCTGAAATATTTTACATTAGCTGGTTTTCCTTTCCATAATTCATATGGGGTCTTGTTGCAATTATTTCTGAGAAGACTTCAGATGATAAAGAAGACTATTGTATCAATTTCTTGAACCCGGAATTTTTCATCCAATTTTGAGTCCTTCAACATTATTCTACCCATTTCCTAGATGGTTCTATTCTTTCTTTCATAAAATCCATTTTGCTGAGGTGTTTGTGCTACTCAAAACTGTCTTTTTATTCCATTTTCATCACGGTATTGCTGAAATAATTTGGAAGTGAATTATGTACCATTATCTGATCTTGGACACTTTATTTTCAAATTAGTTTCATTTTCAACCAACTCCTTTTAGACCTTAAATCACTCAAATGCTTCAGATTTTTTCTTTAGGAAACTGACTGTTGTCATCCGAGTATAGTCATCTATCATTAACATGAAATATAATTCTCCATCTAAGCCTTTTGTTCTCATAGGACCACGTAGATCAGTATGTATCAATTCCAATGGATATGATGCATAGTGTTCTTTTGTTTTAGATTGGAATTTTGTCTACTTACCATGCCAACGGGCCTCACATAGTGTGTTGGAAGGTTTTGAGATTTTCGACACTTCTCGTACTGCTTCCTTTTTTCTTATCCTGACAAGATTATCAAATCTTATGTGACCCATTCCTTTGTGCCATAACCATCTATCATCTTCTTTAGCTAATAGACATGCTTTGGTTGCTTCATCTAGAACATATATGTCATTTGGAGTTCGACTTGCTGTAGCCACAATTTTACCTTACCTGCCTTTCCTAATTTCACATTTTCTGGAGTTGAATAGCATGTGTGTCCTTGATCACACATGTTTTCAACACTGATCAAATTTTGATTCATGTTTTCAACCAATAGAAAATTCTTGGCTAGAACATATTTTCTTCTGAGAGTGAGAGTACTTGATCCTATAACATTTGAAGATCCATCATTTCAAAGGATAAGGTTCCATCCTTCTTCTCTTTTAGAGATACAAATTTATTTCTATATCCAGTCATATGTGTTGAGAAACCGCTATCAACATACGACACAACTTTGTTGTTTCGAGCCTTGAGAGTGAGAGCACAATTATCAGTCTTCTTCTTCTTCCATGTTCGTTAGTTCTGTGGCTACAAAGATTCTTCTGGAGGATTTTCGATTTTGCAGTCTCTGGCTATGTGTCCAAATTTCTGACATTTGTAACATTCCATATTATCTCTTAAATGTTAGAATCTATTGATGTTTTGTTGAGCCCTAGGAGGTTCATATTTGAAGGATCTCTTGGAATTGTATTGGTTCCTAGGGTAAGTGCGACATTATACAAATTTATGACCAAATTTTCCACATGAATAACAATAGCCATGAAAAATATGTTGGTACTGGGATGGATATCTTCGTCGAGGAATTGTCTTCCAAAGATGTTATTGCACATCTTGTCCAATGATGGCTACATTCATGTCAGATCTCAGAGGTTCATTGTATTTTTTTGTATAAGGTCCTACTTCTTCTTCTTTGTAACCAAGGCCAGTTTTGTCGTTGTCTGATCGTTGATTGTTGATGAGTTCTTCCAATTCCCTTGAGTTGTTGGCATAGTTTTGGACAGTTTTTCCCTTCTTCACTTCCTTACGCATCGAGCCTACTTCGGCTTCTAATGTTTCATTTTCTTGGTTTCTTTCATCCAACTTCTTTTGAAGTGACTCTTCAATACATTTGCATTCTTAAACTTCAATTTGAGACCTTGAACTAGTTCTTCAAGAGTATTGCAACGGATCTTGTCATCCTTGACCTCTTTTATAAGCTTGAGTGCCTCCTTAGAAAATTTTTCTATGGTCAACCCTTCTTCTTTGTTGTTTAATACCTCTTGTTTATTGTGCTTGGCCATAAAAAATACTCTCTCGTTGGCTTCTTCTTCACTGTCACTGTCTTCATCAAATGATGAGCTATCTTATTTAGAGAGAAAGTTCCTTTTGGATCCTTTCTTCCTGCCTTGCTTGTTGAATTTCTTAAAGCCTTTCTTTCCTTTTGAGTTGCCATCACTTCCGTTTAGAAATTTTGCTGTGAAATTCCCAACCTCACCATAGCCAAAATATATCAATGGAAGTTTACCTTTTAATCTTCCCTTACAAATTTTTATTTTTCTCGTAAAGTAAGCACATTCTTCATCTGAAAGACCTTCTGCATCATCTTTGTTTTCTTCACAGTTGTAGGTGCATGTCTTTTCAATTGAAGGTTGTTTTTCCTTATTGGTTTTCTTAGATGGAACAAATTTAGTTTCTAGATGCAAAGTACCCTCTTCTTCATCAAGTCTCATTTCATATGCTAGGCTAACTCCATATAATTCCTCTTTGCCAATTTTATCCATATTTTCACTATATTCTAAGACCGATACCTTTCGGTCGAATCTCCCTATAACGTTCTAAGAATCTCTCATATAATATTCTTCTTGTCAACTGGATCTCCCAATCCTTCCAGTGTTGGTTATTTCATCAACGTATTGGAAGTATGCAATAATGTTGTCATCTTCTTTCATTCTGAGTTGCTGAAAATTTTCTCTATAGATTTGAATCTTTGCTTCTTTGACATTTGAATCACCTGCATATATATTCTCAATCTTGTCCCATACATTTTTAGTCATTTTACAAACCAACACCTAATGATAAGAAGATTCAATAAGTCCATTCATAATAATATTCTTTTATTTTTCATCATTTACAAAATTCTTCTTACCTTGTTCATCCGTGGTTGGTGTAAATCCATTTTAAACAGTTTCCCATACTTCGTAACCTTGCACCAAGAGATAGACCTACATTCTTCCTTTCCATAGTGCATAATTATTTTCATTTAACATAGGTACACCATTCTTGGTATGCTCCATGACCTTCTTCCAGCTATTAAACTGCTACTGAAGGAGCCAAGCTCTGATACCAATTGTTGGAAATACTAAGACTGGGGGTGAATCAGTATTCCTTTCAATTAGTATTATTATTAATATTTTAGAGCATTAGTTAATCTTCAACTATTATTAGTGTTTGCACAATGATAGCAGTAAACAAAAGGAAGACAAATGCACACAGTTGTTAAGGTGGAAACCCACTCTCGGACAAAAACCACCTGAATTATTTTCTAATAATTCTTTAATATTCAACTCCAATTTTAAGTAAAGCACCAACTTCCTAGAATCTAGAGAAGCATTCTTCTCCAACTCCCACTAGATGGACGCTCCAACGCCCGAGAGTCTTCAGTAGTCAACTAAATGGATTCGCCAACACCCAATGAGCTACAACTCACCCTAGCACCACCCTACCACCCTATAGAAGAATAAAAAAATAAGGGACTCCCATACCAGGGAAAATGGTCCACTTTACAATGATATAGAATGATGTAGAAAAAGAAGGCACACTAGACCATAACCTAAACTATTACAGAACCACCTAATGATGATACTAGACCTCCTCACGCTACCTCTTCAACTCTTGGTAGATAGACACTTGTACAATTTTTACAATGATGCATTTACAATGACTTAGTACAATGATACCTTTATAATTACTGTATGCAGTGCTTCCTACTTCAAGACTTAATTTAGTGAACTTCTTTCTACTGTTCTGCATCTTGATTGCTGCTCTTGTCATGCTACCCTCTACTGCACCTTTCTTTGCTTTTGCTGCCCTAGAAATTCTAGTCATTTGGAGCCCTTGACAACACATGATCTAGATTTTTACTACCTTCTAGGAGCTCGATATTGAATCTAGTGCATATCTGTTATTTAAGATTACCAATATGTGATTTTCGGTCCTGCAGTAATCCTCTGAGTCTTCTTTCCAATGCCATAGGTATGACCTAACTTATATTCTTCAAATGAGAGTTATGCCAAATCTCTCACAATGCCAAAATTATGGACTTGTTCAGTAGAGAGAACTTTTATGGTGCGCCATGTGTCATTGTTTCTTTATTTGGCTCTAAAATTGATACAGAAAAAGCTAAAGTTCATGTGCTATCTTCCACTTATTACAAAATTCCAATCCGATACTCAGAGAGAGATTTATGACGATTTTCCCAAGGTCATTTTTTTTATATGAAGTTGAGGATCCTAAAAAAACACTGGCTTCCACAGATCATATATGAAAAAATATTGCGCACCTTGATCTAAAAGTTTTACAGTAAGTTCCTCAGTATTTCAGGTTCGCCTCATAAAAATTTCAGCTTCTGAACCTTCGTATAAAAACTTTTATAGATAAAATTCCACGATGACATGTTTCAGGTAGCGAAATCCCTACAAGAGGAGGAGATGAGGTTCACAATTTATATAAATTCTTAGGTTGAGAGGGAGTTTAACAAGTGAATGTGGGATGGATTTTAGGAGCTTAAAAATTATTAATTATTGAATTTACAATGACCCATGCCACAACCCCATGGGGTTTTAGCCTACTAACTGGGGTTACAAACTTCAAACATGAATATATCTCACACCATGAAGAATTAATTGGTGTGCCATATATCAAAGGAAACATCTCCACAAGTAGAAACCATAAAAAAAATTATTGACCTAGAATATAGTAATTTGGTAGGTCAAAATTCCCATGTAAGATTAGGGTAGCCCCTGGTGTTGCTTGGGGTGACATCAATCACAACCACTAATCAAAAAACACTAAAAAACCAAAAAGAATGAGGCTCACACCTAGGCCATATGTAACTCAAGTAACAATTTTTATATTTTGTGGCAGTTCTATGATTTTGTTAACCTATGAAAAACATCATTAAAAATATTTAAATATCGACCCTTTCAAGGTCTATAAAATTTTTCTCTTTCTTATTGATCCTATGTTATGCCCTTTTCCTCTACAATTTTATTTGGATGTTTTTTGAGCCTTACATAAAGAAAAACAACAAAATGAATAATTTTCATTCCAAACTTCCCCATTTGCTGATCACATTAAAAAAGGCATCAAAACCAGAGTTATATTTTTTCATGATATTTGAATTTCAATGTAAAAATATAGAAGGATGGAAAATAAAATGGAATATATTGTTTGATTACTTCACCACGGTGTATGATGGTCTTGAACTTATTTACAAAAGTAAAATGTGCCTCTTCCTTAAATTGCATAAGAAATTATGTTAAGTTAATAAAAATTTGCATTATCCTTTACTCATCCACTGTATGGGCCAACAGACCAAAATGGTATGATACATATAGGAATAGAAATTTGGATCTAGACCTAGAGCCATGCATTTAATGATAATAGCTATGAGCATGAGCCTATGGTTTAACACTAAGGTATTGGTTGCCAATGACCCTAATTCAAATTGAATTACAATTTTATGATGTTAATCACATTAAATGATTTATAGTTGGATATAATGAAATATTTAAATATTAAAAACCCTTAGAAATTCAAAAAAGATATGGAATTTCATAAATTTTCAAAAATAATCCTACAAAGAATAAATAACCCTATCAACTTGAGATATATGTTTAATTGTTGCAACTCTTAGTTTGAAAACTTCATAGGTATAAATAAAAATGTATTTGGCACATTCTTATCAAGCTACAAAACCAAAAAATGGTATGTGAATAGTCCATCCTCCATGTAGTGTTTGAGCCTCATCCTTTGCACCTCAACCTCCAGTCCATGTTTTACATGATTAATAAACAAAATTTGTTCACCGAACATAGACATGTAGTGTATAAGAAAGAGAAGAGATCCCAACAACCAACTCTTTTTCACATATACCTTTTTTGGTTCTTTTTTATCAAAAGTGTTGGGAATTGAGCATATAGATGGGAATTGAGAATCTAGATGAGAATTTTTGCTACCAACCACAAAAAAAAATTTCCACCAAAGAAGAAGGTTTTCAACAACCAGAAAATGAAATTTGGCCATTGTGCAACATGGTTTGGACTCACTCGAATACCACTTCTAACAAACCTAACAATTGTTACAATGAGAGATCAATAATTATAAGAAAAGGAACAATACAATTTAATATAAAAAGGAAATAAATATGTTGTGATGATATGAAATGTGATTATTAAAAATAAATAATGTTATGTACTTATATTACACGGAATACAGTAACCCAAAGGAAATGAGAATAAAATATTAATTAACTAGGACATTAATCATTAATATTAAATATCCTAGTTAGTGAGTCATAAATATGCATTTAATATAATATACATAAATATCTTACATAAATGGAATTCATGAATCTGAAGTAATTCAAGTTCATTTAGAAATGTTTGCATTAGCATCATCTTTGACTGGATCTACGTCAACACCTCCTAGAGTTGTATCTTGCTAACATGAAGGGCTTACTCTTGAAGAATTAACCTCAATATATCAACAAACCATTCTTTTCCATTGTTAAAAAATGGGTGCAAATTTATTCCCCACACAAACTCAGAAAAGTGACACACCTCACAAATTTTCTCTTCATACACTATTCTTGGGCATTTCCATCGAAAACACATTTCTAATAAACAAAATTTTTTATTCCAAAATGAAATATGCAATCATTAAATCTCATTAAAAAAAAATTATCCATATATTTTACTAACTTGACCATTGCATCTCATAAAGATGTCTCTTTCTTATAGAAAGGGATTTCTCCCAGAAACTTATCCTCATGAAATCAACAAAGCCTCGTTCTTCATTATTGAATTGGGTGAAAAATGTATTCCCCAAACAAACTCAAGTAAAGGAAAAAACTTTGTATTTTACATCAATGCATGGGGTACCAGTCCAATTGTAGCTAATTGAGAATGTTTGGAGATACTTTAGTCTACCATGCTACAACGTATGAACCATTATAAACAAGTCATTCCACATACCAATTTACAAATCAAGTTTGGTGCCCAACCTTTTAGAGAATTTCCAAGCTTGTTTTTTTCCTTCACAAGATTTGGACCCCAAAGGATGAAATTAATTGACATCATAGATACACTTATTTAGCTCTTTGATTCTCAAAGTGTATTGCTTCTCCAGGCTTGAATAAACATAGAGACTATTGGTTTTGGAGAAATTATTACTACTACAATGCATCGACATCTGTATTGAGCATTTCCCTTCCTTTTTTATGCCCTTGGTCACCTCTGCCACCTCAATAATGCTACCAAAATTCCATTTTGGGATGATATATACATTATTTAGATTTTTCTCACTTGGAATCCCCCTCAAACTATTTTCCTCAAGATGGCATGTTATGAGGATCTATTGCAGCTATTCAATAGTCTCATTGTTGAAACATACTCAAGACTCATCTAAATTGTATTAATTTTTGTTCCTATCACTTCCACATTAATAAAATCACCACATCCCACATGGAGAGGATCTACCAATTTTTCTGTGTTTAGGAGATTGAAAGGGAGGAATTCATTTTCTTCAAATGGCGTATATATTAAAATATTCATGGGAAATATCATTCTCTATATTCTCATTATACTAGGTATACTTCCACCCCAATTTACCATCCCACTTATAGAGTCCTAATATTTATAAATACAGAAGGAAGGAACCCACAAATGATACTCATAACAAAACCTTTCTAGACCTTGCACCACTAGGTTCACCACTTCCTTTTTATGACATGTCTTCATGAGTGGGGCATTAAGCACAATGCAGATGAAATATCTATGTAAGTGGGTGACATAATATTTATGAGACAATGTAAATATTCCTACTCGACAAATATATGTATCACATCCACAAAATCACAGGATCATTCCTTCTCCTTGCATGCCACCAGTGACTACCCCTCAACCTGGATTTTTTAGTGAAACATCCATCACTAGATTCTCATCTTATGATTCAAATGTTAGGAGAGTTTTTATATGGAATCACAACCTTATGGGGTCATCTAACTAGGCCCTCTCACCCTTAGGCACTCCTTAAGAAACATTATGAGGTTCTGCATCGACCCCTCCACAATGATAATTTATGATAGGGATGCATGTATTCCCTCACTTATCTCAGCCTCTATCTCAATTCTTGACAATCGATGTTGAATAGTGTGTCCTCTATTTCTATGATTTACATTCCCTATTTACCATTTCTTATGTTATTTTATTCATTAATCATCATGGTAGCCCCATATTCCAATGTTGACTAGCTATATTTATTGGTCCTATTGATCTATCCTTTGGTTATTTGTGGAAATTAATAAACTCATATTACCTTCATACACTATTCTTGGACATTTCATTGTGCATTAGTTGATATTGGTTTATTACTATTTCTACTTTCAATTTCCCTACATGACACAAATTCCTTAAATTATGTTTGACTTTATACCTATTTGTTCATAATTTCAACACAATGGAATTATTTCCTCTTTTTCTATCTTAAATATTTTATAACTAGGACATGCACTAAATATGAGTACTTAAGAAGTTTTCTTATTTTCGAGATACAACAAAATGTAGCCAAAGAATTTCCTTACCAATAAATAAGGTCACTTTGACATATCAAATTTAAGAAAACGCTAAAGATAGAATAATTCATACCTATCTGCCATATTTAACTTATACCGAATCTTAAAATAACTAAAGAATTAATGTAGTCATAGACCCCACTAACTCTATTTTTAGTGTGCTTGAGACAAACATAGATGACATGGAATATCATCACCTTTTTAACATTTATTATGTCCACTTTTAGTGTGTATGTGTGCATATGTGCTTTATCTCTTTCTCCTCTGCAAATTTCATTAAAAAATTTGTATCTCTATCAGCATGTTCTCCATCATCAACATGAGATTCAGGTGAACTCCCTTGAGGTAACTTCACTGGTGCAGATTTCAGAAATTCATTGAATTGTGGGAGCTGCAACAAGTCTCCTGATCTGGAAAAAAATTCCAACTCAATATTGATTTCCTGCAAGTCATCTTCATGGTGAGATGTAAATTCTCCACATTTAGTATTTTTATCAACACTACTCTCAAACTCAGTTGTAATTTTTATATAGGTTTTTACAGGTCTCCACCAACTGAAGCTATCGGTTGTCTCACCACAAATTCATCCACATGAAAATATGGTGGCCTACAACCAGTAAACCCTCTGAACAGGACATTAAAAATATTGGAGCTGCTACTCATACCATAATTATTTATCCCTCTTTAAAAATAATCATCAAAATTCATAGAAGATGGTCTAATACTATTACATTTGCACTGCCGAAATATGTCTCTTTTCGTTGGACTAGATGAGGAAAAAATTTCACCACTTGTATCAAAAAATGAGCCAGTGGATTTGGCTTCTACCACAACTCTTGAACCAGTGACATCTACTCTATGATGCCTATTGGGCAATCCATTGAAGCTAATTTTCTCTTTAATGAAGACATATTAAATGTAGGTCTACTGGTGATGAATATAGGAACTCCCACATAAAATTTTCTGCAAGAGCCCCTAAAAAATAAGAATCGTCAATTCTTTCAATACTATGAACTCATTCATTTATTTTTTCATTTCAATGTGCTAACTCTTTTGCAATATTCATTAGAAATTATGGATTAATAGATTGATGAGGTGAAAACTCACAAGGTGAAACCATAAGGTTACTTGCAGAATATGGAAGATAGTTTTTTGGCACTATCTCTGATAATTGAATTATACATGAAGGTTTCATTAGCAAATGAAGCATTGTTCTAACAATTTTCCTAGTATCCCATCATAAACTATTAGTTAGTAGAAATAAATAAAGGCAAGAAATAACTAGATTAAAATTAAACATGCTTAAATAAACACATTAACTTAAAGTTATGGTTCCTTCGCTAAGGTAGTCATTATGTGCAAGGAAACATCTGAGCTATGGCCATTTTTTTTTTTTAAGAGGGTTCATCATGGAGAATACATATTTCACCTTTTTTCCAATTTGATGGTCTGATGACCCAAAATAAAGTCCAAAACGATACTTTAAGGCTACAAGACCATGTGCACTACACTTTTTTCCAACAGAACTAAGGATTATGAGTATCTAGTAATCAGAAAAAAAAATTAACCAAATCATGCAGGAATATACATAGCACATGCTGTGAATATTAATAGTCCATGTGGTCTTTTTGATGTGATGGAAAACTTGTGATGCAATCCAGATATCACATACAAGAAGGAGATGTAACATAAAGAATGTGATATAAATAACATCATGAAAATTGTGATATATGAAAAATATGTATTGTTATATATGCGCCTATGAAATAAATAGACTATTAACCAAGGAATGTGAATATATCAGTTAAATAAAACAAATGCAGATGCCACAACCAGATGGCACAGTGAGGATTAGGAAAATAACACAAAATTTTTAGGGCTATGTTATGAGGAAATGTATATGAATATGGATACATATCTAGACTTTTATACAAATCCACCATAATTTTGAAAATCCGAGATTTATATGATGTGTGGAAATGCACAAAAAATAATATAATATATATATTTTTTAATTTTAAAAACATAATTTGAAGTTAAAAATCAATACCATTGAATCACAACATTTGAACTAAAATAATTAGATAAATTACAAATCTGAAGACTAAAATCATGATGCATCATGCCTTATGAAAACTTAGTTTCATTAATAATCATTCTATTGATGTGATGATGTAGAGTAGGTATAACTACACATCGATAAATTTCTCTACGTCCTCTTCATCTATATATTTAAATTCTACATCATGATCAACCTATCATCTTCCTTGAAAACTTCCTTAAAAACTAAAAACACCTAGCTAGTTATGATGGTAAATGAACCATAAATTGTTTGAGAACATGTTATAGTCTATGTATCATACTATTCTAAGAGGACTCATCACCATAATTTGAAGCGATTTATCTAATTAAAATTTAAATGACATGTACATCCTTTGTACACAAATAAAACTAAAAACTAAGCATGAATATAAACATACTATTATCTATATATTATCTCAAAGATTTCTCTGAGAATTCCCACTATCATTATCAAACAAATCAAATTGAAAATTTAGTGTCTTAGACCTTTCTTGCTGGCATTATCATGTTCTATATAGCCTCATGTTATAGGTAATTAAATACTTATAAAGGTATAATATCTACAATTTAATAATAGGTAATCTAACTAAAAGTATAAATAAAATATTTTTTACTTAGTGCTTCAAGAAGGTGGCAATTATCCTCTAAAAAAGAAAAAAACACACAAACTCAACTACAGGAAATCAATAACTTACTTATACATGTATATAATATACAAATTAATAATAGGTAATCTAACTAAAATTCTAAATAGAATATTGGCTACTTCCACTTTTAATCACATGGTGAATATTATTAAGAAAAATTATAAAAACAAACCCTAAAACTATATTGTTGTTTTCTTGGGATTTGGTGTGTTAGAGCTAGCTAGAAGAGGATCTGTTTTCGTAGCATTCGGTCCATTTCTGGGCTTGAATAATATGTTTACATGGCATATCCTTAAGATCTACGTAACTTACAAATGATTCTGCCATAGTACTTGCTTTAAGAGGATGAGAAAGAGAGAAAAAGTGGGCATACATTTTCATTCAATCTACCACTATCATAAAGACACTCTTTCCTTCATATATGGGTAAACATGCAATAAAACCCATTGAAACTTATTCCCAGCACTGACTTGGTATGGCTAATGGCTAAAGGAGCCCTAGGATCTTGATAGTCTCTCCTTTATTTTGTTGGCATATAGGAGTTATACAGATAACCTCTTTAAGTTCTTCAAAAGCTTTGGTTTCTTCTTTAGTCCAAGAGAAATATTCCTTCTTCAATAATATTGTTAGAGATGTTGCTATTTGACCATAATTCTTGAAAAAATTAGGGTAATATCTTGTCAATGTCTCCTCTTGACCTCCTCCCAAAAGTGGTCAGCCAAAATTTCTGATACCTACAAGGATTTCTCATTCCAAATTACAAGCCATCCATCATACCACCCACAAATGGACTAGCTCCCCCTTCTTACCAGCCTCCTTACTAGGTGTACCAAAGAAGGAAGTTTTGTAGCAAAATACTATTCACGAGAGGATTTCATCTACCATTGCATTGGCCCATTTACAGTGCTTCATGACTATGATGACAATTACATCTCTCATTGTCTCACTGCGAATCCACCACTAAAATTCCACATCATCAAGATCGGTTCAAAATAATTCAAAAGAAAATAAAAGTTTCGAATAACTTTCATAAATCATATGATAGAGTTTCCACTAGGGTTCCATACAATCAAAACAATCCCAAAATGATTAACATGAATAAATTCTACTAAGGTTTGAGGTAAACCCTATATTTTCCATATACAAACATTATATATATATAGACACACACACACACACACAGATATATATATATATATATGAAAATTTTAACTATCACTAGGGTTTAGCTACAAAAACTTTATATTTTCAAAACATTATCCTAGAGCCTCAAAATTTGATAAGGGCTTGTTTCCAAACCTTAGGACTTATGACCATTAGTAATTTAGTCAACACGCATATCTTGGAGATTACCATCATGCATAAGCATATCATATGTCAAACAATATTAATACATTATACATAGACTGGGCTAGACAACCAAATGAACACATACCTAGGGTTACCTTCCTAAGACCTTAAGTACATACTAATGATTTTTCTTGTAGACCTAACCAAAACCTATGATTTTGGTTCATAGTTAACAAAGCCCTTATTATATCAAAACTTCAAAGCTCCAGGATTTCGAACAACACCATTTCAAGCCTAATAAGTAAAATCTTCCATGATCATATCAAAACTCTAAACACAACACCACCAATATATCAACCAGAACAAAAATTTCTTCGTTAATAACCCTATGTAGGTTTACAGTTTCACACATTATAGCATTCCCTTAGGTTAGGGTGTTTTTAGAGAACTTGTCTAGGGTTATTTTATATAAAAAATCAGATATATCACGTCAGTAGATTTATCCGATGATGAATCACCCTAAACAGGACTCTTTTAGATTCAAGAGAGGTAGACATAACGATGTTATTAACACAAGTTTCAAAATAAGATGAAGAGATTTTTATAGGATGTATGGTTCAAGGCATAGTTGGAGATGTTTCTTGACATGTCTTCTATAACTGTAATGCATACTTTCAAGAAAAACATGTGATACCATGAACATGATTTAATTTCTCAAGTTAGATCTCATTCATAACCATGGAGGATGGGATATTATAAAATTTTCTCCTTCTTTTAATCAAGGACTTCTGCTTGAAATCCTAGATTCCTATAAGATAATTATGCATGTTTTCTACGTATTAAAATGTTTATCCTAGACTAGCTATAAGAAAGAATTATTAGATATATTGAAAAGCTATAAATTCGTGGACATACATACCTTGTCGTTACCTAACTCTTATTTGGTAAATTATTGGACTTGTTGGTACATATTGAAAGTACTCACTTAAATTTCTTCAAAACTTCAAACTCATGTGGAGATGGCCTTTTCCTTGGTCACGTATATCAATATTAAGTTCCTTTCCTTAAACCAAACTTGGAGTACTACTACTTTGACTTTATATTCTTCAATATATTATTAAGCCCAAATTATATTGTGATAGGTACCATCAATGTGATGGGAACCAAGATTATTATAGATATCATGAGGTCAATTTTCATACCAAACTGAGGTTCAGATAACGACATCATTCTTCTACGAAAGCACCGAAACCTTGACTGTGAGATGTTACTCAGATTAAGGGAGAGCACTGAGACTATGAGATAGTGATATAGGGATACCACCGAGACCTTCTCCTTTAGATAGCACCCATGCCTTAACTATGTTAAAGCTCCATCAACGAAATAATTCCACTATAATATCATCCAACCATTTTTTGTGATCTTTAAACCTGAGCATTATGATATCTGAACTATATTCACTATTATATTCGAACCTCTAATGCCATCCGAACTCTGATATCAAAGGGTATTTCAGAGAGATATGCGAGCTTTTTTGATTGGTGGAATGTGAGGACCTTAGGCTTCTATAAATTTCCTGATTGGATTTTATCCGTATATTACCTGATACTATGATTTATATCATTGTCCTGTGGAATGGAATTATATCTCTAAAATTTATCCTTCCTTCCCTAAATTTTTATGAACTTATCCTGAAATTATTTGAATTTTCTCCTATTGAAATGCATTACTATTATACTCAAATTTATTTTTGATATTTACACCAAAATTATTTTCATTCTGACATTATAATCTTCTCCTTCTAGTTGTATCTAATATGCCTACTATATTCTTACTTCCATTCGCTCGGAACTTCCCTTCCTCAAATATCCTTTACCGTGACCATAGATCTGATACCATGCTGAGAAATACATGGAGGTGGTAATTAAATGATTTCTCTTATTATGAAATTATCTTGTGATTTTTTTCATTATTATCATGTGTTCTTTACATTTATCTTTTCTTACCATCAAGACTAATTCCAAACAAAAAATAGAAGAGGACATAACATGTAGGCACACTACCAGGGAAAAATCCCAGTCTTTGGGGAAAACCCAGTCAAATTATCCCTTCATTAGATTCAATATGAGGCAACTGATACCTTTATAAACCAGATACTTCCTCCATTAAGGCATCCCTTCACTGTGTTAGCACCGATATCTCCTTAATGTCATGACACCATGACCTCCTTTGCATACATATTTATCACTACACCGAACCCCTTCCTCGTTAGTGCAATAACACCGAAACATTATTTCTGAGATTTCCTTTTGTAGGAGCCTTGATATCCTTCCTATTTCTTGACACTAAAACATTGTTACTAATATGGCACTGAATTCTTATTTTTTTTGTTCAGCAGTGGTAGTGTTATGATATTAGTGTGATAGTTAGCACCCAAACTATACCAAATATGTATTAGAATATTAGCAATGAATTTTTTGATAACTATGAACCTCAAGGCTAATCCCAAGTTATCTTCTAGGATTGCACCGAGAGAACTCATTTGATTGTCTGAATTTCAACGAAAATCCGAATATTTCTTGACAGTAATTTCTGCAGGGTCTACACTTGTATTTATAATTGTTTCCCCTTGAAATAGTCCCCATGATCATATGAATATATGTTTCCTTAGGCTGAATTTTATTCTTTGATGGAATCATACCTGTATGAAACTTTTTTGAAGTCGACTTGAAGACATTGTTGAAGAGGTGCTTTCTTGAAGAGGATGATTTGATGGAGGAGTCTAATGACTTTGGCAACAAGCTATTTACATGATTCAAAAGCCTAGAATGGGTAAATTTAAATCTGTAATGATGAATCCTATAATTCCACAATGGGGACTTTGAACTAAATAATATAACCCAAGCACACAACCCATGATTTAATAATTCATTTAATAGTAATAAATTATTTGTGGTCAATATGTTAATAATGATGACAGAACCTAATAAAATTCTTCAACATATGGGATCCAGAAGCATTACCAATCATCCAAATGCTCCAAATAAGAAATTATTTTTGTTCATAAAATGAATCCTAGTAGATAAACTTATGGAGGTATCGCCAAATACAAAATCCTTAACTCTTGCTCCAGATACAATGGACACTCAGAATGAAAGGTTGACCACAATATTATTTCGATGGTAAGGATTCTTTTCGCTTCCTTTTCTATCTTAAGGAAAATATATATTTGATTCTTTTTTATCAGCCATCGGTTTTTAGAGAGCAAGATAATTTTACTAACATCCAACGAAAGACCACTAAAGTAGGTCAACATGAATAAGTGCATCCATTGTTAGTAAGAACCAACGAAGAAATGTCTTCGACAATCTCACCTTCCCTAGACACTAAAGCTATCTTCAAGCACTTGGTAGTTTCTTTCGTCATGCAAAATAAACCCTCAAAATGTCCTAGGAGAAAAATTCACAAGGGAATCACCAAATCACAATACCCTTGACTCTTGCATCCAAAAAAAATGATGGGAACCCAAAATAAAAGGTAGACCACAATATTATTTCCATGGACCATGGTAATTGTTCTTTTGGCCTCCATTTCCACCTCAAAAAACATATGGACTTGAATTTTCCCCATCAAGCCCCATGTTTTAGCAATCTACTAGCTATATCTAAGATGATTTTACTAATTTTCAATAAAAGACAAAAAATTAAATAAATATGACTAAGAGAGTAGATCCAGTTTCAATACAAAATGTGAGTGCTAGGGAATTTCATAAAGCGATGCTAAAAATAAAAATATAACAAGATCCAAAGTGCAGGCTACAAACTAGGCACTAAATATATAGTTAAAGAAAGCTAACAACAAACAATAAAGAGAATTTAGGATAAGGTGTTGATAAAATAGAAGTATAAGAAATTGAAATTCTATGTAAATACCAATACCAAGCACAAGAGAGGAAGGATGTCATGACTTACCAATGTTGGTGTCCGAGGATAAGTGAGGAGGCGAAGAGGTGGGCCCATCATCCAAGTCCTCAATCACTATAAAAGGATTGATAAAATGGTATAATATATCCTCATTGAAGTGGCCTACACTAATAGGACATGGCTATATGATCTTGGAAAGTGCACTACAATGAGAAAGTGTAATATTCCAAAATGGGAAAGATAGGAATATAGAAAAAAATAATGGAAATAGCAGTGATAATTCAACACATAAAAAGTAAGTAGATCATATATCAATTATATTGATATCATAGTTACAAAATGTGTACAAGATCTTGAGGGAAAATTCACTCAAGTTAGGAAAAACAAGCCTCAAGAGAAGAAGTACATGAAATTTGAAGAACAATGCTACACAATAATGTCATAGGCTAAGAAAATGCAGTTTTAACTTGGTTTAATACTACTGGAAGATGTAAATATATAGATATATTTTTATATAGCTCAAGTAGTGTTGGGTATAGGGATCTAATCTCCCAAAAACATTTCCAAGACAACCCGGAAAGGGTTTCCGGAAATACCCAAAAATGGAAAATTTTGGAATGCAACTCTAGGGATGAATAACAGCTGCAACTAAATAACTAGAAGGAGGTGGCTGAAACTAAAATGAAAATGTATATAACTCCTCGAATAGTTCCTCCAAGTGAAATTTTGATCCCCTCACTGAAATTATAACCCTCTAACTGAATCATTGAAACCTCCACTGCAAATGCACACTGAAATAACACAATCTATAGGGAATCTGTGCTGTAGGAGATGATAATAGATTAGCCTGGTGCCAAATAATGAAAATATACTCCAGGAAATTCCTTGCTAGTTTCCCAATGGAAAGGATACCTATACACTAAAAGAAAAACTCAGAAAATGGCCCTATCAATCCTCCACTGCTTCTACCCTGCAACACAACACAACTCTCCAAGAAATTTCTTTATAGCTAAAGACTGAAGTTTAGCTGGATGGTGGAATGTGGACTATGTAGCTCAATAATCTCTATTGAGTAGGCACTCGAGGTCACATGAGGATGAGTGTGGTATTCCTGCTTGGGAACACTCTTGTTCTAAACAGCATATTAGACTCTGCTAAACAACTGAAGAGTGCAATAAGTCTTACAAACAACAAAATCAATAATCAGCAACATAACATCTATGGCTTCCTTCCTCTTCATTATATGCATTGTGAGCCTTCTCAACTTGGGTCCCACTCATTAAAGCCACTATTATCATGTAAAATTCCTCCCATTAACACTATGTTGTCTCTCAGTGATGATCCACTCTCTCCATACCACCGTTGTTGATTTGGTCAACATTGTCCTTGTCCACATGCTTTAGCCCCTTTTCACACATGAGGGTGCTCTATCCAACTATTAAGACAATCCCTACTTAGATTAAGATGGATTTTATTCCTAGTAAAGAGATTTATGGGTCTCCCTGCCCACTTATTCATTTATATAAATAACAAAAGAAAAAATTAATATTCCAATTAGCTCCAAGCTAATTTTTGAATATTACACTCCTCCCCTCAAAAATATTTCTTGTCCTCAAGAAACTGCAAGGATAGAACTAAAATTCCTCCTCTCCTCCACTTGTAGCATCCTCATATGATAAGCTCCTCCACTGAACAAGATTCTCTCTCATCAAAATGGCCCCAAGTTTCTCCTCCCAAGTGTACAAGTTAGCCTTCGGTGACAAATCCAAATGGTATGATCATGAAGAAGTGCGATATCCATGGAGGAGACTATATTTTGTCTAGAGGCCTTCTTGAGCCATGGAATTTGAAAAATATTGGGAACCTTCTGTTGGGTGAAAATATGTTCGTTTAATTCTGTTGTAGTACTTGCCCAACTATTTAATTTGTCAATCCGAGGTTCGTAGGCTTACGAGGCACATGCACTATATATGCAGGACTGAAGTGGAACTAATTTAATCTAAATTACAGAAATCAAATTAATCTAGGAAGGCATTGAAACACTAACTAGGAAAGCAGGAAATTGCATAAGGGAAAAGCAATACAACATGTGAAGAGCTGAATAACAATCAACATATGTGAGCTCACAAAAATAAAGCTATCTCAAATTACATTACAAGAATCAAATGACAAATCATGAAATAATAACAATAAAATAATATGAATCAAAGCTAAGAATCCCCTTCTCCTAATTACAAGACTATCTCTCCAAACTCAAAACTTATGAAAATGAAGAGAGAGCACTATCTTATATACATGAAGAAGATAACCATCTCATAATGACATATCCACTATTCTCTCAAGCAATCTCAACTACTTTCCCATTATTACAAAATATGATACCTTTGAATCCTCCACACATCTCTCACATATCTTGGATAAGATATGCCAACCAAATCCTCCATGATCTTCTCCTTAGGAATATGCTTGCATAATTATCTCCTTAATATGGTGGAGGAGATATTTAAGAAGTCTCTTGGAATTAATTCTTCACATATCTCATACACATTACAAAGCTCACACATTCTTGAGAGATATATATAAAAACATGTATATTTTCTAATATTTAATCATAAATTCACTTATAATACAAAAATGAATAAAGTGGAAAATAAGAAGGTGAAACCCAAATGTATTTATGAAAATGATATGATGAAAGGTTAATGGGATGATGAAATGTAAGGAATAGTGAAGGGAAAGGTGGATGAAAATATGACATTTCTGAGTCCCAACACCTTCATTCCCATGTGAAGCTCCAATCCCTAATCTATCATCCACACAAAATGAATCACTCTACAAAATGTTAATTCATAGAAAAAATCTTCCACCTTTGGCTCCTGCAATGTCGGTAGGCTGCATAGGTAAAAATGATAGATGGAATTTTCTACCCCAGACTATCTCTCTCTCCACTTAGATATGTGTAGAGATTCTACTAATTTTAGGCTTCAATAATGTTTCCTTCAAGAGGAAAAAATCCAACTAGATCTTCAAAGACCCCCTCTCTAGTTTCATGAGTCTTGCTTTCCCAAACCATACAATATAGAGTGAATAGAATATCATCATAATATGGAATCCAAATGAGAAAGATACTGAAGGTTATGTTTAACTATGGAAGGTACCAATATTTTCCCAAGTTGTTACAATGCAGTTTTGCTAATTGTTGTTTTAGAACATAATGTGGCATGTTATATAATCTACTAGAATATAGTAAATGGAATTGTGTATCAATTGAGCATAAAAATAATATAACAACACTTTCCTAAATCCATACAACAGATGGCTATCTCCATCACTGATGTTGGTCTTAAAAAGACCATGAAGCCCAAATAGAATCTTTCCCTCTTCTACAGAAATCCATTGTATATAAATGGAACGGGAATGTAAATACATCGTTAGATGATCAATAAGTACAAAAATGCAACTCTTACCATGTAATATGATAATAATTTTCATGGGTGGTCCCTCCATAGTGATATGATATATCTCCGTGAGGCCTTGGTGAATGGAAAGGAATGAACCAAGTGTTTCATGTAAGGCCTTCTTCTTATTCTTTGATATCCAAGTCAAGAAGATCATATCATGGTAATAGATGTCTCCATCCACACCTCCAAAACTCTCATCTCCTACTTTCCCATCAAGTGCATCACATGTGAACTGATCCTGGGAACACTCCTTCAACAAATCCAAACTCCCAAGTGACAGCACTGTTGGCCTTTGTGATAAGGCTCCTGTCATCTCATAACTCTTCTCCTTGACATGCCCAATTCCAAAGTCACATACCATAATACTACTATATATGTTATACTCCTTCCTATGTGGATGTACCTCCTGGTCCTCCAAAGCTAAAGAATAGCACCTTAGCACCATGATTGTGCCACGATCTACTCCTGAAACATCATGTAAGGTATGGGAGAAAGTCAACCCATACTCTCCCAATAGTAACGAAAGAAACAATAATTTTTGTTGCCTCCTAATCTCATCATCATACAATTCATGGAGTAATATAATGATATTTGACTTGTATAATTCCCCATACAACCAAATCTTTTGTTTCTGGATCATATGGGTGCCATGTAGTGTCCTAATCAATAACACACCCTTCAACATGGGATATGTCACATGATGACCAAACTCTTTCAAGAGTAGCCAATGCATCAATGCCTCCTGCTGCTCTATGTCATAGACCTTCGAGTGGCTCACTAACCTCCTGCCCATCATCTCCACCCATCCAACCAATTGTGGATGTCTCATATCATGCTCCCAATTGGTATCCCTCCAATGGATAATACCACCCTCCCAATTCAGATCACTATCTTTGGAATTCATGGGATGTTGAAGTACAACCTCCTGGAGCTCTCCACATGAATACCACTCATCAATGACCAAGTTGAACCCATAAGGTTCCAAAGATGTTGTAGGCAAAAGCTTATTATTGAGCTGTGAAGTGCCAATCAAGAAGGATCTCTCACAATAATGGTAGATGTTATCCATCATAAGATTTCTTCCATCAACCATCTGCCTATCCAATGGTACAAAAGTATAATGGTCATCAGAATGTCCCAATAATAGTTGGCCCCCCAACTCATCACTGCTGCTCAATGATAGAACTGTTGATCTCCATCATGGTGCATATGTTGTCTCTTAATCATGCATAATGATGAACATACAGTTCCGCATTAGATTGATTAGGAATATACTCATCCTATCCTCCAAAATTCTACACTCTAACCCAAAATGTTGTGTGTAGCTCATAAATTATATGCCAGGATGACTATATATATCTTCCTTGAACCAATCAAGGATCCTCTGTTCAGTGATAGCCTGCTACTCCAAATCAACAGTGTGCTTTGATGCTAGGTCATGCAATTTCCATGATGGAATGTCCCCACAACTCTCCATATGATGTACTGAAATACCATGGGGTGGAATTATTTGCATACCTTGGTTAATCTAATCCTTGGGAACATATTGTACTGCTACAAGGGCTCCTCCCATCGGTGTAATGAATCCTGCAACTGCTGGTGATGGTGATGGATGCTCCTCTACTACAACACCAGTGCTGGTATAAATCTCCTCCCTCTCATTCATCTCCTGAATAATGCATGGGACTCTAAATGTCAAGATATCAAGACCATCTTGCAAAGGTGAAAATGTTCCTTCTTCTGATGCAAATACTCATGCAACAAGTGTTGGTGGAAATTTATCTTCCTCTAGTTTTCTTCTGTCAAAATTCTTGATTAGCCTTTGAGTAAAACATGCATAAGCAGTCACTTTTGCATGTTTCAAATGGCTAAACCACAAAATTTTTTCTTCGCCCTCAAGGTGCATTGTTGCAATCTCAACAAATTCTCTTTATTCTACTTGATGTAGCAAGAAGAATGAATATAACTTCCTTCTCCAAGCCCTTGTTGTGCATGTGGATGACCCATAAAATTTAGGCAATATAAATATATTATGTCTTTTCCTTCTATTTCTAAGAGGTCTCCTCTCTTCCTTGATTTGAATAAACTGCTGGAGAGTTAGATTCTCCTTGAAAGCCATTGTTTGAGACTTGTACTCTTGAAGATAATCACTTAGAATCTTATGATATAATTTTCCTCCATCTCCATGTATTTCTCCTTCCTCTTCAAATAAAGTAGACATAGTAGATCTCTTTGGAGCTCTATGCAATATTGGTTTATTCTGCTACTGATAGAAAGTGCATGGACCTTCCTCATCTTGAAATCGTCTAGAGGTCTCATTGCATCTCTCCATTCTCATTTTCTTGACCTCCTTGGACAATTTCTTCATAGATCTAAACAGATATGAGGAAAATCTCATTCTTTCCATCATTGTATATCTCTTCTTCTTCTGTTGCTTCTTATTCTTATTCTTCTGATAGCACATTAGTTGAAACTCATAGGTTGAGCCAAGATTATGCTCTGATAGCATTGTAATATTCCAAAATGGAAAAGATAGGAATATAAAACAAAATACCGGAAATAATAGTGATAATTCAACACATAATATGTAAGAATATCATATATCCATTATATTGATATTATAGCAGCAAAATGTGTACAAGATCTTGAGGGAAAATTCACTCAAGTTAGGAAAAACAAGCCTCAAGAGAACAAGTACATGAAATATGAAGAACACTACTACAGAATAATGCCATTGGCTAAGACAACACAATTTTCATTGGGTTTACTGCTACTATAATTTTTATAAGCATATATCTGCTATTATGTAGCTCAAATAGTGCTGGGGATAGAGATCTAACCTCCCAATCACATTTCCAACACAACCCAGAAAGCGTTTTTTGAAATACCCAAAAATGCAAAATGTTGGAACGCAACACTAGCGCTGAATAACAGCTACAACTGAATAACTAAAAGGAGGTGGTTGAAACTAATATGAAAATTTATATAACTCCTCCAACAGATCCTCCAAGTGAAATATTGATCGCCTCACTAAAATTATAACCATGCAACTGAAGCACTAGAACCTCCACTGCAAATGCACACTGAAATAACGCAATATATGAGGGAATCTGCACTGTAGGACATGGTAATAGATTGGCCTAGTGAAAAATAATGAAAATATCCTCAAGGAACTTCCTTTCTAGCCTCCCAATGGAAATGATACCTCTTCACTAGAAAAAAAACTCAGAAAATGGCCCTATTAATCCTCCACTGCTTCTACCCTGCAGCACAACACAAATCTGCAAGAAACTGCATTGTCGTTGAAGACTGAAGCTTTGACTGATGCCAAAATGTGGACTATTCAGCTCAATAATCTCTCCTGAGTGGGCACTTGAAGTCCCCCAAGGATGAGTGTGGGATTCCCACTCGGGAACACCCTTGTGCTAAACAGCACAACAGACTCCACTAAACAACTGAAGAGTGCAAGAAGTCATATAGACCACAAAATATATAATCAACAACATAACATTTATGGCTACCTTCCTCTTCCTTATATGAATTTTGATCCTTCTCACCTTGGGTCCGACTCATTAAAGCCACTACTATCATGGAGACATCCTCCCATTAACATTGTGTTGTCTCTCATTAATGATCCAGTTTATCCATACTAGCACTGTTGATTTGGTCAACATTTCCCTTCTCCACATGCTTTAGCCCCTGTTCACACATGAGGGTGATCTATCCATCTATTAATATGATCTCTATTCACATTTAGAGGAAATTTATTCCTACTAAATATATTTATGGGTCTCCCTACCCACTTATTCATCTATCTAAATGACAAAAGACAAAATTAATATTCCAATTAGCTGCAAGCTAATTTTCGAATATTACAAAAAGTCCCACTCTCCTAACATCCAAGGCCAAAGGGAAGAAATTCGTAATGGAAACATACCTTCATTTTTTAACTTGGCTAGTAGTAACTAATGTGGGAAATGGTCAAGGATTACCTTTGGAGTCGCCTAAAGTTATTATATCTACCTTTTCAGTGGTGTATGACCTGTGACCTAGAATAACAACTCTAAAAAGCATGACCTAGTTACTATAATATGAAATAAATGTCTCAAAAAATTGAATTTTTGTTTTATTTTATCCATTCCCTCTTGAAAATAGTTCATACAACATGCCAATAGCTTTATATTTCCAATCATTATCTATAATATAATAACTAATAAATGTTAAAAAAATCTTCCTTTTCAGTTAATGAAAACTTGTTTAGCAAAGAAATAAATACCATATGAAATAGAAATAATACACCTTCATTGCAATCCCCAATGTCCTCAACTGGAATCCTAATGACTATGGAGGTCAACGAACACATCTCTATCATTGATGAAACTGATTCATTTTACCCAAAATTACATATTTACCTGATGTATCAACCTCTAGTAACTATTAATGACATAATTACATTTAGTTTTCATATTTGCATCAGTAATTCTCCTTAGAATCCATCAATCAACTGAGAAAATTTGAAAATTCTGAAGAAATCAGTCAACAGTAAAAAGCACAACATTCTTGAGAAAAGTGCAACGTGTTTAGTAAAAAGTGCAATGTGAGCCATAAAATCAACTTTCAAGTGACTTACTGAAGTCCAAATTGGGCCCAAGATAGCTCATTGGAAAGATCCTCCAGTCTAGTTTTCAAAACTGTGCTCCAGCTCTAGAAATTGTTCAGTGAAGTACCTAAAAAATGTAATCTCCCAAGACTTCTAAAAAATCACAGTGTGATGGTGAAAAGGATGAAGAAAGGTGTTTTTTGTGAGTTTTTTGACATTTTCCACCTCTTAAAAGCTTAATTTTGGGTGTTTAAGTAGTAAAAATGTGATTTATACATCATTATATATCCAAATATACAAAGTTTTTCTCATTTGGAGGCCTCCATAGAAAGCACAGTGTGGCCAATGTTGTGCTTTTTGTAGGTTGATTCTGCAAAAAGACTGTTAAATTTCACCAAAATACTCAAAAGCTCAAAAATTTACCGAACAACCTTCAAAGCTATTGGATTAAGTGTTGATGAAGTATCTCAAGCAACCAACGAGGCATCCGAAAGTAACTTAAGTTTCCCCTTCTCCTTTTGGTTGATTAGGGTTTCCTTGAGTTTGTCCTTCAATTAATTGATCCTGATGTTGCAAATCTTGTTCCTAGTGTTGTATCAGTCAACCATGTGTCTCAACATCTGATTATCCTTATTGGCCTTATTAAGGAGCATCTCAAGGTGTATGTTCACTCTATCAAGCCAAAATTCTATGTCTTCATTGATTTCTCTTTTTATTATTTCCTCAAAACTGAGTTTTTCTACCTCATGTTTCTCTACTCTAATTCTCTATTTAGACCTTTTGTTTTTGGTATTTTCTTGGTGGGTTGAGCCTCATCATCATCAGAATCATCAGGCTCCATCACATATTTTCCTTTCTTGTCTTTCCCCTTGAACCTCAGCAACTCCAATTCAAATAGTACTTGTTTGTCTTTCAGTTGCTTGTTTTCTTGTTCAATGAAGGAGATGAAAAATTGTGCTCTTGCCAAATTGTCTTGCAGCTCTTTGATTGTGGAATATTTCTCTTTGATGATCAGACTTGAGGCTTCATGATCATCTTATAAATCCAAGTCCACCACGTCAAACTCCTTTTCTTCCTCATGATGAGGGTCTTCCTCTTCTTGAACAACTTCCTCTTGTTACTTTTAATATCCCTATTTTACTGATGTAGAGGGAAAGGTACCTTCCACAATCTATGGAGAAAACACTTTCCTAGGTCCTCTCTGGTAGGTTTTAACCTCTTTGACCTCTTTAGTCTTATTCACTATAGCCTTGATGGATAACCTAGTTTTCTTTTGAGGAAATGATGTTGATGATGGAATAGGTCTAGTAGGCTGATTTAGTGATATAGTGAACACATATGCCTCAATGAAAGTCTCCCATGCAATGTTCAGCTGCTAGAGGTGGTGAAGGAAAATGATTTTAATGAGAGAGTGATGGAAGAGGTTGTTCATTTGAAGCTCATACTCTCTACTTTGCACTATGTAGGCCATTTTTTTAATGCTTCTGCATAAGTAATAGGGAAGGTTAAGTAATTTCACCCTACTGAAATGCATAAAAAACCTGATGTGATACGTATACAACCTGGAGAATCTTCCCTGACAAGTGAAGTATTTCATGATGATATTTATGATGAGAGAAAATATTTTCAAGAATTCACCAAAAGGAAATATCTTCTTTTTGTTGTCTTTGTAAGGTGCCTTGAGGTAAGGTTCATACAGTTCGTCATCCAAATATTTAGTCATGAACCATTTTTCACCCAAATTGGGTATCCTTTCTACTGCTTCAATGATTTCTATAGAAATGGTGAAAGTCACCACTGCTATAGTCACTTGGTCTTTTTGTAGGTTGTTGATGAAGACCCTGGTCAAATTAGGATGACTTTGCACTCTTTGTACCATATCAGAAAACCCAAAGCAACCTACATGTTGGAAACTTTTCACTACCAAGGGTGATGCCATCAATTCCATAGTGTCACATGGCTCTATTATTAGAATTCTCCCTCCTTTATTGTATGTTTCCTTTTCTTCTTTTGTGGTGCTTCTTTCCTCCTCCATTATGCTCAGTTTTTTCTTGAAAACCTAAGGAAGAAGGGGAAGGGAAAGGGAGTAGGATTGTAGGGTTCGGGGGTTTGGATAAATGAGTGAAAATTTGGGAAAGTGTGCAAGGGGGTTAGGAAGCTTAGGGAAGTGATGGGGGGTTGAAATGTTAAGGGATATAGGGTAGGAAATTCAAATACAGGGAGGCATATAGCTACATAGAAATGTGCAACTTAGGGGTAGGGTTTTATGGAATAGAGCTAGGGAATGGGAAATGAAGGGACGTAGGGGTATTAGGGAGTGAGTTAGGGTGCAAGGAAGGTAAATAGGTCTAGGGGAAACCAATTTAACTTCACAAAGATGAAAAATTGGGTTTACTTGCTTAGAACATTATATGGATGGAAACGAAGGTTTTGCACCATAAACTTAAGACCACAAGCTAAAAGGAGGAGCTTAGGATGTTAAAATTACTTGGGAACATGTCTACAAACCCTTATTTGCAGCTTATAACCATTGAAGACAATATTTGAAGTGTTTATTTCTTCTGCAAAAGGCAGAGTGAGCCGAGGAAAGGCGCAATGAAGCCTTGCCAAAAGCATAGCATGATTTTGAAAAGAGTAATGTCCCTTCTACAAAAAGCGCAGCGTCCCTTCTTCAAAAAGCGCAATGCCTATGGAAAAAGAGCAGCGAATGACCCAAAACTTGTTTCTTTGCAGGAAAAATATTTTTTTTTTCTTGCGGAACTTGGAGAGATCGATGCTTGAGGATGCAAATGAATGACTTTTTGGTCTTTGAGGGCCTTTTATACTTGAAGAAATATCATTAAACAAACTAGGACCCACATTTCCTTTCTTAAAATTAACCATACACTGCTTCTTTACCCTTAACTTCTCAATGTGATATTTGAACTCCACATTTTGATGGCTTAGGAGCACTGATTGGATTTTTGGAAATTCACTCTTTTTTTGATGGAACATTGAGTGTGAAGCTACTTGGAACTCCGAGAACATATTACAAAATAGTAACATAAAATTATAGTTTCTCTAAAACCAAATTTACAAATCAAAGTTACTAATGAAATTTATTATTGTCACTCCTTCATTTTCTCGAATTTATGCATGAAATGGTGATTTTATGAAATTGGAAACCCTAAGGCGTAATTAAGACTTTGACTAGATGAAACCATGATAAAAATGTCTGAAATGATAAAGACAACTCATGACTGATGGTACACTCAAAAAAGTAGTGAAATGTGCCAACAAGTGTAAGAAGTGAGATCATACCTAGATCTACATCCAGTGACCAAATTTTTGCATGATGACCTAATGGAATGACAAAAAATTCAAAATGGGGCCCTAATATGACATGGAAAGACTATATTTGATCATTGGTGGAAGGATGCAAAAACTAACACTAACATTGGCTCCAGCTGGGGATGACAGCTCCTTGGAGGTGTTAAGAACACCGTAGACCAAGTAGGATATCCATTAGGCATCGAGTCAAAAGTAGAAAACAAACTGAATGTTGAAATATTAACCAAAAACAACTCAAAACCGACTCAAAACTAACTGAATTTGACTAAATTAATTTTGAAAATAGCTGAAAAATAATGAAACGTTATGGCCTTCAGCTTGAGCTCAAAGCTTTGGTGATTCTCCGCTTCACACTTTGCATAAAATTTAAATTGATATATACAATGGAATTGTAAAATCTAAAATTTGCATCAAAAAATATAATCCTTAAGGAGCCCACCATTGACTGGTCATCCTAGGCATTCTTCTCTATTCATCTCCTTCAATATGAAAGCATGGTGTCTGCGAAAGCCTGAGATCTTGTATTTCCCTTTCCACAAGTTCTCAAATTATTCGGGATTCCATTTTTCCTCATTCCTTGCATCCCATCGAAGGACCACATATTCGAGCTTAAAATTGTCGACCTTGGTCTTGCGATCATATACCTTATTTATATTTTCATCAAGCTTTGATGTGTTTTGAAAGACCTCATCTCTTGTTTTTTGAAGGTGGATCGTCTGATTGATCTACCACTATACATCATTCTCCTCACTTCCTACTTCTTGCAAAAATTTCATGACCGGGACTGCAAGTCATGTACGAAAAACAATGTCTACACCATAAACCAATTGAAAAGGGGACATTCCTGTTGATTTCTTACTACTCACCATGTTTGCCCAAAAAGCATTAACAAGATTTTTGTGCCATTTATTCTTGTTTTCCTCCAGTATATTCTTTATGATATTAATCAAAGACTTATTAGAAGATTCTGTTAATACATTACCTTATGGATAATAGGAAGTTGTGTGCATCGATTTGATGTTGTACTTGTCACAGAATTCAACCATTGTCTTTGAATTGAATGCATCCACATTTTCGGTAATGATCTTATGAGGACAACCAAAATGAGAGAAAATGTTAGTCTCCAAAAACTAAATAATTTGTAAATATATTGCTCTCCTTGTTGGGATAGCTTCGATCCATTCTGTGAAGTAGGCGGTGGTCGTTAAGATCCTTTTATGTTTTGCAGATGATGTAGGGTGAATCTCACCGATGAATTCAAGGCCCCACTGCTGAAAAGTTGCATGTACTGAAACAGGATACCAAGGTAATGGAAGGAGTTTTATTTTACCTTGAAACACTTGACGCTCATGGAAAATCATCATATGTACAACTCTTCAAAAACATTTGGCCAATAATATCCCACCCTCAACACTTTGTTAGTCATGGTTTTCCAAAATAAGTGGCCTCCACAATGTCCCCTATGGAAATCATTCATTTTTTCTTTAGCTTCATTTTCTGCTAAACAGTTCAGAAAAATACCTTCATGATCTTTCCAATAAAGTGCGTTATCCTGAATGTAGTACTCGGAAGCCTTCAACTCCAATGACCTACCCTTAATCTTAGACATGCCTCGATGAGGATTTAAATTCTGAATAACATATATAATGTTTGAATACCAAGGTGACGAAAGAAAAATATCAGATACCTGTATGAGAGTGGCATCCTCTTCTTCATAGGACAATGATGAAATGATTTTTATTTCTAGAGCATGTGAGTTTGACTGAGCCATGAGCTTGGGTAAGCCCTGAACTTTGATCGGCCTGGTGGGCTTGATCTCAAGGTCATATTCTAACATTTGTGCTATACACTTCCCTCTTATACCTTTTGGATCATTTTGCATAAGAACATATTTTATTTCCTCATTGGGGACATAAGCCAAAATATGTGAATCTAAAATGTATACACAGAAATCATTCAATTCCTTTACTAAATCTAAGGCTTTCTTGTCAATGATATTACACTGAAGGGCTGCATGTGTTAGGTCCCTATATTACTAGTATATTCCCTTATTGTTGTTAGTGTAACCCCCTTATTGTTATTATTGTACCCTTATAACCCCCATATTTTTATTACTGTGCCCTTAAATTATTATTGTTAGGTCGGTTAGGATTACATTGTGGCACCACTAGGATTACATTGTGGCACCACTAGGATTACATTATGGCCCCATGGACTCCTATATATAGAAAGGAGGTTTTGTAATTTGTATCATCCAAGAAATGTTCATTAATGTAATTTATTGAAGGTTTCCCCCTTGAAGTGGCTTATTTATAAGGTGTTGATATCTCTTTTCTTCTATTTTTGTAGCTGGTTTCAAAACGTTTGGTATCAGAGCTTTGGATTCTAGGGTTTCGTTGCTCCAAACAGGTCATCATGGAATTTTCTCTATAACGTTTTTTCTACGAAGTTTCAGAAGCTGAAATTTTTAGGGTGTGAAGTCGAAATCCTGAGGAACATATTCAAAACATGTCAGAGCTTGGTTCACAATATTTTCAGAGATATGATCTGTGGAAGTTAGGTATTTTTGTAGGCTCCTCAATTTAATCTAACAAGTCATCGTGGAATTTGTGATATAAATGGTTTTATACGAAGGTTCAGAATCTAAAATTTTTAGGGCGTGAAGCTGAAATCCTGAGGAAACGTTTCGAAATATTTCAGAGCTTGGTTCGAAAAATTTTCAGAGATATGATCTGTTGAAGGTAGTGCTTTTTTAGGCTTCTGAATTTCATCTCAAATAGGTGATCTTGGGAAAATCTTCATAACTCTCTCTCTGAGCATCGGATTGGAGTGTTGTAAAAAGTGGTCGCAATTGCACGGGCTTTAGTTTATTTTCTATCAATTTTAGAGCTAGAACACAAAACAGTGACATGTGGAAAGTCGTACAAGTTCTCTCTATTGAACCAGTCCATAATTAGGTCATTGTGGGAGATTGGACATAAATTTTCCTTGGAGAATCCAAATTAAGTCAGAATTGTGGCATTCGAAAGATAATTTAGAAGGCTACCTCAATGCCCAATTTTAGATATTGAAGAGCTGCAATCACAAAGATAATCCAATTTCAATATTGAGCTCCTCAAAAGCAAGAAAAATGTGTGTATTTTTTTTTTTTTACGAATTGCATAATTCTTGTTTGAAGAATCAATTTGAATTGATTCCAAGGGCATATTGTAGAATATATATCAGTATCGGGTTAAAAAAAAAATGCCCCGTAAAAATAATTCAACACCCATTAAGCCTTCAAAAGGCTCTACTATGACTCATGAAGATGAAGAATTGCAACATTATCTATCAAAATTACAAGAGCAAGTGCACCAATTTTCGCTCTTGCAAAGAGAAACCAAAAATGAAATGGATGTTTTGAAGATAGGTGTGGAAGCGAAGATGGATAGTTTGAAGAAAGGCGTGGAATCTAAGATAGATGGCACTGAATCTAAGATGGATTACATGGAAGCTAAGATCGATGAAAAAATGAAAGACAACATGGAAAACGTGAAGAATGATCTAAAAGAATACATGGAAGGTTTGACTAAGTTGATACAGGAAATGTTTCCTAATGGTGAAAAGATAGTAGAGGAAACTCATGATGAGAACAAAATAAATGTTAATTGTGATTTCATAAACTCTAATGCCATAGAGAACCACCATATTCCAAAAATGGATATGAGAAAGCTGATGGAAAGATCCAACATGGATACTACATATGGAGCAAATATTTCGATCTCCATGAAAAATACACAAAAGCAAAGGACATTGTACACCTTTATATTTAGAATAAAATACATTTGTATGGTATCGATGGTTTTGCTCGCGTAAAAAATCACTTGGTAATTTTACGAGGAAATGATAGCACATTATGAGGATACAAAAGGAGCAAACACCTTTCCTAGCCAATTGATAAATCTCAAACAAAAGGGCTTAGTGGGGGAGCACGTTGAGGACTTCCAAAAATTGAATATAAGGGTAACTGATATTCCAGAGGAACACATGATTGATCTCTTCATAGGTACTTTAAAGGATAACATCCAACATGAATTTTGCGCTTTGGAACCTGATTCATTGGAGAAGGCATTCAGGTTGGCAAGAAAACTTGAATGTAAAATTATGGCGACAAGGAAGCCTACCAGTCACTTATATAAAGAAGGAAGTGTTGCTATGCCTAGATTTCCACAACCTACAAGGTTGACACCACAACAATTGGAAGAAAAAAGAGAAAAAGGGTTTTGCTACAGTTGTGATAGAAAATACACTAAAGTTCATAAGTGTGCTAAGAAGAAATTATTTTACATAGATTGTGAAGAGGAAGAAGAAAATGAAGAAGAACAGGATATACACCAGGAACCAGCCCTAGAAGAGGAAGAAATGAGTCTGACCATATCGTGTAATGCATTGGTAGGAATTACCACTCCTGAAACTCTCAAGATAGAAGGACATATCAAGAAGAAAAAGGTAATAGTGTTGATTGATTTAGGTAGAACCCATAATTTTATTCATTGTAAGGTAGCCAAGGAATTGAATTTTTTCCTATACCCAGCACCAGAATGTCAAGTGATGGTTACAAATGGAGGAACTATAAACTTCTATGGAAAATTCCATAATATCAAGCTAACCATGGGGGAATATGTATTTAATATTCCAATGCTTTCCATTCCTATGGGAGGTGTTGATGTTGTACTAGGAGTACAATGGTTACAATCTTTGGGGACGATGGCTTTTAATTTTCAAGAACTTTTCTTGAATATTTTTTTCAGAAGGAAAGGAAGTCGAATTACGGGGTATTGCAGGGAAGCCAGGAAAGATAATAGGCTCTAATGTTATGACAAAGCTTCTAAATAAATAAAAACAAGGCATAATTGCACAATTATGCTCACTGGAAGTTCCAACATCAAAATCATCTATTTCTGCAAATCTCCAACAAGTCTTGGACAATCATTCCAAGGTGTTTGAAATTCCCAAATGACTCCCACCTATTCATGATCATGATCATGCTATTCATTTGATTCCAGGAAGTGTTCCTCCAAACATTAGGCCTTATATATATCCTTATGTCCAAAAGAGCGAAATTAAACGTATGATTGCAGAAATGTTAGAGGTGGGTATAATTCAACCTAGTCAAAGTTCTTTCTCTGCTCCTGTAGTATTGGTACACAAGAAGGATGGATCATGGCGAATGTGTCCAGATTATAGGGAGCTCAATAAGCACACCATTAAATATAAATTTCCCATTCCTGTGATTGATTAATTATTGGATGAATTACATGGAGAAATTTATTTTACCAAGTTGGATCTTTGTTCAGGATATCATCAAATTAGAATGAAGACTGAAGATATTCCAAAAACAGCATTTCGAAATCATGAGGGTCATTATGAATTTTTTTTCATGCCTTTTTTCCTTACCAATGCACCTTCTACATTTCAAGGGTTGATTAATTCCATTTTCAAACCCTTCCTTTGAAAATTTGTGCTAGTATTTTTTGATGATATACTAATCTACAGCAGGTCTTGGAAGGATCATGTTGAACATGTTGATAGGGTGCTCAAACTATTGCAGGAGAAAAAATTATATGAAAAAACATCCAAATGTTTCTTTGGAGTACAAGAGGTGGAATATCTGGGTCATATTGTATCTCACGAGGGTGTTAGGGTAGACCCTAACAAAATTAAAGCCATTAAGGAATGGAAAGTCCCCACAACCATAAAGCAGTTGCGAGGATCTCTTGGGTTAACAGGGTATTATCGCAAGTTTGTTAAGAATTATGGGAGAATAGCAGCACCTCTAACAACATTATTGAAGAAAGATGAATTTTCATGGACTCCTGAAGCAACTAAAGCCTTCAAACATCTTAAAGAGGCAATGTGCCTAGCACCGGTCTTAGCCATGCCAGACTTCACAAAAAACTTTATTGTGGAATGTGATGCCTTAGGAAATGGAATTGGTGCTATTTTAATGTAGGAAGGAAGACCCATTTCTTTTGAAATTCGTCCAATCAAAGGAAAATATTTACAGAAACCTATTTATGAGAAGGAAATGTTAGCAATACTGCATGCACTAAATAAATGGCAAACTTACCTAATGGGAAGACACTTCAAGGTAAAAACTAATCATGATAGTCTTAAATTTTTTTTGGAACAAAGACTATCTTTAGAAGAGCAGCAAAAATGGGTCACAAATATGTTGGGTTATGAATTTGAAAGACTCTACAAAAAAGGGTAGCTTAATGTTGTTGCAGATGCATCCTCAAGAAAGAATGAAGAGGTGGAAGCATTTCTTTGTGCCATTTCTATTATCCAACCAGATTGGATAACCGAAGCAAGAGATGAATGGAAGCAGGACAAAGAAGTATGGACACTCATTCAAAAGTTGCAACAAGATGCTATTACATATGATACTTTTAGCTGGAAAAATTATTCTTTATGGTACAAAGATCACTTATATATTTGTAACAACTCCCAACTAAAACAAAATATTCCTTTTGAATTGCACACTTCTCCTTTAGGAGGACACTCAGGATTTAAAAAAAACTTACCACAGGGTGAAGAAAGAATTTTTTTGGGATGACCTTAAATCTAATATTCAAAAGTTTTTGGCGGAATTTTTGGTTTGCCAGCAAAATAAAGTTGAGACAATTAAGACCTCGGGACTTCTACAACCTTTATCCATTCCAAGTCAATGTTGGGAGGAGATTTCAATGGATTTTATCACAGGTTTACCTAAGTCTGAAGGAAAGAGTGTCATCATGGTGGTAGTTGATAGACCTACCAAGTATGCACACTTTTGGTGCATTATCTCATCCATTTAAAGCAAGTACGGTCGCTACTACATTTATGGACACAATTCAAAAGATACATGGAAACCCAAGGGTTATTGTGAGCGACAGAGATCCCATTTTTATTGGAATTTTTTGGACGGAGTTATTTTCTTGTTTGGATACTCAATTAGCTCATATCTCATCTGATCATACTCAATCTGATGGTCAAACTGAGATAGTAAATAAATGTTTGGAAGGATATCTTTTTTGTTTTGTATCTGATAAACAAACGTAATGGGTTAAGTGGTTACCTCTCGCTGAATGGTGGTATAACACTTCCTTCCATACTGTAGAAAAAATGAACCCATTTATGGCACGTTATGGATATCATCCACCATCCATCACATCATCTTTAAGAGAAAATTTGAAGGTTCAAGCAGTGGAAGATCACATCGAGCATCAACAAGAAGTTCTCCAACTCTTAAAGGATAACTTGAATTCGGCACAAAATCGAATGAAACAACAGGAATATCAACATCGCAGCGAGAGAATTTTTGATGTAGGAGACTGGGTATTTTTACGGCTACAACCATACAAACAAATGTCCCTTAAGAAAGCTAAGAAGGATAATAAATTACTGCCAAAGTACAATTGTCCTTACAAGGTGTTGGAAAATATTGGTACTATGGCATACAAATTAGAGCTTCCTGCTTCTTCAAGAGTGCATCCAGTTTTCCATGTTTCATGCTTAAAGAAGGTTATAGGTGAAAATCTTCCAGTTCAAACAATATTTCCAGAACTTGATGAGGAAGGAAAAATCATATTGGAACTTGAAGCGGTCACGGAAACAAGAACTCGACAACTATGGAATCGATCAATTTCAGAGTATCTCATCAAGTGGAAGAACTTACCCACTGAATATTCTAAATGGGAGGATGATAATTTTATACAGAAGCACCCAAAGCTACTCAAGCATTGAGGACAACACTTTTTTGAAGGAGAGGGGCATGTTAGGTCCCTATATTACTAGTATAGTCCCTTATTGTTGTTAGTGTAACCCCCTTATTGTTATTTTTTTACCCCTGTAGCCCACATATTGTTATTATTGTGCCCTTAAATTATTATTGTTAGGTCGGCTAGGATTACATTGTGGCCTGACTAGGATTACATTATGGCCCCATGGACTCCTATATATAGAAAGGAGGTTTTGTAATTTGTATCATCCAAGAATTGTTCATTAATGTAATGTATTGGAGGTTTCCCCCTCGAAGTGGCCTATTTCTAAGGCGTTGATATATCTTTTCTTCTATTTTTGGAGTTGGTTTCACAAAAGCATGCCTGATGGTTCTGCTAAAAAATGAAATGGGATGCTCGGTCTTATCCTTATTTTGCAAGAAGACCATAACCAAGGTATCCTTCAAGGAAAATGATAATATGATAATATCAATAGAGTAATTAGGGCTGATTAAAATAGGGGATTTGGTTAAGGAAAACTTCACCGAGTTAAGAGCATTTTTGGCATCCTAAGAGCACTTTACCCCATTGTCTTTCTTTAACATGTTGGTAATTTCTTGAAGATGCTCAACCAAATTTGGAATAAATTTGCGTAAGAATTGCATATTACCATTGAAAGTTAATTTTATGAATATCCCCAACCTGAGAAGGGTCAATCCATATTCCATCCTTCGAGATGATGTAACTAAGAAGCTTGCCCTCCTACATGGAAAAATGTCTATTTTTGGATTAAGAGAAATTTTGAATTTCCTACATTTCTGAAATACAATTCTTAAGTGATACAAGTGTTCATCATTAGAATGAGAGAAAAATGTCAAATCATGTAGATATACCACTAAGAAAACATATTTCGCATCTGAAAATGCTATTTCCATTGCTCACTAAAGGGTGGACCTTACATTCTTGAGTTTGAATGGCATCTTAGCATAATTAAAAGTGGCCCAAGGTCTCGTGAAGAAATCATTTTCTTAGTATTTGTCATGTACTAAGATCTTATTTTTTCTTGAATATCCATCAAGCAGTTACATTTAGGAAGCTCCAACCACTCTCTATAGGATGTGATCCATTTTAGGAAGGGGATAATTATCCTTAAGAGACACCTTGTTTATGTTTTTAAAATCAATGCAAAGCCTTATTTCTCTACTCTTCTTCCTTACCAAAACTATATTTTATATCGAGTTATAAAATCTGATAGGAACAATGATTCTGGACTTATAAAGTTTGTTCACTTCCTTTTCGATGGCAGGAACATTGGGTTAATTCTTCTTAGCTTTTTTCTAAAGGGATTTTGGTCGGGCTTAATTGGAATGGTATGTTGAATGATATTATTATCATAAAATTTCAAGTCTGCATAATCCCAAGCAAAAAAAACAAAAAATTTAGACAATAAATCAATGTATTTGTCTTTTACCTCAGGAGATAAAGACTTGGACAATCTGACCATCTTAGGCTTGTCTGATATTCCAATGTTCACATCCTCCACACCTTTCTATGTAGGAACAAATGTCGGCTTCCTAGCTACATCATCCTGAGAAAACAATTCTTCCATAGGTATTATACCTCTTGGAATATTGTTATCCTTCAGTTGTAATATATCAGCCTGAGTGCCTTTGATGACTTCATCATCCTTGTCATACTCTTCATCAATGAAATAATTCTTGCATTCACCTTCATTTTGCAGAATTTTTTTTACATGTTTTTCATCCCAAAATACTTGCCAATACCACAAGTTCTTAGGGACATTCGTCCAATATTTTACATGGATTTTAAATTTCTTATTGGAAAATATAGGGATCTTGAAATTACTTGTTGTTGTAGAAATCGAATCTGCCATGAGATTTTGACTTCTTGGCACTACTGAAAATGTATGTTCGGGAAACATCTTTAGGATATCCTGTACAAAATTCTTGTAGGCTCTTATTCATGGATGCTTGGCCTGATATTACCCTTTGACCTATTTTAACACAAGTTCAGAGTCGCCATAAACTGAAATTATTCTTTCACCCAACTTTTTCAGGATCTCGAGACCAGTTATCAGTGCCTCATATTCCACCTCATTGTTAGAACAATCAAAAGCCAACTTGTATGACACAACCTTACATTTTTAGGAACATTAACTTGCTGATGAAGAGTACTTTGTATCCAAATTCTGATGCCTACCACGTATTTCCCGAACGAACCATCAAAATCCATGTTCTAAAGACCATTTTCATCTTATAGGTGTTGAAATTTTGATTTATGTTATGTGTCATCTTTCTGGGCCACTTCTTCATTTTGTTCTAAACTTATCTCTACCTTATCTGATCATTGCTCTGAGGAACTTGGCAGATTTTGTTTTCCCTCATCTAAAACTTCTCTTACACAATTGGAAATTTTTGGAATATCTTCTACTTCTACAAGCTGACTATATACATCATTCAAACCACTATCATTGAAAAAATTAAAAGATTCTAGATATGTATGTACAACATTAATTGGATGATTGTTAGGCTTCTCTTTGATGGCTATCATGTATTTAATCTTCATTTCTTGGTACAAATTTCTCAATTTTCTGAAAACTAGGATGGTGGAATAAGAGAAATCTACTTGAAAATGCCTCTCAACTTCACTCCCCAATATCTCGACAACAACATACCAAACCGTGGAAATATATCAGCTACCACCAGATCCATCAAGACATTCATCACTGAAATTTGTTCAAGGGAAACAACCAAATCATTTTTTAGACCAAGAAAAAAAACTCTATCTGAATCAAAGGAATGTGAGTCATGGTAAGGATGACTGATATCTAGGCCCAATTTCTCCATAATGGCTTTCAACACGAAATTATGGGAAGCTCCAGATTCAAGCATGGCATTGTGAAGGATACATTGGTGAATTCTTAGGCTCAAATAGAATGGGGGGACTTTACTATCCTCTAACTGACCATCTATTGTTGGACCAAAGATAAGTTCAGGTTGGTCATATTCGACATTTACCATATCATATAAAGGATATACTTTTAAAATTTTGGCTGCATGAGACTTATACTGATTATTTTTGACAAGTTAAGTTAAAGGGATAGAGACTTTTAATTTGGAAATTTCAGTTTATAACCTGAAAGGAATGGATTTCTCTACCTCTTTAATGATGATTTTTATTCTGTTAGGTTGATCCTTTGGTTTATTTTCCTTCCTCTAACTGTTCTTTTCTTTACTCGGTTTTCTTGTAGATGGTTGATTAACCTTTCTCTGATTTGCAGCTACAGGTTCATTTCCTTTATTCTGATTACCATGAGGATTTTTCTTCGGTTGAGTAAATTTTTGTTGGGATGCCCAGTTCTCAATAGGATTGACTGGGACATCTCTACCCCTCAAAGTAATTCCTTTGTTATGAGCTGTGTGCATTCAAATAGCCCCACTGATAATAATCGGACTCAACCTCCAACTCATGATCATTGGCTAATATGTAATCTTCATTCTTGGGCACATTTTTCTCTTCAACATACTCTTCATTTTTTTTCAAGAATATGGGCTGGCCATGAGCTGTAAAAATGTGGTTTTCTTATACAATTTGATCTTCCTCAACTCCTTGAGCATAATTTTTCTACAAGGGTGTCTGAATCTGTTGTTGTTGTGTTGGTTTCTTAGGAGCCATTTGTTCTCTTTGTTATATTCTAAATTGAAGATGTTGGTTTCCTCTGAAGTTAGGATTTCTAACTTGTGCTTCCAGTTTTATTTATTTAATTGGCATCCTGTCAACCATCATTTCTACTGTACTTATCAAATTGTCTAGTTTTACCTCATAGGATGAGGATGCTTCTTCTTTCATGGTTAATTTCCTCTCACCCTTCATCTTTGAATTCCTAATTTATAAGTTTTCTTCCACACTCACTGCACTATTATGCATGTCTTCTAATTTTGCAGGATTCCTCTCTCGTAATTGATATTAAATGTCCAGATCAAATCCATCCAGATAATGCAAGAGACCAAACTTGGAGGAGGTTTGATCTTATTTTGAATGGAATTGTATACTCGGTTGAAGTGGGTAATGAAATACTGAACTGATTCATTCGTATTCCTATTTCACATTATCTTATTCAGAAAGGATTTGCACGGGGTTTTTATTCACCTCCCATCCGGCTATCAATGCATATATTAGATGGTCTAGAGTGGCTATTGAATTTGCAGTCAAAGATCTAAACCAGGTTTTAACATCTCTATAAAAGCTTTGAACTATGATTCTCATCTTGGCATCATCAACATCTATTTATTCCAGTAAATAAATTTAGTTAGTTTGACTATGTGTTGTTTTGAAGTGATTTCAAAGCTCTCATCAAAGAGAGGGAGTCTTTTCCCATAGCCTTGTGTGAAGGCATTGAATTGACCTGGTAGAATGATGGGTGAAAATATGGCCATGATTCCCACTGAGTGAAGTACATGGATGAAAATGGAAGGCATTTACTAAATGGGTAATGAAGTAGATGGTGTAGATGAAGAAGAAACAACTGACTAGGATTCTTTCGGGATGGGTAATGACTCTTCATGATATTGGATTATGGATTTTTCTGATTCGTATTGAAGTTGGTTTGCTAATGTTTAAAGCCTATAGAATTGACTCCAGAATTTTTTATCAAATTCTGATTCATATTTAGTTTCTTCAAAAGGTAAATTCTCTTCGAGTTTCAAGGAATTAAAATATATCTCAGATAATGATTTTACTTCATAAATCCTTAATGGGTCAAAAACTATATCAGATATTGAGGTTTCATACTTTTATCAAAATAAAGAAAACTCAAATTTCAAATCAAAAGGTATTTCTTCGAGAGATATAACTTTTGTAGGAAACGAAGAATATATTACCAATGGAATAGGATTTGACTGAATTTTTTTGTGTTGATATCTCTGCTTCCGAAAAAGTCTTTATGGGTCTTCGACTGGATCATTTTTATGAGGATCTGGATTTGATCTGGTCTGTCTCCTCACCAACTTGGTTCTCTACAAATTTTAGATCAATCTCCACGAAATATTAGACCTATCAACCATGGGCCAAGAATTCGATGAAATTATGGTACAACCAGGGAGGATATTTCACCTTCTTCCCTAGTATGTTCGCCAATATGTTATCACTCCACCAGATCTCCGAGGCTAAGGAAGAGACCATCAAAGGTAACCATAGAATAGTATTTTTCCAAGTAGATAGCCCTACTAGGTAGGAGATAGGTTTGTCCAAGAGATCACATCCAAAATGAATGGATCAATGAGATTTTAGGCTACGTATAGTAGCACTAGGGTTTTTATTGATTTTCAGTGATGGATGGTGAATAGGTCAGGGAAAAAGGATCATAATTACAAATATCTGATGGGCCAAGGTAGGTAATCACTTTAACACATTAAGGTATCTTGATGGAGTGAATTAGACTTCTAAGGTTTCATAAAATAGCATGGAAAACATGAATTATTTGAATTAGAAGAAAATGAAACATAATTTTTTATAATTCCTCCAAAACAGACAATCAACTAATGAATTTTGTCTCTCTAGCTTAGGAATCAATTACATTGACATATTACGTTAAAATAGAAATCACACTACATTCAAACATTTGAAAACATAGGAGGAAATGGCACTAAAGCACATTACCACATGAATCCCACCAAAGTAGCTCCAACTCTGTCTATTAGTTCCTACCAAAAAATTTGATTGCACTAGTGTTAAATAATCAATTACACAACATCTAACACTTGCAATGAAAAAGGAAACGAAAGACATAGACCAAAACAACTTCTCTCCACTCTCAGGGATGGAATCCATGACTTGTGGAGTTGATCCCCAAAGTCCTCAACTAGAATCCTAATGGATAGGGAGGTCAACAAACTCATCCCTATCATTGATGAAACTGATTCATTTTACCCAAAGTTACATATTTACCTCATGTATCTACCTCTAAATTGAATCCATCAATCAACTGAGAAAATTTGAAAATTCTAAAGAAATCAGTCAAGTGTAAAAATCGCAACGTGCTTGAGAAAAGGGCAATGTGCCAGGTAAAAAGCGTAGTGTGGGCCTTCAAATCCACTTTTGAGTGACTTGATGAAGTCCAAATTGGGCCCAAGATGGTTCATTGGAAATCTTCTCTAGTCTGTTTTTCAAACTTATGCTCAAGCTCTACAAATGGTTAAGAGAAGCTCTTAAAAAAATTCAATCTCCCAAGAGTGCTCAAAAAGCACAACATGAAGCTGAAAAAGGAGGCAAAAAGGTGTTTTTGAGAGGTTTTTTACCTTTTCCACCTATGAAAAGCTCTTTTTTTGGTGTACCAATAGTCAAAATTTGATGTATACATCATCTATCCAAATATGTAGAGTTTTTCTCATTTGGAGACCTACACAAAATGTGCAGCGTGGCCCACACTGTGCCTTTTGCAGGATGACTATGCAAAAATACTACTAAATATTCACAAAAATACTCAAAAAATAAAAAATTTACCTAAAAACCTTCAAAACTATTGGATGAATTATCTCAAGCAACCAATGAGGAATTAGAAATTAGCTCAAGGTTTCCCTTCTCCTTTTGGATGATTAGGGTTTCCATGAGTTTTCCCTTCAATTTATTAATCTTGATGTTGCAAATATTGTTCCTGGTGTTGTATCAATAAGCCATGTGTATCAGAACCTGATTATTTTTGGACTTATCAAGGAGATTCTCAAGGTGTATGTTCACTCTATCAAGCCAAAATTCTCTATCATCATTGATTTCTCTTGTTATTCTTTCCTCAAAATTGAGTTTTTCCACCTCATGTTTCTCCTACTCTAATGCTTTATTAAGGCCTCTTGTTTTTCGTATTATTTTGGTGGTTTGAGCCTCGTCATGATCAGACTCATCAGGTGCCATCAATTTTTTGCCTTTCATGACTTACCTCTTTGCCTTCAGCAACTCCAATTCCAAGTGTACTTGTTTGTCTTTTAGCTTCTTGTTTTCTTGTTCAAGGAAGGAAATGACAAATTGTGTTCTTGCGAAGCTATCTTGCAACTCTCTGATTGTGCCATATTTATCTTTGACAATCATATTTGAGGCTTCATGATCATCTTGGATATACAAGTCCACTAGGTCAAACTTCTTTTCTTCCTCATGATGAGGGTCTTCCTGCTCTTAAACAACTTCCTCTTGCTAATTTTCATATCCCTGTTTTTTTGGTGTAGAAGGCAAGGTCCCTTCCACAATCTGTGGAGCAAGCATTTTCCCAAGTCCTCTCAGGTAGGTTTTAACCTCTTTGACCTCTTTAGTTTTCTTCACTATAGCTCTACTAGATAACCTAGTTTTCTTGTGAGGAACTTGTTATCACTCCATAATCTCTCAAAGTTAAACAAAGAACTCACCGAGGTAACCACAAATGTACTTTTGAGATCAGGTTCTAACCTTCCTAATGCTCAAAGAGGGCTCTCTCTTTATTATTGAACTTTGTTTTTCTAGTTGATTTTAGGCTAATTATGTGAGATTGTTCGGTTTTGATTTTGGTTTGGTTTGGTGGTGGAATTACTGATTCAGATGGATAGATGTAGGTATGTTTTCCATTAAGCTATGGAGTAAATGAATCAAGAAACAGGGCAGGATCAAGTTCTAAAGGAAGTGTTCACAAGGCAAGGAAGCTGAGTAAATTCAGATCTTTAGGCTGGAATGTGAAATGGTTTCAATCGGGATGGGAGAGAAATTAAGGATTCTTGGATCTGGATAATGAAGGAAATGACAGAGGTCAATCGAAACTAGAGAGAAATGAAGAATTCCCTATTCTAGATATCAAAAGAAAACATGAAAATGAATAGCAGTTTAGGAGAGAGTGTATATAAACAAGTTCTGAAATAATATTCCTGTTATATCATTAAAATGGAACACATGCAAGGATCTGAAAAACTTCAGAAAATAACAATTGAACAATAGAAATATACTTCATTGAAGTGGCTCAACACATGAATCCTGTAATGCAATGCCTTTATTACTCAATCTAGTCTGCTGACTTGAAAATGGTACAATAAACCCTCAGGTTTCAGATCAGTACAACTATAAAAATGTTTATCAATCCACCCCCTAATACTTCGAATGACTAAAGTATTTATACAAAACTAAATACAAATATCCTATTTAACTAATTAGTATTTGATTAAGGAGATAAAATATCTGAATGAAAAAAGGTAGTGAGACCTTTCAACTGACTGAAAGTTGTCCCTATTTTACTTGATTATTGTTATCTATTGGTTTCTCTTATGATGGTTTGTCTCTCACACTGTCTTCTTCCTCTGACTTGTCTTTTAACTCTATCTTTGTTGTTACTGTCAATTCTTCTTTCTCGTTACTACTTGCTCTGTCTGCTAACTATTTTAATTTTAACTTGACAATTTTTTTCACCTGGTTTTACTTTTACTATCAAATCTATCTTTTCTTTCACCTTACTGCTCTGTTACCTTTTTACTTTTACCATGTTCTTTTACTTTTACCACAGTAAACTTCATCATCTAAACATTTATTTTCATTTTGTTGTTGTAAATTTCTTCTTTGAGCGTAAATGATTCTTCCTGTTCTGTTGTTGCACGTAATCTTATGTTGAGTAATACTTTTTAATTTATGTCTTGAGAGTCTGGAATAAACAAGTTTTTAGAACTAGTATAAAAAAAAAATTATCCCGTCTTCTGGTATGCTAATCATCTGTAAGACAAAAAAATAGTTAATGAAATAAACGTATGTAAGGAAGTGAGTAATGGATTCACGGAACAAGGAATTTTGTCGAAGTAATCCTGGCCATAGCAGGTACTTTTTGGATCTACAAAGATTCAAACCGAGTCTGTAATGTTTCTTGTATTTTCTTGTGTCAATTTCAAGGGTCCAACAAAGAAGGGTTATGGACAGAATGGGAGATTTATTTTGCAAACATTGCGAATGTTGCGGTTTAAAAATAGTGATGACTCTACCAAAATGCAGGCTAGGCATGTTAATTACAGGCAGAGTTGAAATTGTTATCATATAAAATAGGGATTCATTACAGTATTTTTACCACACTATGCAAGAGAAGACTTCAAATAGTGAATGGTTTCAACTTATGCGCAGATGGGATGGCATTTTTATGGCACATTGCAGGAGGCTAACTAGTAGTTTATCGCATGTGAAAATGGGTTTAATGTTTTTCGTATAGAAGAAAATTGGTTAATGGTTTCATGGATGAGAGTGCGATAGCACGGGAGATTGACACATGGCAATGGGAGGGGGTACGAAACCACTCATTTCGCAACCCCCATGGCGTTAACATTTGGAATATTAGGGAATGCAATATGGAGCGTGGGATGTTGGATCAAATGGCAGAGATTGGATGGTCAGATGAGTTTATGTGGGGTTCAAAGAGGTGGGACCAAAATTTGATATGCAGAGTGTTAGAATGTGAGTAGGGTCGGGGTTATGATTTATATGGCAGGAGGGTTACTGTGTAATGGGGATTAATGAATACGGGGTTTCAATATTTAAATCAGCTAATATATATATGAAGGGATAAAATGGTAGCGCGAATTTAATAATATATAAACTATGGAAAAAAATGATATAAAGGGGTGATGAAATATGATAGGAGAGGGGGTTTTAATAATGGGAATGGGTATTTAGCTAGGAAATTGGGATAAGAGGAAAATGTTAGAAATGGTCTTAGTGAAATTAGATAAACCAAAATGATGCTTTACACTACTTGTGAAAGTAGTCTACCTACCCTTTTTTATCCTAACATTTTTATTTCCTTTGTTGGGTGCATTTAAGCTTGCTAACCCTTTTATTTTCTTTTATAGCCAACTATCTAATTCTAACCTTATGACATCCAATGACTCAGTTTAAATTAATGAGCTCATTTTATTCTCTATCTAACTACTGACCTGCCAATATTATATGGTTTGGACATATCTTTATTCACTAACTATCATGACATGAAATTTAAAAGCATGAATAATAAAGATTAATATGTATGATTATCGTGAATTGTGGCATTTTGGACAAGTTGCACACAATTTTTATTTGCATAAAATAAACTAATAGTAGTGGCATTTGAATGTGCAACACTTTCATGGTCTTACTTTTTCTCTTTTTTTCGGGTTCATATTTGATATTCTTTTTTGATCTTTTTCTTTTATTCCTTTGATTGTTCTTTTACGACTTACCCTCTTTTCATTTTTTAAATATGGGAAAACATTTGTAGAAAACAAAGGTATGTACAATATCAAAAGATTTTAACATAATAGTTCACAATTATGAATCCTATTATTATAGGACTCTAATAGTTGCTTCACTTGGGGATGGCATCTCCTTTTGAGATGTCAAGAACACCATCAACTAGTAGCCTGATCCATTGGGCCAATCCCAACCCTACAAATGCTTTGTTATATAATCTCTGTGACTAAAAATCTTGAACTGAAATCACACCCTTTTCTGCAAACTGAAATCTTATCTGAAACAAAAAGATGTTGCAACCTTCAAACCATACTACTAGATCATAAAGACTTTAGACATTTCTTTTAGGCTTTGAATATTACTGAATTATTTCAACACTTGTTGAAAATTGGATTTAATGAAACTAAAATCCTACTTAATTACTCTAATCAGTTGTCCAACTACTGGTTAGGTAAAATGAGATAGCCAATGAAACCATTCAATAATTATATGCATTGATGTATTTTGTTGCATATGCTTGTTTGTGATCAAAATTGAAGTTCTACATCTCAATACAAACTTGTCAATAAATGTGAAGATAAGGAAATACTCAATTTCCATTGTTGACTCTAGAAACTGTACAAAAGTATCTTCCAAGGTATATGTACAAAGGTTAAAATGATCCAAGCAATTGTATATCTATTATGGATGGCATCTCTGCAATGAAACTAAACTTTTATCTCCCTGCAAAATTAATCTGTGATTGTCTTGAGGGAATTTCATATTTTCAGATAAGCTTTGTGATGATTTTTCTACTGATGGAAATGTTTGTATGTGGAAAATTTTATCATATTGATTCTGAAGCTCATAGTTAGTTAATGGAAAAATATTTGATTTCATTCATCATCCAACACATCAATAGTTGGATCATGAAAAACTTGGAAGGATTGCTTCAACATATTACATGTGGGTTTCAATGGGACTTCATATATTTCTACAGGCTTATCATCTTTTTATTTAGAGATATTATAAAAAAATTCCTTTAAAATCTGAAGTGGTCCAAAACATAGTGGTATAGAACTTTCCTGTGTCATTTGATCAGGCATTTCAATGGAATTTGATAACTGTAATTGTGAAACAAAATAATCTTGATCAAGAGTTTCGTTGTCATCTTTGTTGTCAATAACAATACCGAAAGACTGTTGATTTTTTATTTCTTTAAAGTTTTCTCTGATGAACTGGAATGAAGCAAAATAAAGAGGAAAATATCCTTCACTTATTTCAAAATTTTATGTACTTTATTCTTCACTCCCATAGATGATATGTATTGGCTGATCATTGTATTCAAGCTGTTGAAACTGAATTTCCTCATCCCACAAACTAGCTACTGATTGCTATGTAAAGTTATATTGAATTTGGAGAACATAATTATCATCATACTGATCATACTTAGGAAAATCATTAAAAGAAGGAATGTCATCAAACATATTTATCTATAAATCCATTTTCTAATCTATGGTAGTAGGGATTAACATGAAAATGTTTATGACCAACAGTATCTTCTTTTCCTACAATAAGTGGGTCATGGTGATATTGAATAAAAAATTCATCTTTCATGGTGATCTTCTGTATCATTTTCTCTATTTTTCTTACCAAAATGACGAGTTTTACCTCTGCAATGTTGTTCTTCTCTTCTTCTTCTTTCAACTTTTCCATTCTAATCAACAGATTAACTTCTACATCTACTACAATATTCTGCATTTGTTCAAGTGTTGAAGGGTTTCTTTCTCTTAGTAGAAATTCTATTTCTCGATCAAATTATTTTGGATAATGCAAGAGAGTTGAATGAGGAGGAGGTTTGATATTTGATGGCATTGAATAATAAAATTGATTAAATTTGTTAGAAAATTGTGGTATTGTTTGATTTGGTTGTCTTTTCAACTGATTGTATTCTTCTATAATCATGAAAATATTAACTTTGATTATCCATCCATCAAGGAAAATTTTGACAAACTGTTGGAAATTTGAGATGCTTGCAATAGGAAAATTCTTGAACCAACTCTTTAATTTACTTTGCAAAGAAGGAGAAAAAAATCTGATTCTAATATCGTCTTCATCAATCTCAAATAGGTCTATATAATTTTCAGAACCTTTAATATGTTTTTCTGCAGTGATGTGACCATTATCTCCATCAAACTTGGGAAGATAGATGTAACATTTATGAGGGAAATCATGGAGTATAGGAGGAAAAATGAGTGGCTTATATCTATCAGGAACTTTACATGGTATAGGGATATGTACAGGGATTGTAAGATTAGTCTTGACTATTTGAGGCTTATCATTTGGAAAATGATCATCATAAGTTTAAGAAGAAAGCTGCTCAAATGGAAAATGATATTTTATATTTACAATTTTTCAAAGGAAAATAATCAAATATTAGTCTAAGATCATTACTAAAGTATAATATACATTCACAAACATTTATGTATAAGAGAGAACATAATGTCTTGGATTAAGATCCAAATTGAAAACCTGATATTCGAATGATGTTCTTCCAGGTTCATTTCTCCATTGGAGTGTTGATTTTGATTATGAAATTGATTTGGAGTTGGAGTCGCCAGGAGGATGATTTTAACCTTTGTGTCTGATCACTTTCCACCATCATAGATCAGATATAATTCTTGTATAATTTTCCTGATGGAAAATATTGATATTTTTCCCCAGTATGCTCACCAATATGTTATCACTTAGTAATTTCTAAAGTTAAATAAATAACCCACCAAGGCAACCACAAACCTAATTTTGACATCAGAATCTAGTCTTCCTAATGCTCAGAGAGGGCTCTCTCTTTATGATTTAACTTTGTTTTTTTTTAGTTCATTTTAGGCTAGTTATGTGAGATTGTTTGGTCTTGTGGTGGAATTAATGATTCATAAGGATATATGCAAGTATTTTTTACATTGGGCTATGGCGTTAATGTATCAACCAGCAGGGCAGGATCAAGTTCTGAAGGAAGTGTTTGCAGGGCAAGGTAGCTGAGTAAATTTAGATATTTAGGAAAATGTGTGAAATGGTTTCAATCGGGATGGGAGAGAAATTAAGTATTCTCAGAACTGGATAATGAAGGAAATGACAGAGGTTAATCAAAACTAGGGAGAAATTAAGAATTCCCTAATCTGGATATTAGAAGAAAACATGAAAATGAATAACAATTCAATACATAGTGTATTTAAACAAGTTATGAAATAATACTCCTATTATATCATTAAATTGGAAAACATGAAAGTATGTGAAAAACTTCAAAAAATAAAAATTGAACAATAGAAAGATACTTCACTAAAGTGTCTCAACACATGAATTCAGTAATGCAATGCCTTTATTACTCAATCTAGTTTGTTGACTTGAAAATGGTCAATAAACCCTCAAGTTTCATATCAGTACAACTATAGAAATGTTTAGCAATCCATCCCCTAATACTTTGAATGACTGAAGTATTTATAAAAACCTAAATACAAAATATCATATTTAACTAATTAGGATTTAATTAAGGAAATAAAAAATCTAGATTCAAAAATGTAGTGACACCTTTCAGTTGACTGAAAGTTGTCCCTATTTTACTTGGTTGTTGTTATCTGTTGGTTTCTCTTATGCTGGTTTGTCTCTCACACTGTCTTCTTCCTTTGACTTGTCTTTTAAGTATATCTTTGTTGTTACTATGAATTCTTCTTTATCTTTACTGCTTGCTCTATCTGCTAACTATTTTACTTCGAAATTGACAACTATTTTCACCTAGTTTTTCTTTTACTGTCAACTTTGTCTTTGATTTCACCTTACTGCTATGTTACCATTTTACTTTTACCATGTTCATTTAATTTTACCACATTAAGCTTCATCATCTAAATCTTTATTTTCATCTTGTTGTTGTAAATTTCATCTTTGAATACCTTTCACTGCCTCTGTGTAAATGATTCTTCATGTTCTTTTGTTGCACGTAATCTTCTATTGAATAAGAGTTTCGAATTTATGTCTCGAGAGTCTGGAATAAACAATTTTTTGGAACTAGTATAAAAAATTATTTATCCCATCTTCTGGTATGCTAATCATCTGCAAAAAAAACAATAGTTAATTAAATAGAGGTTTGTAGGGAAGCAAGTAATGGATTCAGGGAACTGGGAATTCTATGGAAGTAGTTTTGGCCATAGCAAGGACTTCTTGGATCTGCAAAACTTCAAACTAAGTCTGCAATGTTTCTTGTATTTTCTTTTTCCAATTTCGCAGTTCAAACGGAGAAGGGTTATCGAAAAAATAACAGATTACTTTTGAAAACTTTGCGAATGGTGTGGTTTTCAAATCGTGATGAATTTATCAAAACATAGGTTGGGCATGTTAACTACACATAGGGTTGAAAGGTTTATCATATAACATATGGATTCATTACAGTGGTTTTACCACACTGTGTAGGAGCAGAATTCAAATAGTGAATGGTTTTAACTTATGTGCAGATGAGATGGTGGTTTTATGGCATGTTGCAGGAGCCTAACTGATGGTTTATCACATGTGCAAAGGGGTTTAATGGTTTTCGCATAGAAGAAAAGTGGTTAATGGTTTCATGTATGAGAGTGTGATAGCACACGAGATTGACGTGTGGCAAGGGGAGGGGGTGAAAAACTACTCATTTCACAACCCCCATGGTGTTAACCTTTGGACTATTGGGGAATGCGATATGGAGTGTGGGTTGTTGAATCCGATGGTAGAGATTGGATGGTCAGATGAGTTTATGCGGGGTTCAAAGAGGTGGGACCAGGAGTTGATAGGCAGAGGGTTAGAATGTGAGTAGGGTCGAGGTTAGGATTTATATGGCAGGAGGGTTACCATGCAATGGGGATTAATGAATATGGGGTTTTAATATTTAAAGGAGTTAATATATATATGAAGAGTTAAAATGGTAGCGAGAATTTAATAATATATAAACTATGGGAAAAAATGATATAAAGGGGTCATGAAATATGATAGGAGGGGGGGTTTTAATAATGGGAATGGATTTTTAGCTAGGAAAAGGGGTTAGAAGAAGGGAATAGGATCTTCACCAGGGAATGTGTTTTTTTCATGGGAAATTGGGATAAGAGGAAAATGTTACAAATGGTCTTAGTGAAATGAGATAAAACAAAATGATGCTTTACACTTCTTGTGAAAGTAGTCTACCTACCCTTGTTTATCCTAACATTTTTATTTCCTTTGTTGGGCACATTTTAGCTGGTTGACCCTTTTATTTTCTTTTAATAAGCCAAATATCTAACTCTAACCTTATGACTTCCAATGACTCAGATTAAAATAATGAGCTCATTTTATTCTCTATCTAACTACTGATCTGCCAAGATTAAATGTTTTGGTCAGATCTTTATTCACTAAATAGCATGGAATGAAATTTAAAAGCATGAATAATCAAGATTAAACTTTTTGATTATTATGAATTGGGGCATTTTGGACAAGCTGCACACAATTTTGTATTTGCATAAAATAAACTAATAGTAGTGGCATTTGAATGTGCAGCACTTTCATGGTATTATTTTTTCTCTTTTTGTGGGGTTCATATTTGATATTATTTTTTGATCTTTTTCTTTTAGTCCTTTTATTGTTCTTTTATGAATTACCTTCTTTTCATTTTTTAAATATGGGAAAACATTGGAAAACACAGAAGGTATGTACAATATTACAAGATTTTAACATAACAATTCAAAATTATGAATCCTATTATTATAGGACCCTAATAGAAGTAATGGTCATGATGGAATAGGTCTAGAAGACTAATTTGGTGGTGTAGTGAACACATCTGCCTCAATGAAAGTCTCATATGCAATGTTCAACTATTGGAGGTGCTGAAAGACAATGATTTTAATGAGACAGTTATGGAAGAGGTTATTCATTTGAATCTCATACTGTCTATTTTGAACTATGTAGGCCATTTTGTCAATGCTTCTGTACAAGTAGTAGCGAAGGTTGAGCAATTTCACCCTAGTGAAATGCAATAGAAACATGATGTGATAGTTGTACAACCTAGAGAATCTACCCTCACAAGTGAAGTATTTCATGATGATCTTCATCATGGGATAAAATATGTTCAACAACTGACCAAAAGGAAATATCTTCTTGATGTTGTCTTTGTAAGGTGCCTTGAGGTAAGGTTCATACAACTAGGCATCCAAATATTTAGTCTTGAACCATTATTCACCCACATTGGGTATCCCTGTTACAACTGCAATGATGTCTATTGAAATGGTGAAAGTCACCCCTGCTATAGTCACTTGGTTTTTTTGTAGGTTTCTAATGAAAAACCTGGTCAAAGTAGGATGACTTTGCACTCTTTGTACCATCTCACAAAAATCAAGGAAACCTACATGCTAGAAACATTTCACTGCCAAGGGTGATGCCATCAATTCCCTAGTGTCTAATGACTATAGTATTAGAATTATCCCTCCTTTATTTTATATTTTATTTTCTTATTTTGTGGTGTTTCTTTCCTCCTCCATTATGCTTAGTTTTGTCTTGAAACCCTAGGGAATAAGGGGAAGGGAAAGGGAGTAGGATTGTAGGGTTAGGGGGTTTGGATAAGTGAGGGAAAAATTTTGGAAGTGTGTGAGGAGGTCAGGAATCTTAGGGAAGTGATGCAGGGTTGAAATTTTAAGGGAGATAGGGTAGGAAATTCAAATACAGGGAGGTATTTAGCTTCCTAGAAAAGTGCAAGTTAGGGGTAGGGTTTTAGTGAATATAGCTTGGTAATGGGAAATGAGGGGATGTAGGGGTAGTGGGGAGTGAGTTAGGGTATAAGTAAGGTAAATGGGTCTAGGGGAAAGAAATTTAAATTCACAAAGATGAAAACTAGGGTTTACTTCTTTAGAACATGATATGGACGGAAATGAAGTTTTGACACCATAAACTTAAGACCATAAGCTAAAAGGAGGAGCTTAGGATGTGAAACTTACTTGGAAATAGGTGTAGAAACCCTTTTTTGTAGTTTAGAACCCTTGGAGATAAGAGTTGAAGTGGTGGCTCTCTTCTACAAAGGCGCAGTGAAGCCCTACCAAATGTGCAGCGTGCTTCTGAAAAGTGAAATGTCCCTTATGAAAAAAGCACATAGTCCCTTCTGGAAAAAGCACAACACCTATGGAAAATCGCAACGAATGACCCTGAACATGGTTTTTTGTAGGAAAATTTGATTTTTTGCTTGGGGAACTTGGAGATATCAATGCTTGAGGATGTAGGTGAATAAATGTTTGGTGTTTAAGGGCCATTTATACTTGAAGAAATATCATTAAAAAAACTGGGTCCCACCTTTCCTTTCTTAAAATTAACTTTACATTGCTTCTTTACCTTTAACTTCTTATTTTGATCTTTGAACTTCATATTTTGATGGCTTAGGAAAATTGATTGGCTTTTTGGAAATTTACTCTTTTTCTAAAGGAACTTTGAGTGTGGAGATACTTGGAACTCTGAGAAATTATTACAAATTAGGAACATTAAAATATATTTTCGTTGAAATAAAATTTACAAATCAAAGTTATTGATGAAATTTATTTATTGTCACTCATTCATTTGCTGGAGTTTATGCATGAAATGGTTCTTTGATGACCTTGGAAACCTTAATACCTAATGGAGACTCTGATTGAATGAAACCATGATGAAAATTACTGAAATGATGATGAGAGCTCATGATTTAAGGTACACTTAGCAAAGTAGTGAAATGATCCAACAAGTAATACAATTTTGTAAGGAGTGAGATCGGACCTAGATCTGGACCTAGATCTACATTTAGTGACCAAATTTTTTCATGATGACCTAAAGGAATGTTAAAAATTTCAAAATGGGACCCTAATATGGCATGAAAAGAGTCTATTTGATCACTGGTGGAAGGATGCAAAAACTGACACTAACACCACCTACTCCAACCATTGTGAATAACTTGGCTTAAAATTATTGTAAACATGAAACTTGTGTAAAATGAACCTGGCTTAAAATTCTTGTAAACATGAATCCCACATAAAATGAACTTGGCTTGAATCCCGCGTGAAATAAAATAAATATTTCTACAAAGAAGAAAGTGTGTCTTGAAATGTGTCCTCTTCTTCAAACTCGTCGTGTGTATAGGAAAAGCTAAGTTTTATTTCTTCGAAATGTTGATTGAAAACCCCTTATGAGATCATTCCTATTGGTCAATACTTCACAAAATTTTCATTCCAGAACATATATTTCTAGGTTTTAATCTTTAATATTTTCATGTTATTATGTTTAAAATAATGAAGTATCCAATATTTAAACACACCCTTTGACCAAGATAGCAAGTTAGGAAGTTTCAAGTTGTTTTACAAAGTGTTTATTGGTAAACAAGATAGCAAGTATATATTTTTCATTTTTATTTATGGATGAATTTTGTTTTGATTTTTATTTTTATGTGTATATTTAAAATTTTTATTTATACACATATATGTACTCCACATATCATTGAATCTGGGTAATTAAGATAAGTGAATAGTATTACAATTTTAATTTGTTCTACTATTTGGTATTTTTATCTTATGATCAAGTAATTTAGTATTATTTATGGCTACTTCTACATTAAGGTTATATTTGTTGATATATATGTCCCTAAATGTGAGTGAAATATTGGTGTATGGTTATAATATTTATATATGTTCCGCCTCGACATGCCTTGGCACCTTCTCTGTAGTCTCATGGTCACATGGAATGATGTGTCCTGGGGTTGGGGCTAACTGTCCACCCCCACTGCGCTAGCTCCCAAATATTTAGTTGGTGGTTACATGGCAACACCATGACCTAGGGCCAGCCCTCAAAATCTGCCCCCACTGAATTAGCCCTTTATATTTCCACCTATGGTTACATGCAACACCATGTGACTAGTGCTAGAGCCTACAGCATATCCCCCCTCTACCAAATACCTCTCTAGTATGTTCTTGGTCCTATGGGTTGTGAAAATGACTAGGAGTTGGGACTGATCCCCACTAATTTTCTCTATCTGCCTCTATGAAAGGTATTGTGGGTGTGATATGACCGGAGATTAGGGATCACCACCCAACCCCTCCTCCTCAAATATTACAATGGTTAAAACAAAACATCAAACACACAATACATTTGTTGGGTTTATAAGATGAAATATACATAAAGGTACATGATAATGTTTAAAAAATGTACGTAAATCATTGTCCTCATCAAAAAAATATCAACATCTAATATAAACATTGCTCGTTGAACAATTGCAATTGTTGATGCCCACTAGGAACTTCAAGAAATTTAATGGAGAGAGTGATTTCAAAAATTATTTGTGCTTCACCTCAATGGGGGTGTTGAAAAGTGTATGAAAGAGGTAGGAGAGAGGGGTTACACATAGTCGTCACCCAAAACATTAAATAAGGGAATGGTGTGGCCATATTCTCTCACAAAATCACACATGGCAATGATTACTAAAAATGGATATCATTAATAAGAAAAATTTTGAGACCTCCTCATGTTCCTGTAATTGATGTAACTGAGTTGTCAATGCCTTGTGCCATCATTGTGCTAGTTGGTTAGTTATGGGATATGTACTTCATAGTTCCTTCACAATAGTTTTAATTGTTGTGGAATTCCTATCCGTCCTCGTCTAACCTTCCCTCACTCGCTCCACATCACTCGTTTCACTCTCTATAATTTTCAAGTTCCTGTAGGATTATAAGTAGTCAACTCTAGTTACCACCAGTGTGATAATTAGTACCGAGGTTCTTTTAAGGTACTTGGGATCTCAAATCCTAAATTTTTTTTGGAATTAGTTGTAATTATAACTTCTTATAGGTGGTTTTTTAGTTACAATACTATTTATCTATCTTGTTTGGTCCAATATGTGTTTGTAAAGACACAACGTGGTATCTCGTGGATATTCTTCCTCACTTTTCTTCTCCCCATGAAGGAACTCATGTAGCTTTATATTTATTATAACTTCCCCTATGGTTGTTTCAGAAATTGGAATACTTACCACCCTTGTACTTGAAGTTCTCTACTTTGCATGTTGAGTGTTGGTCTCACCTTGCCCTCTAATCTCCTGACCTCTTACTATCTCATGGGGATTTTGTATCTAGGTTTATACTTATCATTACCATAATATATCAACAATTAATGCATCTAGGATGTGGACCAAGTGTTTGAGAACGCTCTAGCAATCCTATGCATAGTCACAAGCCGAAAATTATACTTACATATACCATAGGACTAACCACTCAAAAATTTATGAAAAAATATATTTGCTTGAATATCGAGTATTTCGTGATAGGAGAACTCATTCTCACTCTAATATTTAAGTCTAAGTTTTTTATTAGGTTTAAAATCTTGGACACACTAGGGGAAAGAAGAATCAGTACATCCACTCAACCACTTTGTACTAGAAAATGAAATCTATATTGGAAGAAGTCATATAGGAAAAGATGGAATATCACAATGAGATAATTATCCATGTCAACAATAATCAATAAGTTTAAAATCATTTTTGATCCTATATGGTTATATTGGATACTTGTGGTGCATAGAGGGATTCATCTTTGATGCAGGAGAATAATATAATCACACTCGATCACTTAGGATCTTGTGCTGGTAACTTCTTTATAGGAATGATGATGGCCTAGGTTCATTATATTATTATTCCTATATTTTTTGAATTGTGCTTTAGAGTTTCCTATGTTACACGGCTATGGATAGTCTTACATATGTAACTATTATTTTCTTAACCCATATGGTTCCATGACCAACCGATTTTCATATTCTATAAATAGTTGTGTGAAATATTTATTGGATAATTTTTATAAAAAGAAGAACTTCAAAAAACGTTTTTTGTCACTTTTCTATTTTCCCTTGTGGTAGGCTAGGAAAATAAGAAAGCTAATTTGTATATTTGAATTATGAAGTAAATAGTTCAGAAATTAATATATAAATTTAGGGATAACATTACAAAACGTATACTAATTTAGGTTCAATGTTGATATAAATTATGAAACTATATGTTGCGATGTTATTTTGAAGTAGCATTAATAATATAGACATCCATAATATTGTAGAGAAGGAAATGGAGTTTTGTGAAACCCATTCTTATCTTGTACTTTATTCAATGTATTCTTTTGGTGATGCTTATATATAACTGTGTATGTTAAGAATTTTATTCATGCTAAGGGAATCTAAATATTAAATTATTCATGGAATTTCAATAAATACATCTCAATGTCAATATTTTTAGTATAATATTTGAAAAATAAAAACAAATGTATTCCAAGGCCAACATATTCTAGGACATTTGTTGTTGTGTATTATCTTGTCTCTTTATGATTTATGCATTTATAGAGGTTTCATGAAGAAGAACACTAATATATTGTGTAAAAGAAGATCGTAATGTAAAGAAGTAAAAATCACTCACAAGAAGTTACTAATTGAAGGGAAATCACTTAATTTAATTGCCCTAGATTTATCAACATAGTATCAGAGCTAAGGTGACATAGCCAAGGAAGTCAACCTTATGCTATAATAACAAGGAGAAAGGGAAAATTTGGAATGTCTGGTTCTTGGAAAAACAAAAGGGACATCTCTAAAATTCAATGCTATAGGTGTCAAGGATGTGGACACTACAAAAGGGATTGTCATGAGATCAATAAGGATAAAAAAATGGGAATATAAGAAGCTCATATCACCATAGAAGTAGATGAAGCTGAAAAGAAGTCCAGGAAAGAGGAAGTAAGAGATATCTATTACTTAGATAGTTTTCCTCACCTAAGATATTTTTAAGTTCCTATGTATTTTTTTGTAATATATGTCTATCGTGATTCACTAAATGGGATGCATTGAGGCATCATAGAAGCATTAGAAGGAAGAAATCAGGACATCATCCAAGAAGGATATAATATATGAAGTCTAGGATACAGTTCTTAGGAATCTCATTCAGAACATAAGTGGCAAGGTCATCTAATACTACCTCCATCATACATCTGTCAAAATGAAATATCTGTTGATAGTGATACTATAGATCCTCAATATTATCTAATGGAATCTTGATTGAAATTTTCACCCATCATGAGGAAAAGAAAGTGTTTCATCAATAATTCCAAACTTGTGGAATTCATGGGATGATGGTATGATTACATAAAGAATAATATTAAGCGATTTAAGCTATTTCAATGAAGGAAGTTATTGTACGAAGTCTGGGTGACCCAAAAGTAAATTTATATATGTATTTTTACATTTATTTATTTTTTAATTCATGTCATATGGTTGCATGTAACATCGATCATTGTTCTAGCTTGAGATAATAATCAAAAGAAATGATATCCTTCCTCATAAGAATGCAGGACTGAATGGGTCACACATTCACTAGATGTAATCAACATTATCTATTTTCATATGAAGTCTTTGGTGGTTGACAACAATTGAAGAACTTTGAATGGAAGTTCCTAGGAATGAGAAGTATGACAGAAAGAGAGAATATATCGTGGAATATAAAACCATGGTAATTTCAATCAACATCTGAAAAGCCAAGAATAATTGACTATATATGTCCATGAAAGAAATGAAGACTTTGATTGAGTCCAAAAAATAAAAGAACCTTGACAATATATATCTTTGGGAGATGTGTTGATATGCATGTAGGATGTTGATGTGAACTAAAATATGTCATGATGAAATACCATATCAAAGGTAATATTTAATTTAATGTTCATTCCTCATTAGAGAAATTTTGAGCTTTAAAACGAGCCTCCTAAGAAAAATGTACAACCAAAATAGACTTTATAAGAAACAATAGGATTCAAGATGATGATGTGAACCATGGGGGATGATTCACCATTTTTGGGGTAAAAAGGTAAAAAGAGTAAAAAATAATAAAATAATAAAACTACTTTTTCAAGTTGTATTTTCAACTTATGTCCCTCAAGTTTTACTCAAATTTCAAGAAGAAATACTCATTGGATGTAAATTTTAATTCCTCATCCAATGAGTACCCATGTTTCATACTTTCGGTGGACCCCGCTAAACGAAAAATGAGAAATACATGAAAAAATGTGATTGCAATCATGGTTTTCATGTATTTATCATTTTTCATGTTGGAGGTTCCATAGAAATTATGCAACATGGGTAATCCTTAGATGAGGAATCAATTTCTACATCCAACGACTGTTCCTTCCCAAAATTTGAGTAAACCCACTAGGAGATGTGTTGAAAATATGAGTTGAAAAAGTACTTTTTTCTTTTTTACCTCTAACATTTGATGATGTCATCTAGTCTTATTTTATTATTTTCACTATTATTTTATAATTTCCTTAGGAGGCCCAATTTAGACGTCAAAATTCCCCTAATGTTTATTTTTTATATCTAGATGGGTTTATATAGAGATGCTAAGGGATGATCTATGGATGCATTCCACCACTGATGCACATGTAGTAGGATGAAAGATCCTTAAATAAGTATGGCATGAAGAAAAAATCATGAAGGAAGAACAAATATAGACTAATCAATTACTTTATGATGATAACATTGCTAAGACATGGATGAAAGTAATGAATGGTAGGTGTCCTATGTAGAATTCCCAGACATGAAGACTCCTAGATAACGAAAATAAATTCATGACATAGTGAAGAGGATTTATTCAAGCAACAAGTCGTCCCATCATCTCCACCTATGGAGATGTTGTAGGTCCCTAATTAAAAGGGAAACTAGAAACAAGTTCCTTTCTTGGAAGAAAATTGGAAATTCCTAACCCAAGAGGGATATTAGGTCCATTCATTTTGTAGGAATCAGTACCTTCATTTATTGGAATAGATATGTCCTCCCTAATTAAGAGAGAGAGATCTATATAATTATTGCGTTCACTCAGGAAGAAAAAATGGAGGATTGGGTAAAAATATGGCATCATATGTTCTTTGAGGATGTATTAGGGCATCCAAGATAAGAGTAGTCTTAAAGGGTTGGTATTCTTTGAGGAATAGGAATCCATGATAAGAATAGTCCTAGTGGAACATATCTTGATATATCGTCTCTCTTATTGTGGGGTTGTTTGGTTAGTATGGAAGGCGATATCAAACTTGAGTGAATTTCAATGTCCACTTTCTTTGGTGATATGTAACCTCAGGTAGTCAAACCTTCACGAAAAATATTTGAAAGCAGTATGTAGAAGGGTTACTAGAGATTGTAATCTCCTATTTCTAGGGGCACTACAAGCAACATCAAAAAGAACACCAAGCTCTCCTAGTTTGATATTTATGTATAATCTTCCAACAAGAAATCCCTAAGATCTAGGAAGACTTGTAGGTGTACATCAACATCAATAGGTCTAAGCTTCACAAAGTGGACTCGCATCCTCCTATTTTTCCATGTGCATAAGCCATCAATTGAATTATATAGAACACTGATACAAATTGGTGGGTAGTGAGGAATCATAGAGGTTAAACTTTCGCAACCATATGTTCAGTGAAAATTCCTACATAATATAGGTTTCTAGAAAATCAGGAATCATTCAATACCTGATGACTATCAAATTTCACAATTCCATCAAAGGACATTCTAAGGAATTAATGTCAAAATAATTCCAGGTTTCGAGCAAAGAATGACCAAGTATATAGGATGGAATGTCTAAAGAATGTCAACAACTCATCGCCACAATGATAAATTGATTGTATGGTAGGGATGACATCGATACCTTCCTCGAGACATGGGTCCCTATCAGGTATGCAATCACCAATAGAGGTGTAATATTCAACTGATCCAACATCCTTATTTCCACATTAAGGGGTAATATAATTGCAGTAAAACCTCCCGAGGCAGACGAACCATAAAAATTATACATTTCCTCACACCTACTAGATGTGATTTTTGTGAGATGTAATTTTGACCATTTCAGCTACAACTAGACCAAAAATTCGATGGAACCTATACAAAAACACTATAATATCTTTTACGACCAAGGATATAAAAATGTACAGGATTTTTCCTCTGAGATGTTCATCGCATCATTATACCAGTTTATTGTCAGAGAAGGACCTCCTTGCATGTCAAATAGGGCCATGGAAACTCTCTCTAAAGTGGCACATTGGTTCCCCATCCAGGAGGGAACATTCATTAAGGTATTTAGCTTATACAAAACCCCTATACTCCTAGATTTTCCATAGATAAATTACCGTTGTAGGAGGTATGTTATCAAATGACCATAGGTTGTTCAAAGATGATGAGTAAAGGGAAGAAGAAACCCTCTCCTATATTTCCTCTCACCATTGGGGAATACATGATTTAAAATTTAAAATAATATGAGGTAGAAGCCGAGGAGATGAAGGGGTTCAATTTTTTGACTTTAAGTCACCAAGACTATCACACCGAAAGGGTTGTAGAATCTTATTGCAAGAATTATAATTTCAATTGGTCATACCCACACACCAATCATCTCCATGAGGAAAAAGTTATTAATTGGTATAATGAAGCCTAGGAGTTTAGCCCAAGTGAAAAAAAAGAAAATTATGATGAGGAAGATGGGAATTCCCAAGAGAATGTAAGCCTATGAGAAAGGTCAACCTAACCTAAGAGAAAGAAAGAGAAAGAAAAGGCGGCAAGTAAAGTAAATTATTGCAAACAAAAATAAGAAAAAGAGTACTCGAGCAACGAATATGAGGGTGAAGATGATGAAACATTAGAGAAATGAAATGTGACCTTATGTAGACAAAAGCTAGAGATCAATAGGAAAGAGAAGAATAATTGAAACAGTCTCAAAACTCAGGATACTAGTAGCCTGAAGGCTAATGTGAGAAGAAACGATAGGAGGAAGAAATAAGGGAGAAACAACATGAGGAGGAATAGCTGAGAAGACAAGAAGAGTAGTAGAGGTCCCAAGAGGAAGAAGAAGAAATGAAAAGGATGTAACAGAAACAGTGAGAGGTGAAACACAAATGAGAAGAGGAGCTCAAGAAAAAACAAGAATAGGAAGGGAAATAAAAGAAGAGAGTGGAGGAGAAACATAGGAGGAAGGCTGAGGAAGAAAATAAAATACAAGAAGAAAATGAACTAGAAAAAAAAAAGGAAGAGGCTAACAAGAAACTGAGTAGGCATTCGATAAACAACATCAAATCAATGATAAAGTTTACATTCCCTAGATATATGTTTCGCCATCCACTCCCATCACTAGAGGGCATTCTCCTCTTAGCGAGTTTGGGATTCCAAGCGAGGTGGAAGAGGAGATTATATACCTGACTAGTCATACCTTCGATGAGGTAAACCACAAGATAATGCAAGAAAAAAGGAAATTTTATGATAGGAACCCTGTGGATATTTTTTCCATGACCATAGAAAAGGAAATTGTGCTAGATACCATGGTAAACCCTGAAATGATTTCCTCGATCGGGACCACCTTTGTGAATGCAACGGAGATTAATGTTGGGATAATGAGTTTTTATATTATATAACTCAAAGGAAACCTATATGCATATGAAAAAATATTTTCCAGAGTAGAAGAAGATGGGAGTAAATGATAAGAAGAGAATATAGCACTTCACTTATCTCACTCAAGCACAAAGGAATTACAGGCTGCAATCAAGGAAGAATTTGAAAACTTGATTGGAGCCATGGCAGTAGTTTATAAAGAGATGTCGAAGTTGCATTATGTTGTGGCCCCTGTCCTAGACATACAAGCCAACATGAAATACAAATCCTCCATGCTGAAATAATTTTTTACAACTCTATAAAATTTTATGAGTGGAAAAATAAGTACCGAGAGGCACTAGTGTCTCTCCCAGATAAATATTGGATTTCCACAAAAAATGACAAAGAATAGCTATACCTCAAGATCCCATCATGAGACAATCTATATATATATTTTTAAAAGGTCCTTTGTTATTACAAACATCTTCTAAGTTGGTTGGAGTCAGTGATCGAGGTCCGTGGGGTTCCTTCTATTGGAGCAATTGGAGAAGTGAGGAAGAATAAGGAAATATTACATGAAGTTAAAAAAATTCTCTACATGTTTAGGGAGGATTCCAACACATGTGAATTTTATATCACAAAGGATAACATTCCACATTACATGGTGGAGCGAGTGAGGATTTACATGAAGCTAGTAACTATAGCCAATCAAATCAAGGTCAAGAGAGGCACCCTCATTTTGGATGCCTTTGAATTCCTCCATAAGAATGATGAGTAAAAACCAAATATAGGTCAAATAGCTACTAAATACAAGGTATAACACATATCTTAGGGAAAAGTTACACCTAGATTCCTCATAATTATGTATTACTAAATTAGTAGGGTATAATTAACTTGTTTTGTTGTGAATAGCAAGATAAGTTAGAGTAGAACAAATTAGGAATTTGAAGATTCAGGAGGAAGTGCAAAGGTCATAAGGACTTCTAAGAGTCATGGGTAGACCAAAACTTACCCTCATTTCTATAAATACATCCTCATGCTATATTGTAAAGTAATTTTGAGCGTTGGACTAATTTAGGTGCATATTATTTTGAGAACTTATGCTCTTTTAATAAATGCAATGAGTAATGGTATATTTACACTATTCAATGCCTTTGTAATTTGGTGCTATGAACATTATCATCTTAATGAATAAAAATTTCCTATCAGCTTTGGTGTACTATCTCCTCATGTATTTTTCAATGCTATAAGTTTCCTTTGTAACACATGGATAGTATATGATATGTTGACCTTATGCTTATGTTGATAAATTATTTTATTAATATTTGCATAGTATCATTGTGGATTGTGCACTCACATATGTTTTGAATGCTTAACTATCATAACATCATTATAAGTTGTTAAGTTTATTATTTATCTATGCATCGTCTTATTTTAAGTTTTGCTAATTATAGTTTTCTTAATATTAATACATTAAAGTTCTGTTATTGTTATTTATGGTATCTATTTAATGGGGAATTCATCATTTACTCACTTTTGTTTGTTGAAGTTTTTACATTATGTTTAGTCGGTATCCCCTAGCTGTCTGAACAAAATTGTAATAAACAAGGTGACATTCATGCCTACATACTGGATAGAATTCCTAAACCAAAAAGTGTCGAGTCTAAGTGGTATTTTTTACTAGGTAGATCCTCTATATTTTGGCATTATATTCGAGCCTATAAACATACTTGGCACTAGAAGGAGGGCCTGATTGTCATCACCAGCACACGGCCTCACAAAAAAAATTCCCATCAAGCTAGTAATAAGCCATGTCCTAAATCCCCTGGAACACCACTCCATCTAAACTTGGGCATGTCTTTCGAGGTTCTCCATTTCAAGGACTCCCAACCTCCACCACCCGAGAATGCCCCTATGGAAGAGGAAGATCCTCTCGATGAAGTCATGTATGACTAGTTAAGTTATTTTCATCCCGTCAATCGATAGTTCTCTCTAGGTATGAAGTGAGTTTTTTTCATGATCTCACTCCCTAACCAACACACTTATAAACCTCATCATACCCATTAATGAATCCTGGTGAATTTGACACCACATTTCATTGGGATGATTTTGGAGGATTATGCAGATGTCATTGAGAGAATCTCAATTGAAGGACTGGAAAGACCCCCAACATCTGAGAGGGAAGGACCAAGGAGAAAAATTATGGGGGTAATAATCAATTGCATTAGGGGAATATATGGGGAAATCATCAACTGCCACCAAAATATACTCAGGTTAATGATCAACTGCTCAGGGGATATCCCGAGGTGATCTGGCAGTAGGGATATGATGAGAATATCATAAACGGGATTAATCATTTCAATGTGTTCCCCCCCCCCCCCCCCACCATAATGAGGAGAGTTTTAGGTTCCAAAGGAACTTGGGAAAATTTTGAAATGTCAAAAACTTCAGATATTTATGAAATTTGAGCATCCCTCGAGTTAACAACAAACAACTGTGTCACACCAGTGAATGGTATATGTTAGGCACTGAAAGTGATTTTGAGGGTAATGCTAACCACATCATATTCCATCCACTAGTAAGATATAACCATCTACAACATTTATCTTGGATGACAGAGTCCCCTTTAGGCATCCAAGGTCTCCTTCACGATATTCCCCGTAACCCTGAGAACCACCTTCTGAAGATTAACCTTGAAAAGGGAACCACGACCAAAGATCATATTTGTAATTTTTACTTAGCCTTGCAAATTATGATAGTGAAATTTGATGATGTGTCTGGAAGGTTGTTCCCTCACACCCTGGATAATAAGGCAGTAACATGTTATTGCTCCCTGCCAGTGGCTTCCATACAAACTTGGGAGGAATTCCGAAAAAAAAATCTTGCGAAATTCTCAAAAGATAAGACTCCATCCATCCTCCTCCTGAATTGATCACATTAAAGTGCCATAAGAAGGAGAAGGTCAAATATTTAAACTAGCGATTTTCCACTATGTTGAATAAGTTTCCAATAGATGTGGCTCTTCATGATAATATTACTATTGATTATTATACTATCTTACCCATGCGATAAAATTGTGTTCATCATGTGTAGATCGAAAGAAACATTAATGGAGAACTTTGCTGAAGCTCTTGATGTGAAGAAGGATTTTTTTTCTATAGGGTCCCTTGAGCATGACACCCAAGAATATTCTGAGCCAAAAAATAAGAAATCCCAAGCCTAAAATCAAAATTTTGGTGATAAGGTTAAGGATTCCTTTTATTTTGAGGGCTTAACCAAATCCTTGAAGCAATTGATGAAAGAGGTCTCTGAGTTGAAACGAAGACCAATGAGGCCTCATCGGGCAGTAAATTGGAATCACCATTTTTCCGAACGGACAATAATATGCCCTCAATGTCATATTAGAACTCTAATATGAATTTCAATGTAGAAGAGATAGGTAACGAAAAAAAATTCATCTTTCATCAATCCTCCCATTCCGAAAAGACCTATTCACAATGGATACACAACTTGACAATAGTGTTTACCCAACTCCTACAGGATTAGGCCATTTCATATGACAAGGAAGAGTCCAACGATCCTGAGGAATAATTCGTACCTCCAGATGAAAATGTCGGTTCCATTTTGTTTTCTTTCAAAATCATCTGCGGGGGAGAAGTTCAATCCCTCCAAGAAGCCAAAATAGGTGACACTCCCCCAAATCCTTCGAAGCCATATAATCTTAGGAGTAAGGGGCCAATAACAGATTCTACACTGGACGAGAAAAGGAAGGAATTTTTTAGGATAATCCTCCCTCCTAACTACACAAGTAAGTTGTTGACCCCTACTACTAAGGGTTCATCTAGCAAAAGCTCGAAGCACACCTCGGTAATTGGAAAGGGAAAATCATCTACTCCTGGAACCTTGGCCAAGCCTGCCTAATCCCCTACCCTTCCACAAACATCCTTTGAAGGGACTATACCTTTAGACTTTAGGAATAACATCATAAAATATATGAAGAAAATGCGAGCTAACATTTTTCTCTATGAACTCGCCAAGATAGATAGCCAACATAAAATTATTGTCAAAGCCTTCACTACCTTACCTTCAACTGGAAGGGCTACCTCTTCTTCAAAGGAAAGCACTCCCAGTCAATCCCAAGCCTCATTCAACCTACGATCTATTGTTAATGTTTAAAATTCATATTTGAGAGGTTTGAATCCCCCATTCCTTTTAACATTTGAGATCTTCAACTACAATGTGCAAAAATTCCTTATTAGTTTTGGTGCATCAACCAATTTCATGCCTTTATCTATGTGAACAACTTTAGACATTCAACCTGAAGGACAAAACTTAGAATCATCCAATTGGATAGATCTCAATTCCTTGCCGCCGGTGAATTTATCAATGTGATAATTAGGTTGTCTTATGATTCTAGGGTACATCAGTGCATGGACATAGTTGTTTTTGATATTATAGAGGTTTATGGCATGTTTCTTAGCAGGGACTACTCTAACAAACTTCGGGGATATTTTTCCACCTATTGGACCCACCTATGGTTGCCTTACAAAGGAAAAAAAAAACTATATCATAATTAATAGGGAACCCTACATGAAGCATAAAATCATGGATTGGGAGCCCTCAATGATCCTGTTAGTGTTTCTCTAGAATAACTTGGGATTTGTTTTATGGAAATTGATATTGGGTGTTATCAAGCCTTGCCATCACCCATCCTAGCTGACACACAGCTAGAAATACCTCATTTCCCTCTAGCTAATTCTATTGGACTCTGTACTATAGGTGTGAATATGTTCAGTATAGACATAAATAGGTATGAAAGGCTTCCTTTATATTATGATGTGTCCAATACTAAGGATGGAGTCAGTGCCAAGTGTATTTAGACACCGAAAAAATGAAATTTTTAATTTATTGTCGAGTACAATTTTAATGCAATAACAACACTCTATAGTATGAGCCACTCATCCTTGGGCTTAGGAAGGCTATTGACTGAAAGGTTGAATTTTTGAAGGTGATTGGTGATTCTAAAATCATTACAAGGTAGATACGTAATACAATTCATTGTCTATCACCACACCTTAAAAATTATCAGCAAGAGGTATGGTGATTAATATCTCCCTTTAAATATTTCACTATTAATTATGTTCCTAGGATCAATAATGTTATTGCTGACACTTTAGCTAATGTCCTGGTTTGGTTTAAACATTGAAGGGATGGATTTTCTATTCAGATTTTTTCTAAACCCATCATCCTAGATAATGTAACTAATCTACGCATTTTCAATGATCATCAAGAGATACTCCATTTTATGGCGAAAATTGGCGTATTTAAGGATTCAATGATAGAGGATTGGATTACACTAGAATTATTATTTTGGATGAAGAACCATTTCAGGGGCCTGTTGGGTTGTGAAATGGGTATGTATTTGCTAGTAAGTTCATCCTCATTATCCTTAATTCTTATCTTTTTCATTTCTTAATGCACTAATATATTAAGGAATTATGGTAAGAAATGAGGAATGATTACAGTTGTGATTTAACTAATGTTTACTCTTATTTATGTAGGAAAATGGACAAGGAACGATTGTTGTTCCCTGTTGTTGGCACAGCCAAATCCGACAAGAAAAGAAAGGAGTGAATCGGTTGCGGAAAAGGCTAAGAATGAATAAATGAGATCAACGTGAAATAGAGGAAGATGTCTTAAAGATGGAAATTGGTTGCGAATCCTTCAGGATTTCCTGATCCTGAGGGATCTCATTTATGTTTTACGTTTTACCCTTTCTGACTATAAAAGGAAACAATTATAGGAAGACAAGGACGCCTATTGTTTTTCCAAATTGTAATCTTAATTGCAGACTATATAGTTGAAGAAAGAAATCACATTGTAATACGAATCAAGTTCAATGATTAACTAATGTTGTTGTTTCCATTTGCATCATCTGAAGTAATCTAGCAGTGCCTGCTGGTGGCTAAGGGCCTGACTCCCGTTGGAATTCACTGCTTCATCTGTGTCATACATTTTTTATTATTGCAAGTGTGATGGTTTGATAGTATTATTAGTTTTTGTGATTCTATTTCCTTTGTTGTTCATTATTTTCTTGTGTTGACCAAATAGTTTCATTTTATATAATTTACAGTATTGCTATTTATTTAGTTTCCTTCCGCTTTCGGGTTGAGTTTCTTAGATAATTTTTCTGCTCAATGTGATCAATTGTAATGAGTATTAACTACTGTTGTTAGACTCTCAGATTGATATAATTGTTGTTTCACTGAAGAATGCATTTTATTTATATTTATTCAGTTTCAAAGAGAAGGGTTATCACTACTGTACTCTTCACTGATATTGTTGTTATTTGAAATGTTGTAGGATTTGATTTCATTAGAGGATTGATTTTTCATTTAATCGCAATTAGAATTTACTTGCTACATCCGTTTACTCTTGTATTAAAAGATCTATATTCCAATCTATGAAAAATTACTCTCTGATTTAAATAGCAGCCACATACTGTGTACACTCTTGAAATAGAAGGACTTGGCCAGATTGATAATTAATGTGAGGATAATTAGGAGTTTAAAAAGAACCTTTTATCACCAAAAATTTTGGTTTCGTTGCTAGGGAGAGTGTAAGCCATTTATGAAGAGTGATGTATATCTGATAATTTCCTATTGAGAGAGAACTTGGTATTAAAAATAGAAGGTAAGAAACTGCGTACAGAGTATGCAAAATGCCTTCTCCCTTACACGCTTTCCAGCAAAGTTGTTAGAAATTTAGGGTAGAGGTAAAAATTTGAATTGTTTGTATGAATGACTAAGAAGAAAAGACCATAAATCGATCCAATTCCATTACCCAAACCTGAAAAATCTAAGGGACTAGTGACACTTGGAAAATAAACTTTCATTGATGAAATCTTGAAGAAAGTTGAATCTCAGCCATCAGTAGGTCCTCGAAACGTTGCTTCCAGACAACCTACTATCTCCCTTTGGGCCACAGGCTCACTATCAGCAGCCTACACTGAGGTCCATAGAAAAAATGTAGGAACTGAGCAGAGTTTTCAAGAAATTGAAAATTTGTGCCCAATTTCCTCACAAGAAGGGAATTCTTGTAATATTCGTGAAGGAGGAGGAGAAACAGGGGAAGAACCAAGATCCCCTTAGGTAGTAATTAAATAAGGAACTCCCAGTATCGTAGGAAGAGGGAGTTCTATTAAGATTATTCCCACCTCTTGTGATATTCGTGAAGGAGGAGGAGAAACAGGGGAAGAACCAAGATCCCCTCAGGTAGTGATTGAGCAAGGAATACCCAGTATCCCAGACAGAGGGAGTGTTGTTAAGATTTTTTGCACCCCTTTGGGACACCCTAGGAATAACTCCCCAACTCCAGAAATCCCAGAACGATACTGGCATATATTTGATCAAATGGCTAATAATCCACAAGCACCCAAAACTTCCACATTCCAGTACCCCATCGTTGACACAGCTGTCAATGCTCCTATGAAAGCTATCCCTTTACAAAATATTCCCACCTTTCATGGGCTCTCATCAGAGGATCCAGAGACATTTCTGTTTGAATTCAATGTATTATGTCAGGGTTATGATTATACCACCGACCCAAAAAAACTAAAGTTGTTTCCATCTACATTGAAACGCGCAGCCTTGCGTTGGTTCATGGGGCTAGGTGGAGGAAAAATAAATGATTGGGATAAAATGAAAAATGATTTCCATAAAAAATATCAGGATTATTGTAGATCTAGGGAATTAAAAGATGAAATATTCCAAATGGTAGCTAGACCCAGTGAAACATTGGAAGAGTATGTAGAGTGATTCCAATATAACCTCCAAATATCCCCCTATGTAAATCTGCCCCTGCCTGATAATGTGCTGAAAACTACACTGATTAAAGGGATGAAAGAATAATGGATAGAGACATTAAATATTATGGGTAAAGGTGATATATATGAAGAAGATTATGCTGATATTATTAAATTTTGTATCAGGTGCTCAAGGGGCAGCATGAGACTGAACTCAGCACAACGCGACATGACTACCAGGGACAGTAAAATATCTATTGGAACCATTACTCGTATAGAAATTAGCAACCTGCTGGAAGATTTCAAAACAGATATCTTGGGGACTTTGACAACGCAATTAGATATCATGCAGGCCAAGCAGAAGCAGGCAGAAGCAGAACAAAACTTGGTGATATTTTTCCTGAGATGCAGAAAGAAGCATAGTCACAAAGAGTGTCCACTGGATATGGTACATACCTATGCCATATGTACTAAAGATCATGCCACAGAATGCTACCCGTCACTTCTAGGGTTAAAAGAAGTGTATAAAAGGGCACAAGAAGAAACATAACCAGCCTACCTGCTAAATTAGCGTCGCCAATGGCAACCACGACAAATAGGTATGCCAACCGACCCATGTTCTTCCTTTCAGCCCTCACAATATAATGTTAAACAATACATAGGAGCTATGTGGCAAAACCAAACAAATTTTCCCAATTGGTCACAAAAACCATTCTCTATGCCACCTTGGTCCAACCAATCAAACCAAAATAATAGTTGGCCAAATTTTCCTTGTTTTCCACCATTTTGGCCATCCTCCACATATCCATTCCAATGGCCATCCTCTACATCACAAAACCAGAGTTGGCCATCAAGCTAGAAACAACCTACAAATCAGTCAGCAGGAATAATCCCCCTACCTCAACCTACACTACCAACACCCTATACATTGCAATAGAACCCTCAGACCAACCTACGACCACAGCTCCTGGCCCAGCCCAACCCAAACCTCAATAGTAGACCGATCCAATCTGTGAAAATTATGGAAGGAACCGAGCCAGAAACTGAGTTAAGGGAGTGTAATGAGCTGCAATTAAGATCTAGGAGGATAATAGAGTCAGAGGGGGATAAAAATATACAAATTGAAAATACGTTACCTATAGAACAAGCACCACAAGTGGAGAATCCAGTTAAACAGAAAACCTGCGATCAAACTATTACCTCTTCTCCACCATTCCCAAAAATATTAATTATACCCTGCTCAATCAAATATCCAGATTTTGATCTTTTGGGAGAATTGAAAAATTTGTGTGTAAAAATACCTCTCCTCCAGGCTATTCAAGACGTTCCAATTTATGCAAAAACTATCAAAGAATTATGTATGAAAAAACCAAAGAGGAAAACAAAAAAACCTCCAACCGTCCATGTCGTCGGTACTCTGTCTGATTTATTATCAGGAAGAGAAACACCAGTAAAATATGAGGACCCATTAAACCCTATATTCACAATGAAATTAAATGGGTGCTCCTTTCCCAATGCATTAGTTGACCTAGGAGCAACAATAAATATTCTCACAACAAAAACTTGTCAAAAGCTTGGAATTACATCATTGGACCCAACCACAACCCTCTTGTAACTTGCTGACCGATCAATTGTCAAACCAGAGGGGACATTGCAGGATGTAATGGTGTCTGTAGATTCTTCGAAATACCCAGCAGATTTTATGATCATCAATCCTAGAAACCAACTAGATGGACATCCCATAATTCTAGGAAGACCTTGGCTAGAAACCGTAGATGCTTACATAAGCTATTGGACAGGCAGCATGACTATAGCAAGAGGAAAAGATGTGAAGAATTTAGCCTTATATCCTCCAGCTTAGCCAAGTCTAACAATAATAAAAACAAGGAAACAAATTGTATCATATTTAACTGAAAACATTAGATCATCACTAACCATAGAAGGTGCTCTTGAATTCAAGGTTCAAATAGAAGATGACATCATTAACACTTATATTAACCAACCAGATGTTGTATCTCATCCAAAATGTCACATGATCGAACCAGTCCCGGATAACGAAATCGAAGAGGATCCATTACAAGACTTTAGTGACCAATCAATCCCAAAAACTTCTATTTATAATAGAAAAACCATAGAAATTGAGCTAGGGAAAACCTTAAATATTAATAAAAACCTGACTGAGGACAAGGCACAGAGGCTTGTCCAACTTCTAAGAAAACATAAGGAAGCCTTCGCTTGGGATTACCCAGACATGAAAGGGATTGATCCCCAGCTATGCATGCACCAAATCTATATAGAGAAGGATGTGAGGCCCATTAGACAACCTCAACGGAGATTAAGCCCTCATCTTGAAGATATTGTGAAAGATGAACTACAAAAACTCTTGGATGTGAATTTCATCTATCTTATATCCGATAGAAAATGGGTCTCCCCATTAGTAATAGTTCCTAAAAAGAATGGAAAGTGGCGTATATATGTTGACTATAGAGAGCTTAATAAAGCAACCCAAAAAGATCACTTTCCCCTTCCATTCATTGACCAGGTCTTGGACACATTGGCAAGAAAAAAGTTCTTTTATTTCCTAGACAGCTTTAGCGGCTACAACCAAATTCAAATTGCCCCTGAAGACCAGGATAAACATACTTTCACCTGCCCATGGGGAACCTTTGCTTACAGGGTCTTACCTTTTGGACTATGCAATGCACCTGCTACATTCCAGGGGGATATACTCGGCATTTTTTCAAATCTGATAAACGAAGGGCTCGAGGTGTACATGGATGACTTTACACCTTATGGAGATGACTTCGAGCCAGCATTACAAACGCTAGAGAAAGTTCTGCAATGATGCATTGCTACCAGGCTCTGTTTAAGCCATGAAAAATGCCACATGATGATGACTGAGGGCCTCGTCCAGGGCCATTATATCTCAGCAGCTGGAATCTAGGTAGATCCAGCAAAAATTCAAATAATTATTTTAATACCCACCCCTTCCACGCAAATTGAGGTATGTAGTTTCTTGGGATTTTATAGATATTATAGGAGATTTATAAATAAATTTTCTCGAATTGCTGCACCCCTATATGCATTAACAGGAAATATTTATTTTATTTGGACTAACAAATGTGACAGTGATTTTGAAGATTTGAAATGGCTTGCATCAACAACCCCAGTGCTAAGGGGCCCAAATTGGAATTTTCCATTTCAGATCTCATCTGATGCATCAGACACGGCTATTGGAGCAGTTCTCGGCTACGATGAAGATAAGAAGCCATATGCGATACACTACATCAACAAAAATATATCTCCTCCTGAATTGAACTACACTGTGACTGAAAAGCAATTTCTAGCTGTAATCTATGATATTAACAAATTTAGGCATTATATAACAAGATACCTTGTGGTTTTGTATACAGATCACTCTAAGATTAAATATCTAGCTAATAAACCTGTTACAAATGGAAGAGTGACAAGATGGTTGATTCTTTTGCAGGAATTCGACATAACAATCAAAGATCGACTAGGAAAGGAAAATCTAGTAGCAGACTTCCTTTCACATATGCCAAAGACAGATGACTTGGCAGCAGTAGAAGACCGGTTCCCTGATGAACACTTATTTGTGGTAACCTTGAAAACACCATGGTACGCGGATGTCACAAACTACTTAGTAGTAGGTAAGTTACCCAAACACCTGACGCCTAATGAAAGAAAACAAATATTACAACGTAGCACACGGTTCTCTTGGATTGGAGGTTATTTATTTCATACAAGGGCTGATATGCACATTTGAAGATGTGTCAGGGAAGACGAAATATTCGACATCTTGAAAGCCTGCCACAATGGGCCTTGTGGCAGACATTTTACAGACCACAGGACTATTCACAAAGTCTTACAGATGGGCTATTATTGGCCAACCATTTTTAAATATGCCGAGAAGTTTTTCCAGGCATGTGATAGTTGCCAAAGAATGGGACACCCTGGGTAGTCTGATGAGATGCCCTTGCATCCACAGTTAGTCATCGAGCCTTTTGAGTGATGGGCATTATATTTCATCTGTCCAATAAACCCATTATCTAATCAAAAGACTTATATATTAGTTTCAACTTAGTATGTGACTAAAAGGGTGGAGGCAGAAGCATTACCAAGGGAAAAAGAGGACTCGGTAATTCACTTTATTTTCCAACTTTTCGTGCAATATGGCTTGCCTAGATAAATAATCACAGATGGAGGGCCACAATTTATAAGCCATAAGATTGCTGTGACATTAAAAAATCACCATATCTTGCACAGAATCACAACTCCATACCACCCACAGGCAAATGGCCAGGTAGAAAGCACCAATAAAGTAATCGAGGCAATACTCACAAAAACAGTCACATCACATAGATGTGACTGGGCTACCCGATTGCCAGAAGCCCTATGGGCATACCACACGACATAGAGAAATACCATGGGATATTCCCCATATCAACCAGTGTTTGGAAAAGAGCCTATCTTCCCAATAGAATTTGAAATTTAGACATTGAGGATAGCTCAAGAAGTAGGCTTGGATCTGAATGAAGCACAGATTAACAGGCTACATCAAATGAATGAATTAGATGAAATTCACCTATCATCTCTTCAACATATTGCACTAATCCAACAACAAAGAGAAAAATGGCATGATACCCTCATCAAGAAGAAGACATTCCACGAAGGTGATTGGGAACTTCTATATCATTATAGGTTCTAGGATTTCCCAGGAAAACTCCAGACCAGATGGTTAGGCCCCTATGAGATACAAAAGGTGCATGATAATGGCACCCTCACATTAGCCACTATTGATGGGTCCAGATACTCTTTTAAAGAAAATGGACATTAGGTACGCCTCTATCACAAACCGCTTACCAGGGAGTCTTTTTGCCAACAGAAACAGGAAGATTCCATTATGTAAATTCTTGATAAGGAGGGAAACCCTTCCACAGCACCAATCCAATGAAGGAATATAATTTTTCTCATAACTTGTACATAATTTCGCCTTTTTACTTTTGATTGGATTTGATTGTATGTTAGTTTTGATTCTTTCCTCTATTTTCTTTGTTGTTCCGTACAGGGAACAACTGCCGTTCACTCTATGAAACATCAATTTTTGTATCAATTTTCTTTTCTGTTCCCTATAGGGAATAACTGTTGTTCCCTCTAAGGAACAAAAATTTTCATATATTTTTCTTTGTTGTTCCCTATAGGTAAAAAATGTTGTTCCCTATAAGGAATAACAACTTTTGTGTGAATTTTTCTTTGTTGTTCCCTACAGGGAACATCTATTGTTCCCTATAAGGAACATCAACTTTTGTGTGAATTTTTTGTTGTTGTTCCCTATAAGGAATAGAAATTTTTTTGTGTATTTCGCTTTGTTGTTCCCAATAGAAACAACAATTTTACATGTCAATTTTTTTTTTCTATTCCCTACAGGGAACAACTCTTGTTCCCTCTATGGAATAGGAAAATTCTTTTAGTATAGCTTGCTTTGCTGTTCCTTACAAGAAACAACTGTCTTTCCCTTTAAGGAACATCACTTTTTTATATTGCTTTTGCCATTTTTCTTTCAAAGAAAAACACTTTGTAAATATTTTTGAAGGACATCCTATTGTTATCCCTCAACCACCCGAGTTTCACTTTGTATGATGCTCTTAATGGCATGAAAAGTACAATGTGTATGGAGGTATAGTGGAACAGGAAAATACCATGAATATTATCATCTTTAACAAGATTTCTTTGTTATGATTCATAAAAATAAAAAGACACAGTTATCTATCTCACTTTACTGCCTTCATTTCCACTATAAATTAAAATGATTGATTATCTGTATCATGTTGGTTCTCCCTTTTCTGTATAAATCTCTCTATATATTATTAATAATATTATGGGTATAATATTGATATGTCAAAATTCTTCTGCCATCCCTACTCTTAAGGAGTGATAAGCCACCCTATTTGTATAAAATCGACATTAAAAAATAAAAACAGAATAAAATAAAAGCAGATAAATAAATAAATAAATAATATATATATATATGTACATTTACTAATGATGCTATTATTTTCCACAAGGGAGGATAGGGGGTCTCATCACGAGCTAGCCTACCATGATCATAAGGAAGAAGCGAAATGACATTCCCACTATGGCCACCACACCAGGGATATGATCCAATGGATTCTTGAACAAATGAAGTTCTTGGAAACAGGAGGTCTCATCACGAGCCGGCCTAACCACTCTCACTACTTCCCAGTGAATGGAAATGTGCTCACCTGGTCACCAAGCCATCACATTGGTCTCCGCTATAGAACATCATAAGAAATTTCCCCAGCTATACATAGAGGACCATGGTTCTCAAGGGTTAAAAAGAAACTTTTTTGAGGCTATGGATGCCTGCGAGCAAAAAAAGCTCTGCTGATGGTATTGAAGCTTTATTTTACATCAATAATTATTATAATACCCTTTTCTTATAAATATTTTCTATGGAGAGATTATGGTCCTAACATCCCATTGAACCTATATGCATGAATATTTTAAAAAATAAATCATAATGGTTTAAGTGGAATAATGGCATTAAAAGTATTATTTCTTGTGTTTTTGTTTTTGTTCCCTTTTTCATTATTATATCACATCATGACAGCTTATCATTTATAATTCACAGTACAAGCCTTCATTTCACTCCACCATACTCTTTATGATCTTGTCATTAATATGCATGCCTTACAAACCCATCACTCCTATACCTTGCTGCCAGCACTTTACCCTTTTCATTTCATGCGGTCGAGGACGGCCTATCATTTTGAAGCGAGGCAGGGACCCCCAGTGTACTTATGAGTGAACTGTCGTTCTCTTATTTTATTATGAGGAATAATACAACTTTCCATGATTGCAGCACATGTGGTATGATAACAGCCTTGATAACGGTATAAAACATCATATAACCATTTGTTGTTCCATTTCTCAGCTCTGTGCATCATTGTGTTTTGTTGCTATACTTATTGTTTGCAGAGTTACAACACTATGGGAGGAAGAGTAGTAAGCAAAGAACCATTGATATTGGATATCTCTGATGCAGCCATGGCTATTTTAGCTCAGGCTGGGTCGATAACATTCCTTACAAGATTCCAACCACCCAGTGAGGAAATCGCCATCGAGTTTTTATGAAATTTATAGAATGGAAATTTTTTGGTAAGGGGAAGGAAAATCATAGTATCAAATGTGGTGATAGCAGAAGAATGCAGGTTAGCTGCAGAGGGACCTGTGTGGTCTGGCAAGTGGTTGAAGCTGCAGGATGCTATAGAAGTTTTCAGACATGAAAGACAAGAGCTGGTCAAACAGGGTAAGGGCATTCGGCCATCCTCTCTTGAAGAACCATGGGGGAAGCTAGCAAAAATTGTGTAGAATTAAATTACATGCAACAGGCGAAAATATATGGTAAGGCTACGTGAACTGAAACTTTTAGTAGTTTTAAAACAAAAATGCTCTGTTAATTTACCTGCATTGTTAAACTCTTTATTGCATAACACTATTGAGAGACTAAGACAGTCCCAACTTGGAGAAACTGTGGTAAGACATCACTATTTGATTAGGCTAGTAGTCAGCCATAACCTTTCCCAGTAGTAATCAAGTTGGGATGATTTACTTTCAGCTCCTGAAGGAGGTTTAGCCCGCCTGAACCTAACCAGGTTCGAAAACAGAAAAGGAATTCCCTTTCAAGGGACATGAACGCAGATAGTCTGCAAGGCTAAGGTCAAGGACAGGAATGGCTAAAAATTATCAGGATAATATTATCCTGCAAAAGTGCAGACAGTTTGCAATGTTTAGGTCAGGAGCAGGAGCGGCCGAAAAGCTCAAGGCAGTAGCAGCCAACCGATATAATTATCTAGCCCGATAAGAGAAAAATTCTTGCAGCTAGAACCACAAGACCAGGGTGTTCCTGAATCAAATCATGAGGAAGAAGAAAAGCATTCAGATGAACAAAGAAATGAATCATGACTCCCCTCAACACCAAGCATGGACCCCCAAGAGGATTTGTTGCATGATTTCGACCTTGCCCAGGTCCTAGCCAATATGAGTAATTATATGAAAACCGAAAGACCACTCAATTTTAATGAAGAAGAAATCCAATATCCCAAGAATGCTAACAACACTAAATGTCCATCTCCCTTGAGAAGTGCAAGCCATGAAACAGAACACCAATAAGGTGATATACTTCCAGTGGAAAACAACCAGGTAGGCCTAAGCACAAGAAACATAGGCTAAGTGGAAGAAGTAGAGACAGAGATAATTTAGGAAGCTGATACTCAATCCAGAGACATGGCTCTATTAGGACAGAGCCAGGACGAGAAACCAGGCTCCCTAGAGGCAGAAAATGTTAATGAGACTGTAACCAAAGTAGTTGCTCCTTAGAAAAACTATAGAGCCAAATTGAAAAAACTTAGAAAGGAACAACAGATGCTGCATAAAATAATAAGGAAGCTCAGAAGAAAAATAAATCAAATTACAGTGGGGAATGTCTCAGAAAAAACCCCAGAGATAAAAAACGCAGCTCAAACTGAGCCCATAAAACCAGTCGTCACAAAAAAATAACAACATGAAATTTTTGAAAATATAGCTACTCAGAAGGAGGCATGGACCTCTCATGAAAAAGAAACCTAGACAAGTACACCAGCTGCAGACAACATGACACATAATGATCCCACTATTTTGAATCTTTAAGAAGGATTAGCATAGGCTCAACTAACGATAGAACGACTTGAACAAGAAAATGTTCCCCAAAAAAAGTATCAAGCATTGAAGAAGCAACTTCGGGAGATGAATGAAATAGAGAACCAGACCTTCGACAAATACAAAAAGCCAGAACAGAAAATAGAGAAAATCAAGCTTAGAGTGAATAAGATCCTAGCCTGCATAGATACTATCTGCTCATTATATACCGATGTCTTGGCATGCAGGGCTCCCGCTACTAATTATGTCGTGTTTCTGCTAGAACATTACTTGTTGTTAAAAATTAAAGCCACAAGAGCTGGAAAACCAATTGAATTAAACACAGTCGAAGATTTTATATGTTATTGCAAAATGTATGGTGTAAAGGTTCAAAGTTTGATATGCAAGTTTTACTTGCACAATCTTGTATTAGAAGATGAAGTGGAAAATAACCCCAAATATTTCGTGGGAGATATTTAGTTCCAGTCCTTTATTTAGTTTGCAGTTAATCAAGTTAAATGGTTCAAAGCTCGTAACTCCTTCCAAAAACACGAGCATGGGTTGGATCTTATGGTGAGAAGTGAACCCAAGCATCATCTGCAAATGCTTGCTAGCCAAAAGAGTCTGATGAAATGGGAAGGAGTAATTCAAGTCTTAGGGCCTATTCATAAAGGAATTGTACAGACTAGAGTGTCATATTTTCAATCCATTCGAGAAATTTATATGATTGCATCCAAGCTTAGGTGGGCGGTCTTTGCTGGTAATGTTCAGGATAGAGAGCCATTTCATTATAGAAAGTTTAAAGCAGATACAGACCATTTTATCACCTATAGAAACCTCATATTAAGAGAGGGACCTTATTGGTTAGGCTCTCGGTTTCATAGCCCTATAATTTGGTATCCTCCCAAAGGTTACCAAGCCACCTATGAATTGCTTGAAGGAGAGGAAAGGACTACTTTTGCACTACTAGCTCAACATCATGGTTTCATACCATGTTTGATGCCCCTTATCCATCCTACTCTTTAACTTGACTCCATCGGAATTACTTATTTTCATGAGGACATGAAACAGAGTAAGTAGGGGAGTATGTTGGGTTGCGAAATGGGTATGTATTTGCTAGTAAGCTCATCTTCGTTATCCTTAATTATTATATTTTTCATGACTTAATGCGCTAATCTATTAAGGAATTATGGTAAGAAATGAGGAATGATTACAGTTGTGAATTAACTAACGTTCACCCTTATTTATGCAAGAAAATGGACAAGGAACGATTGTTGTTCCTTTCTATTGGCATAGCCAAATCCGACAAGAAAATAAAGGAATGAATCGGTTGTGGACAAGGCTAAGAATGAATCAATGAGATCAGCCAGAAATAGAGGAATATTTCTTAAATATGGAAATTGGTTGTGAATCCCTCAGGATCTCCTGATCCTAAGGGATCACATTTACTATTTACTTTTTACCCTTTCTGAATATAAAAGGAAATGATTGTAGGAAGACAGGGACACCTGTTGTTTTTCCAAATTGTAAGCTTAATTTCAGACTGTATAGTTGAAGAACGAAATTACATTGTAACATGACTCAAGTTTGATGATTGATTGACGTTGTTGTTTTCATTCGCATCATCTGAAGTAATCTAGCAGTGCCTGCTGGTGACTAAGGGCCCAACTCCCAGTGGAATACACTGCTTCATCTGTATCATACATTTCCGATTATCGCAAGTGTGATGGTTTGATAGTATTATCGCTTTCTATGATTTTATTTCCTTTGTTGTTCATTATTTTTATGTGTTTACCAAATAGTTCTGTTTTATATCATTTACAGTATTGTTATTTATTTAGTTTCCTTCCGCTTTCAGATTGATTTTCTTAGATAATTGTTCTGCTCAATGTGATCAACTGTAACGATTATTAACTATTCTTGTTATACTCTCAGATTGATATAATTGTTGTTTCACTGAAGAATGCATTTGATTTATATTTAATCAGTTTCGAAGAGAAGGGTTATCACTACTGTACTCTTCACTGATATTGTTGTTATTTGAAATGCTATAGGATTTGATTTCATTAGAGGATTGAGTTTTCGTTTAATCACAATTAAAATTTACTTGCTGCATATTTTTACTCTTGTATTAAAATATCTATACTGCATTCTATGAAATATTACTCTCTGATTTAAATAGCAACCACATACTGTGTACACTCTTGAAATAGAAGGACTTGCCTAGATTGATAATTAATGTGAGGATAATTAGGAGTTTAAAAAGCACTTTTTTATCACCCAACAGGGCCCTCTAAATAACCAAACACAAATTTCCACACTCTCACATGAGTAGATCAATCTTGGGACTGAGGCCGACCCCAAATTTATCAAATTGGGTTTTGGGTTTTCCTATGATGAAAGGAAGTCATTCATTGACTTATTCAATAGGTATCGGGATGTATTTTCCTGGATGTATGATGACTTCAAGATCTATAATTCTGATATCATTCAACATTTTATACCTATAAAACATGGGGTAAGACCATTACAACAAAAAATGAGAAAAGTACATCCTACACTGGAGCCTCTCATTCAAGAGGAGTTGAAGAAGTTGTTGGATGGATGTATTATTTCCAAAGTGAGGAACTCCACTTGGGGGTCAAATTTTGTTCCTCTAGGAAAGAAGTTCGATGAAATTTGGTTGTGCAACGACTTTTGTAATCTCAATTGAGATAAAAAAAAAATTATGATCCCCTTTATGGAATAGATTCTTAAGATGGTATCTAGTTTGAAATTTTCTTCCTTTCTCAATGGTTTCTCTTGGTACAACTAGGTTTTGGTTTCCAAAATAGATCGTTTAGAGATGACCTTCAGAACAAATTGGGGAGATTTTTCATTTCAACGCATTCCCTTTGGCCTTACCAATGCTAGAGAAATATTACAAAGGGATAGAGCATGGTGGTTTATTTGGATGACGTCATAATTTTTTCGAAGAAAAGGTCAGACCACCTTCACCATATGAATAAAATATTTGATTGGTGCTAAAAATATGGGATTTTTTTGAACCCCAAGAAAAGTATATTCATAGTGTCAGAAGGAATCCTCCTTGGACATATAATAACAAAATACTGAATTATAGTCAATCCTAATTGTGTAAAAGCTATCCCTCTCTAGAGTGGAAAAAATGTATGCAATATTTCCTGGGTAAAATCATTTTTGTCCACAAATTTATTTCTAATTTTTCCTAGATCGTAAATCCCTTGCAAAATATGACAAAGAATTAGGTGAATTTTTACATCTAAACTGGGTCTCCTAAGGAAATTATAAAATAATAGTGGAGATAATAAAGTAATATTAGATTACATCATCACATTTTAGAGGAAAAAACCAAGAAACTACTTTTTCAACTCGTATTTTCAAATTATCTCCGTATGGGTTTACTCAAATTTCGAGTGAGAACACTCTTTCGATGCATAATTTTATTCCTCATCCAAGGAGTACCCATGTTGCATACTTTCAATGGAAATTTCTACATGAAAACTAAGAAATACAGGAAAAAAATGATTGCAATCATGGCTTTTCATGTATTTCTCATTTTTCCTGTAGTCGGGTCCATTGAAAGTGTGCAACATAGGTACTCCTTGGATGAGGAGTTAAATTTTGCATCTGACGAGTACTCTCGCTCAAAATTTTAGTAAAATATTAAGGAGATATGTTGAAAATACAAGTTGAAAAAGTAGTTTTATTATTTTATTATTTTCTATTCTTTTTACTTTGTTACCCATAAAATGTTGAATCATTCCCCATGGTTGACATTATCATCTTGAATCTGATTTGTTCTTATAATGTTTATTTTGGTTGTACATTTTTCTTAGGAGTCCCATTTTAGACCTCAAAAGTTCTCTAATGAAATATTTGGGTTTAAATGGAATCAAGAAGAGAAGGAAGTAGTTGATCCTATCAAGGAAGCCATCACGGAATCCCCTTCTATGTATAACATAGACTTTAGTGGTGAATTCATTATGTACACTTTCACCTTAGAGTCATCCTTAGTTGTCATGCTTACAAAAGAGGATGATAACAATGATGAATGAACCATATCCCTCATAAGAAAATGACTACTGGGTGCAGAGCTCAAATACCCAGACATGGATAACCAAGCGTATGCGGTGTACAAATTCAAAGTACATTGGCTATGTAAATTAACCTCTAAGGCTGCAGACCACTGAAATGAGGAATCAAATGGTTAGGACCATGAGATCAATATGTACAAAAACGAACTCACCACTATGCATGACTCTTCATATTTGTATGTCAATCGGAAGTAGTATTTAGGGAAAGGGACCTTTCCTCCTATCTTTTCTGTGATAAAAAAAAGGGTTGAGAGACTCAAAGTCGTATCCTACCAAATGATACAAGGGAATTAGTTTCGAAAACACCACCATGGCATGCTACTCAAATGCTTGGAACTTTACGAAGCCCATCAAGTGTTAAAGGAGCTACTTGATGCAATGACAAGATGCCATTATGCTGTAGATACTATATCACATAAGATAATTAGGGCACAGTTTCATTTTCCTACCCTTTTCAAGGACGCACATTTGTATGCTCAAAAATTCCCCATTTTTCAGAAATATGCTAGAAGACAATCTCAGTCAGTCTCTCCTCTCTGGTCTATAGCAGTAGAAGAACTATTTCAATAGTGGGGGCTGGATGTAATTATAAAGATCATGATACACTCATCAAAACAACACAAGTATATCTGCACAGCTATAGACTATTTCACGAGGTGGGTGGAAGCCACTCCCTTATGGAAAATCAACGATGAAGAGGTAATATCATTTGTCAATAAATACACTAGGAATAGGTTGAACATTCCAACTTCACTTTTTCTGATAATGATACTTATTTATTGTCTGTAAGGTTATATGAATTTTCTTTGGAAAATGGCATTGTTTCAAAAGATTCAGTTGACTATTACCCCTAAGGAAATGGCCTAGCAGAATCCACCAACAATATCCTAATCCATATTATCAAGAAAATCTTGCTACCACAGCAAAGAAATTGGCATGACACCCTCAAAGTTCCCTCTAGGGTGATCTTGTCACCCTGAAGCCATCTCTTGGAACATCCCTTTATTTTCAAGTCTACAGGAAAAAATCCATCTCACTACTCAATGTGTACCTACCCGCTCTCTAGTTGTCGCAATAGTCACAACGCATGGCTTGCCATACTATGTGCAAAATAATTGATACCCTCCTCAATATGGAAGAAGAAATACAAAAGGCAAGGGAGAAGTTTTTTGTTCACCAAAGTCAAATCAAGAGGTGTTTTGATAAAACATCCATGGGGAGTAATGAGTTCAATGTGGGTGATCTTGTCCGCAAGTGGGATAAGATTGATGAGGAGAAGGGTAAACACACCTAATTCTAGGCCTTTTTTATTGGTCCCTTTCAGGTTAAATAAAATATTGGCCAGCATACCTACAGACTCTATACTTTTTAAGGGAGGGTTGAACCCCTTCCCGTGAATAGTCATGGCCTCAAATTTTGTTTCACCTAGCAGATCCCATAATTACTTTTACACCCCTTTACTATAGGTTCTTTATTTTTTCTTTCACGCTTTTCTTAGCTTATCCCCCTCCTTTTTCCTTTGCACTTTCACCTTAATTATGCCTTTTATTTTCATCCTTTAATAACTATTCTACCTTGAATAAAATATTCTAAAACATTTCCCCTATTAGACACCCTACGGTTTAGGTAGCCTCTACACCAGTGGCTGAGTTATACTTCTTTAATTTCTTGTACTTGATCATCCCTAAGGTCACGATCAAGGTGGAGAGTTTAAATCTATTTTAGTAGGGAACTCTGGTCATCCATGGAACCTTATGCTTCATTAGTTTGGCCTTACTATCGACTTGGCTATATGTTTTGAATGAATTGGTTTATCCAGCTGGCTCAAAAATGGGTAAGGAAAAAATTTACTGAGCCTTGCATATTTCGGGAAAAAAATAAAGTCCCTGAATAACTATAAACAACCTCTCTTGCAAGTAAAATAAGTCGATACCCCTCATTCACCAAGGATAATAGATTCGATATAAATAATTTCCAACGAGCATATCTGAATAAGTTCCAATGAGCACATAAATAAAATAAAATAAAGGAAAAAGGATTGAGAAAGGCTTCATGTGTAGAGAGGCGATGCAATGACTTCATCGGGGTATTGTCCATACTCACTCACAACAAAGAAAAATTTGTGATTTATAGGTAGTGACTCAACCGGGGTACTGATCAGGCTCTCAAGAAATGTAGAAACACCATATATCTATAACCATTGTAGCAAAAACCTTCACAACTTATATCATTATCTGAACCCCTATATCGAGCCATGAGGAATTTCTTTACTTTGTGTGTTAGCAACCCAAGTCAATGTAGCTAAGGAATTCTGAACAATACTAACGGAAACCTGGAGGCATCATTGGGATCCATAATATTGAAACTCATAAAGGCCCACTTCATCTCAATATCAAGCATAAGAAGAGATACTACGGTTTTACCAGCGAATCACCAATTTTTGTAGCTGCTGCAACAACCCTCCAAAATCCATGAATTTTTAGAATTTTGGATTACCTATACTATGTCCATATCCATCACTTACTTCCAAATCTCCATCTTGGAATTCCAAGAAATATCCAAGCCCCTTTTGAACCGCTTAAAAATTATAACTCTCTTAGGATTAAATTTCATTTCTTCTTCTTAAGTCGTAGGTCACATAAAGTAAGAAATCTTGAGCTTAAAACTTGTGACCATGGGACCGACTTCTTTTGGCTAAGCGAAGTCACCAAGTTGCAAACAAAAATTGTGACCTTTTACTTATCTCATGACTGTGTGACCTAGAAATATTGCCATGGTGAGGTCATTCAGTTGAAAGGTTGCAAAACATAAAGAACGACCATTCAGTGGCCTTTGCGACCATGTGACTTCGCGATCTCATAAGATAGTTCGATAGGTTGCATAGGTCGCTAAGTCACAGAAGGTCAAATCCACTTCCTAGATGACCTTGCATTAGCTGCAACCCTTTCACACATGAATTTTCTTATAAATTGACCATCTGACTTGTCCTTTTCTCATTTCCATTGGTCTCTCATCGGACATAGAGGCTAGGAAATTTTCAGATGCAACCCATCGAAGTATGTCACTCTTCCTCTCCGCAGTCATCATCACTTGTTGCCATTTTCCTCGTTCTTTTTCCCCTAGCCCTGAATCTACCCAAATTATGGCTTTTATCTAAGGTTCATGACCCTTTTTCACACAAAAACCCTTAACCAAGCCATTCATCCTCTGAAACTCTTTTCTACCTGGTCACTCAATCCTATCTCCTCCCTAAGAAAGCTTACCCTCTCAATAATCAATTTGTCTAGTCATGTAGGTGTTACACAATTTTTTGGTCATCTAACCTATTATCATTAGATGGACCCAAGTACACCATGTAAGACCAATTTTACCCTAAGTAAAATTGCTTTCACTATGTAAAATAACTTAGTAAACCACATTTATTAGGTTGTTTATGGTCTAAATAGGAAACCCCAAAAGGAAATATTAAACAAACCTATTTTGTTTAATTTTCCTCATGGAATAACTAATTAAACCATAATTTAATTATTATTCCTAGTCATTTTTAACCCAAAAACAAAGAAATTAATTAGATAAATCTTTATTTATCTTATTATTTTCTAGGAATAATTATTTAAATCTTATTTAGATAATATTCCTTGTTAAATATGACCAAATCACCCACAAATAATTAAATAAATCATTATGTATTTGATTATCCTTCAACCACTTCCTTAAAATGATAAATAAATCATTTATTTATTTATTATTGACAAATAAAGGGATTTGACCCAAGTCGAATACTTTTTCCCTCCAACAAATATAATAAAATATTCCATAAAAGGTGGATCTAGATTTGGTTAACATTATTTTAATCATGCACCAAGATCTAGAATGACCCAATATTTTGTTATAAATAGGAGGGTTTTTCCAACCATTCTTCACCTTTTGTTGCCTATTAGATCACTCTAGATCTATACACTTAGTCACATTTTTCCACTATTTGTTGTGTGAACTCCCTTTGAGTTCTATTCTTTGTGTGGGTTTTCTACACCAACAAGAGAGAGAGATTCTAGATCTGAAGTGCTGAGGACTTCCAAGAACCCATCCCATTGAGGAGAATTGGATACGCCTTCTTGTTTTCCTCCCAGGTGCCCTTAATACAAAAAATCTTTCAAAAATTGTTCTTGTCTTGTCTATTGGATATATGGAGCAAACCCTTCTTTTTACTGCTTAATGTCTTTCTATGCATAGATCTGGTTTTTTGCAGCTCTTTTCTTGATCAACTAACTGCAGATCTGAAGATATTGGCAACCACTTTTGATGTTAGGGCTATTAGTTATGTGTAGCTAAAGTGGTCTTTTTTCGTACACTTCGACAAAGGATTCATACTAACAAATGGCGACTCCACACAGGTTTTAAATTACGATCGCTGTCGTTTTTCATATTCTTGCATATCCAGCTACTTCAGACCCTAGGGTTTCTTTTCAGCCTTATTTTTCAAAAAAAAAAATTTCTCACATAAAACCCTAAAACATTAAAATTTCTAACTTAGTGTGTTTCGGCTATTACGCGGGTAAGCACTTGTACATTGTAATGAGACCATCCCCGTTCGGAAAATGCACTTGGCCAGGACAAACGCTTGACTAGAGTCACTTTTCAGCCCAAAAAGCTGAGCACGGACCTCCGAGGTCACACTTTTAGCCTCTTTTCTGTGACTTTGCCCAAAGCAATTAGAACACCGTGACTGCCAATTTTTCGAAATTTGTTTTTTTAATTTTTAAGGTTTTTACGAAGCTTAAATGGGGTTCCAACCTCTGTCTCGGCTAGTTTCGACTTTGTTCTGATCGTTTTGCTCATCTAAGTGGGAACCTAGCCCCCAGGGCTTCGATTACCCCTCCCCACTTTTGGTGGAAGAGTTTTAGCTGCTTCAGGTGTCTGATTTTTCAAAGTTTCAGCCTCCCCTTTTCCAGATCTGATACCTCCTTTTTAGATCCCTTTTAATCAGCTCTTCTACCTCTCAAATCACCTCCTGAAGATTTTTTTGGATCTACTTTTAGGGCCTCCTCCTTGCCCCTTCTACTTTTTTCTGATTTCCTCCTTTTTTCCAGCCACCTTGCCTCTGCCTCTTGGCTGTGATCTGCACCTCTTTTCAGCAACTTTATCCTTTACATCCCTGTCCCTTTTGACCCTAGATCTCATGGCCTCTTTTTAAGTGTGTTTTGACTATATTTTTGCCCTTTTTTAGATTAGTTTTTAGTGACCCGCCTTCTTGGGTTGAATCGATGCACTAGTAGCTGTTATTTTTCTGTTCTTTCAGCATTATATACTATTCTCTGCAGATTTATTTTCAGTTACGCAGCACACTTTTTCTCTTACTCTCAAAATGAAAAGGGTTTAAAAATTAAAATTAATGCACTCCACACACTCACCCTAAGCAAAGAAGAGCCTGGTTTACACCGCCAAGGCAAAGACTTTAAAATCAGTGACCTTCGCACCTATTCGCCTTGGTTCGAGCTTGATTACGCACCTCCTTGCCCTTGTGGTCATTCTTCTTCCCCTCTTGTGCCGTGTTTGTGTTGTCATCATTGTGCCCCGATGCACACTTAGGGAAGACCTTGGCCTTCACCCTCGAGTTCTGGTTGGTCCGACACTGCTCAGTCCCACCGTCATCGAGCAGTCCTCCTTCGAGTACGCACTCCCGGAAGCTCTCTTTCGATTCATTGGGTTCTCCCTTTTACTTTCAGTACTCCCTTTTACTTTCAGTTCTCCCCCTGTCCACCTTCACTATATGCAGTCTAGGGCCTAATGCCATGAGTAATCCCAGCCCTAATGCAAGGGTACTTTACTAGCGGAGGCCGCCATAGGAACTACCTCGGTTGCGCCCTTGCTCCCCTTCATGGCGAGCCTCTCGGCCTCCCTGATTTGGACCGGTTTACAAATGACCCTATACACCATGACGCTAGTTGGCCCGCTATGCCGACAAAGCTCCCTTTTGACATCCCAAAGTTTGAAGGCCTTGCTGGAGAAGATCCTTCAAATCATGTCCAATCTTTCCACATGTGGTGTTCATCTACCTCCATTACCGATGACTCTGTCCGTCTTTGGTTGTTCCAACGAACGCTTACAGGCGCGGCTTCTAAGTGGTATGTTGATAAGCCCCCTTCTTCTCATACCACCTTTGCGACTCTTGCCCGAGCTTTTTTATCTTACTTCCACCTTCCCCTTCGTTATGACACTGGTATCGAAATTTTGACTTCTTTCTGTCAATCATCTGTGACCCGCCTATCCGATCATGTCCAGGAATGGCGGAAACGAAAGAGCCTATGTCAATCCCCTACTTTCGAAGACCGTGTCTACATGGACTGGTTCCTTAGATCTCTATTGCCTCCTATCGGGAAAGATGTTGTGTCGCATTTTCCCCAAACCGAAGAAGCCGCCCTCCAACTGGCGTTAAAATATGACTTGATCTAAGCTCATACAGGTTATGTTTATACCGTTCTACCTGATCTCCCCAGACCTGGTGGTGTCAACGCACAGGGGGCACCTCATGCCGCCGACGGTATTGTTGGACCTCTCTCTCATCCATATGCCCAACCTCCCATGGGTTATGGTTTTCCTGGGGGAGGGGGTAGCACCTCCCGCACTTGTCCCCCTCCTGGTGGCACGTATCCAGGATACAACATACCTCCTCTTTTGGCCCAACCTCCTGCTCACCATAATGTTACCCAACCCCCTTATTATTCATATCCACAGTTTGGTGCTCCAGCTCCTTCAGCATCAGCACCTCCGCCTCCCTTGCCTTCTCAACCCCTGCAACAGCAGTCACCGCCCCCTCAAATGCAGGTGGATGCATAGCAGGGATTCGTGGCTACCCAACCACCTGACGGACAGGTGACCACTCAACCTTCCCTTTCTGGTTCCTCCAATTAACAGATCCTAATGATGAACTCTGCTCCACCTCCAACTGTCGACCTTAACCTTCAAACTCGGGCCCCTCAGTACCCCAAGGCTCCCACTCCGTCTGTCCCCGAGTCACCTTCTTCAGGTTCTACAGAGCCTCTTTCGACATCCAATGGTCCCTTGCCTATCCCTTAACCCAACGTTGAGGTTCATACCAAGATTCCTAAAGGACCATTACGCCAAAATGCTGCTTCTGGTCGAGCTGCTCAGTCGTATAGCATAGTAGATGATTTGGCGCAGTCTCCTGCTGCCATTCTACATTGGAACTCCTCCAGTCCTGCCCTTCTCAAAAGAATGCTCTACTATCTGCCCTGGGCGCTGTAGATCCTGCTGCTGACCAATTGATTGTTTTCGACGCCCATCAATCAGAACATCCTCCTCTTCTTGCTTCCGTCGCTTTCCAAATCCCAGTCAAAATCCGGAACGCTAACGTTTCTCGGTGTATCATTGATGAGGGGGCATCCACCTGTGTGATGTTCGCTTCGGTTTGGAAAAAACTCGGATCTCCTGAGTTGGCCCCTTCCATGATCACCCTTCGAGTGTGGGATGGCCACGCCTCCCAGCCCATTGGCCATTTCTGTAATTGTCCTATCACTCTTGTGGGCAAGACTGTTTGCGTTGATGTTGAATTCATCGACGCCCCTCTAGATTACAACATTCTCTTAGGGCGGAACGACACCTATGCCATGTCTGCTGTCCCATCTGCAGTTTTCCACAAGATGTCTTTCCCTCATAATGGAAAGATAGTCACCATTGACTAGTTGACATATCATGAGCCAGAATCTTAGACCTCCCCTGAGACGACCATCTCTCCTGTAGCCAATAAGAAAACAGTCGATTCCTTGACCAGTGTCTCTCCCTGAGTCTGCAAATACTCCTCTTTTCTTGGAACCTTCCCTGGTCTTCCTCCTCCTCCTATCTCCGACCCCAGCTCATCGAATGTTTGCATGATGCAATCGTCTCGGGCTGCTCTCAAGCAACCTGCTTCAGCTAGTCAGCAACCGCGCTCTCCGCAACCTGCTCCTAGCCCTTCACCTAGATGGTAGTCATGAGCCTCTTTATCCTCCTGAACGCATTTCTCCAAGCCTTATCCATTTAGGAGCCATCCCACAGCCATTACCCCCTCACAGTCGGGGATATTTCCCCGGCTCCCCACCGAGGAGTGTACACGGTAATGGTCATGGCCACCCTCTCTCTTCCTAACCTGACCCTTGGGATTCCCATCTGGTACCTTGATCCTCCAGCCCCAACCTTTCCCGGTCAACCCAAACCTTATATTGCTTTGACCCCGGTTCAACCGGTCCCCAAGACTTCTCCCACTGCAACAGTGCCTCAGTCACCTCAACAGGAACCACCTCCTGTTGCGACCGCTTCGGGTAAGAAGGGAAAAGCTCACAAGAGGGCATCAAAGGACAAGGCTGCCCCCACAAACCCTGCCCCTCCTCGGCCTCGAAAGCATACCATCCAGTGTGCTTTGTGTGATGTTGTCGGTCACACCACCCATTCCTGTCCTGACTTGCCTCATCTCAAGCCTATGGTTAATGTCACGTTCCCTGAGTCCACGGTCCTGGAAGCCTCTATTCCTTCTGCGACCGCAATCAATAACCCCAAGACTATTCACACCAACCACCCCTATGCTTTTTGTGATCTCCATGGCCATTAAACCCATCTTTGTCCCCGCCTCGAGGACTTCCGCACCTCCCTAGCCGCGGTCCACCAATTCGAGGCCAAGTGCAATGAGTCCACCTCTCCCCTATTTGCGCATTTTTCTTCGGCAGAACTACCAGACATGACTACCCCCATTGACATTCCCCCTCCTAATGTCGATATGACGGAGCCTTCATCCACCATTTTCTACCTATCATCATCCATGAGACCGTCGGGGAACATTCCCTCTGAATCCTCCCCTATTGTTTCGCTTGACCTTCCTTCAGCGATCACCCTGGGCTCAACATCGGTAGATCCTTTATCTGCTTATTTTTCCATCACCCCTTGTGACGATGCGCATGTGAACCTCTCTTCTCATGATGATGAGTCAGGTAGCTTTGCCGCGTCAGGTGGTCTTTCTTCCACTAGTCACCCCATCTTCTATCACGATGATGACATTATGGATGAAATCCCCACCCCTGACTTTATCCATTCCCCCTTACATCGAACCCATGCGTTCGAACCACATGCACCTTGTGGCTATTACATTGAAACCCAATATTTGGGTAAGGAGGCACCCATATTCGAGAGACCAGGAGAAGAAACTCTCCAAAACTCTCCTAGTGTATCTGGTCGTGTTGAATTTAGTACCATTATTCTTCCACATTTCGAAGAACCTCTAGAGTCCCATATCACTTCAGATCACTCTAGGGATGATACCCCTTATCGTTCCCTCATCTTCCATCAACAACCCAATCTCTTAGACATTGTTGTTGACCATCCTATGGGTTTTCTAAGAGAGCATCAGTTCATTATCTCGAAATCCTCTCTTTGGGATAGTGACACCAGGTATGCCAACCCGAAAACTTAAAGTCCATTTGATTCCTCTATGCAGTACCAAAAGAGATTGGTAATCCTCCATTCCCTTTCTCAAACTGCATAACCATAACGAAAACAAATAAATGGTGCACCACATCATTAAAATGTGTTTAGATTCCCATTTTTCTAAATACATTTTGGCGTGACCACATCATGCTTGGGGGCACCTATGCCCCTCAACCATAACCCTCCTCAAAATCAAATTTCTTCACTTGCAACACTCATATTAGGGGCACCATTTGGCCTCCATACTTATCCATGCTCGTGTTGATTTTCGTCATGAGATACCATCTTGTAGTCATGTTTTCATGGTCCCCCATTGGGCCTTTATTGTGTGGCAGCACCATCGAGTCACCCTTGTTTAGAGCATCCAAGTTGAGTCATCATTGCATTCATGGAGCCTATCCCGAGTACCTTTGAACCCCGCTATAGCCCTCCATCCTTCATTGCTTGGTATCTCTCTTGTGTCGCACATTATGGCCTTCAATCCCACTGTCCCCTATCCCTTATGGTATTGTGTCAGTTGCTGCTATGTCATTCATGCCCTTTATGCTCTAACAAGGGAAGTTGTCCACTCGCTACTCATTCCTCTCCATTCCATCATCATCATTAGTGTCAGTCTGTCCGTCGCTCTACTATTTTATCTCGTGCCTTAGTTGAGGAGCTCTCATTGCCTCACCTATGGCAGACCTCCTTCTGTCGACATCAGCTTCTTCATTCCAGAAGACAGGTCTAGAGGGCGGTGTACCTTGGTTCCAGCTTCCACTCTTGTTCGGTGCCTCGGATCAGGCAAAGGGATCTCTCATTTCCCTTTGACTTGATTATTTCTTCACTCCAACTCCTTTCAGCATGATCGAGATCCATATACTTGATGGTTCAGTGATGCAGCAGTAGCTCTTAGTGATTCCCGGGTGTGTGTGAGATGTCTCAGCCCTCATGAGGGGGTGGCCCTACAGGTAGCCCCCCACATGCCCGGATGACCTCTTCATTGCAGCCCTTGATGTAGCTCCATATATTTTATGATGTCGGCCTTAGCCGCTTGCAGCGCCTCTTTGATTTGCATGTATCAGTCAGATTTTGTGAGCCGTTCCCCATTTATAGGGGGAATTTGGGTTGTATTTGTCTCTCATGTACTCAGATATTATTTTATAAGTCCTGGCTGTTATCCCAAGCACAACATTTATGTGGGATTCCTCATTGTATTATTATCTGGCTCATGTTTATGCCAGTTGTACTTTATGGTTCGGTCCCTTGTTTACTGGACACACTATTCTTTTGTACTTTGTCTCGGCGGGCATAGGTATGCCTCCCCCACCGCCTTTAGCATAGGTACCCTCCCATAAAAAGAGGCTTGTTGCACCTGCGAGTCTCGTCTCCTCAGGGTCTAGTTCTTCAGCACACTCGTCTACCATACATTTCTCTCTCTGACTTCCCTCTTGATGTCTGGTGATTGAGTTCTTACAACGTACTTCGGTCATACGATTTTCTCCTAACACTCTCACACTGGGGGGCAATCTGTTACACCATTTTTTGGTCATCTAACCTATTGTCATTAGATGGACCCAAGTACATCATGTAAGACCAATTTTACCCTAAGTAAAATTGCTTTCACTATGTAAAATAACTTAATAAAACACATTTATTAGGTTGTTTATGGTCTAAACAGGAAACCCCAAAAGGAAATATTAAACAAACCTATTTTGTTTAATTTTCCTCATGGAATAATTAATTAAACCATAATTTAATTATTATTCCTAGTCATGTTTAATCCAAAAAAAAAGAAATTAATTAGATAAATCTTTATTTATCTTATTATTTTCTAGGAATAATTATTTAAATCTTACTTAGATAATATTCCTTGTTAAATATGACCAAATCTACTTACAAATAATTAAATAAATCATTATTTATTTAATTATCCTTCAACCACTTCCTTAAAAGATAAATAAATCATTTATTTATTTATTATTAACAAATAAAGGATTTGACCCAAGTCAAATACTTTTCCCTCCAACAAATATAATAAAATATTCCATAAAAGGTGGATCTAGATTTGGTTAACATTATTTTAATCATGCACCAAGATCAAGAATGACCCAATATTTTGTTATAAATAGGAGGGTTTTTCCTACCATTCTTCACCCTTTGTTGCCTATTAGATCACTCTGGATCTATACACTTGGTCACATTTTTCCACTATTTGTTGTGTGAGCTCCCTTTGAGTTCTATTCTTCGTGTGGGTTTTCTACACCAACAAGAGAGAGAGATCTTAGATCTGAAGTGCTGAGGACTTCCAAGAACCCATCCCATTGAGGAGAATTGGATACACCTTCTTGTTTTCCTCCCAGGTGCCATTAATACAAAAATTCTTTCAAAATTTGTTCTTGTCTTGTCTATTGGTATATGGAGCAAACCCTTATTTTTACTGCTTAATGTCTTTCCATGCATAGATCTGGTTTTTTGCAGCTCTTTTCTTGATCAACTAACTGCAGATCTGAAGATATTGGCAGCCACTTTTTTTCTTAGGGCTATTAGTTATGCATAGCTAAAGTGGTCCTTTTTCATACACTTCGACAAATGATTCATACTAACAGTAGGTACCTACAATCTCATTTGGAGCCTCTTTTCCTTCGTCAATCCGTCCTTAGGAACACGTCAGGAAACCAAAATTCCCGATAGGTAAAACCTCGTGACTAAGTGACTTTCACAACCTTGCAACTTCCCTTTATCGTGACGATGCGACTGATGAAACTCTGCGACATTGCAACCTTCCTCAATAGTGACCTATACCACCTGTTATCTTGTGGAATATGTGACTTTTTGAATTATCTTAGGGTGCAACCAAACCTTCCCTAGTATCTAAGTCACGTGTCTTCCCTTTGTGACCTAGCAACCCCACAACCTATGCGGCATAGCTAGACCAAATTTCTTCTGAGGACCTCTCGAGGAGCTCTAGAGCCATGATTTATGTTTTCCTTATAGTTTTGATTATTCATGCCATCCCTCTTATCATGGGATTTCTTGTGTGATATCACAGGTGACATCTATCTAGAGTGCATTTCAATCTGTTCTTTATCTCATGAGATGGCACCTCCGATATTAAAACCTTGTAGGAAAAGCTCTGAAAGAATTATGTAGGAATGTTACCAAAGCTCACCACCTCCTATTTTTAAGGACACTACATGAAAACTCAAAAAGAACACCAAGATATCCTTGTTTGATATTTATGTACAATTTTCCAAACAATATATCCCTCAGAACTTGGAAGACTTCTAGGTGTACATCAACATCAAGAGGTCTAAGCTCCACAAAGTGTCCTGACTTCTTGCTTTCTTTTTGTGTGTGGAAAAAATTGACTAGATTATACAAAACAGAGATACATATCGGTGGGTAGTGATGAATCATACATAATAATATTTGAAAACAATTTCTTCAACAAACATTTTTTCTTGTTACAAGTTTGCAAAAAAGGAGGAATCATTCAATACCCAATGCCTGTCATTTTTCACATTTTAAACAAAGGAAATTCTAAGGAATTGGTGGCAAGACCCTTCCAAGGTCTGGATAAAGAATGCTCATGTATATAGGATGTAAGTTCTAAATAAATTTTACCAACTCGTCACCACTACGATGAATCAATTGTACGACAGTAGTGACATCGATACCTTCCTCAGGATATGGGTCCCAATCATGTATATCGTCGCCACTAGAGGTACAATATTCAAATCAGCCAGTATCCTAATTTCTACATTAAGGACTAATATAATTGTAGAAAAACATCATGAGGGAGACCAACCTTTGGAATTCTAAATGGGCATGTACCTATTGCATGTGATCTGTGTGAGACTTAATTTCGACCATTGGAGCTACAATTTGACTACAGCTACGAAAAAACTTGTATAGTAGCATTATAATACCTTTTGGGACCCGAGATATAAAAGTGTACACGATTCCACATCGAAGGTGTTCGTTGCCCTATTATAAAAGTTGATTTTTGGAGAATTCCCTCCTTTCATGTCAAAATTAGGCATGGAAAATCTCGCCAAAGTGGCACATTGGTTCCCCATCCAGGAGGGAAAATTCACCAGTGTCTTTGGCTCATACAAAACCCCTCACATGCTTCCTTAATTTTCCACAGATAAATTACTGTTGCAAGAAGTATGTTATCAAATGACCATAGGTTTTTTGAAGGTGTTGAGTAAAGGGGAGAAAAAAGCCCTCGCCCCTCCTTCCCTCTCAACATTCATGAATACATGGTTTAAAATTCCAAAGAATTTGAGGTTTTAGCTGAGGAGGTGAAGGGATCCATTTTGGGATTTTGAGTCACCAGACCTATGACCCTAGAAGGGTGGTAGCAGTTCATTGAAAGAAGGCCAATTTCAACTGGCCATACCCACACACTAGGCAACCCCATGAGGGAAAAGTTATAAAGTGGTATAAGACAGCTTGGGAGGTCAGCCAAAACAAACAACAAGAAAAGGAGGATGAGCAAGCTCTAAATTCCCAAGAGAATGCAAGCCTACAAAAAATGTCAACCTCACTTAAGATAAATAAAGAGAAAGTGTTAGTGTAAAATATTTAGAAAAGTGTACCAAAAATACCTTACTTAAGAAATGAGCGATTGGCTGCCCTAACAACAGATATGGGTGGCCAATTATTCATATATGCAACAGAAAGTTACAAGAAACCTGCAAAATAATATATTTGTGCGACAAAATTTTTAGCTATTGTGAAAATCCCATAGCATAGAAAAAGAAAATTAAAAGAATGAATGATTTATTATGATTTTGTTACACAAGGTGAAGGAGATGAATATGATTGCTATAGGACCCCCTCAAATGGGATGAGTCCTTTGGCTATCCTCAATGCTTCACATTCTGGATCTTTCTCTCTCTTTGATATATGAAACCCAAAACGTGTGTTGAACTCACATGGGAGCTCGAATGCAAAAAGGAGATAATAATGACTATGATAGTGATCATGGTAAGGAATGGATGGAAAACCCTCCTATTTATAACAAAATATTGGGTTATTCTTGAAAAATGGAAAATACTAAAATATTATTAACCACAATCTAGATCTAACTGCTTGGAATATTTTATTAAATGTTTTGGAGGGAAAATATATTTAAATTGGTTAAATACATTTATTTAGATATAATAATAAAACAAATGATTAATTTATTGTTTAAAGGAATCAGTTAAGTAATAATGAACCAATATTGATTTTTTTAATCATTCCTAAGTGATTTAGTGAAATTTGATAAGGAATATTAACTAAATAATGACTTAATTAATTAGTCCTAGAGAAAAAACAATTAAAGACTAATTTATCTAACTATTTCTCGTGATTCGGTAAAATATAAGAATGAACATTAAGTAAATAGTCATTTAATTAATTATTTCTAGATGGAAATCCAATAAGTAATGATTTATTTAATTATTCCTCATGGGGTTTCTTGTTGAAACTAGAAATAACTTAATAAAATATTGTTTATCATGTTATTTCCTACAGGGAAAGCAATTTTAACATGGTAAAATTGGTCTTACATTGTGCATTCAATCCACTTAGTTAGTTATGGATAAGTGATAATTCTTTGGTGATAACAGGTTCCCCCCCAATGTACAAAAGCTAGGAAAAAATCGTATGACTGAAATATGTTGTAAGAACACAATCATGAGACATGAAAGGGGGGCTGGAGAGAGAGAGATACATAGCTAAAGTGAAATGAGGAAGGACTAAAGGGGAGAGACCTACGAACTAATATCAGTCTCCTTTTTTTTTGGAGCACATGACCTGAATGAGGCTGGGTGGGGGGGCATACCCATAGGTGCTGAGATAACTATGTAAAAAGAATAATGATGAGACAAACAATCCGAGACTAAGCTACAAATTACATTATAAATGATGTGCTAGCATCAATGAGCGAGAAAATAATACAATGGATCTCATATACATAATGTGCCTGGAAAATGAACGGTAACGAGCGAATACAATAACATATGAGTAAATGAGACATAATTCCCCTCCATATGACATGGGAAGTGGGGAACACACCAAATAAGAGTTATTGAACATGAAGGGATCTGAAAATCTAAATGGATCCTATGAATGAGATATGCATGTTGTGGGCACTGCAAGTGGCTGGAACTGAACCCATTAAATACATGCAACTGCATCTAAGGCTAGAGCATAATTTGAGGTTGTCTGAGTATGCAGTGGGCCACCTGAAGGGCCACCACCTCAGGAGCTCTGAAACATCTCACACACACCAAATAATCACAGGTAAAATATGTTGGATCACTGGATCATGAACTATATGATTCTCAATCGTGTGATAATGGGTTGTGGTCAAGCACGTGAGAAACAACCAAGTGAAAGTGAAATGATGATTCCCTTTGCTTGATCTAAGGTATTGAACATAGATGAAAGCTAGAACAAAGGTACAACGACCTCTCACAAATTCTTTTGGATTGAATGTGCTGAGTTTGATAGAATCAAGCCTATCATAGCTAAATAAATAAGGAATCCTCAACGAAGGCACAAGGGATCATAGTAGAGTGGCTGATAGATTGACACCAGGGATAATGATGGAAATATGGAAACTTAAGGGAATATTGTTGACTTCCCTTGTCAGAGAAAAAAATGTGGGGTTGACCTAGCGATGGCTGATGCAATTACGGAGGCGATGATGACAAAAAATATAGATGAAGTCAAAACAATGGGAAATACGGGATGAATGAAACAAAATTTTGGATGGAATACTTTAACATGAGATAATGGGACTTGGGATAGACTCCATGAATTCAAGGATGACTCAACTCAGATACTCTGAACAAGGGTGACTCGATGATGCTTCTACATAGGATAAGCCCAAGGGGACCATAAAAACATGAGTGAGAAATGGTTACTCAAGATGAAAATAGACACATGAGGTAGCATGTGCAAAGGCAAAGATGTACCAAAGTATAAGCGGCTCATATAAAGAAATTCGGTTTAAATTGGCGACAAAGTGGAACTTCATGGAAAAAATGCCTTCCAGGTGAAGTGTAAAATCACTGAAAACATATAAATATGTGTTATATTACTAAGTGAGAGCTTTCCAATGATGTTGACACTTCATTAAATAGCGCTATGGTTTGGTTGTAATGGGTGACGGAAAAACTGATGTTTTTCCTATAAAAGAGATTTTTCCCTCCAAATGTAATTCATTTTCTAAGTGAGATGTGGTGAATTTGGAGAGGAGGATAAGGCCCTAAATCTGGTGGAGATCATAGAAAAAAAAAATTACCATGAGAATCAGGATCTGCGACTTTCAGATAGATGACCTTACTTCTCTAAGGATGATCTTAATTTCTTCTTCGAAGGATGGTTCCTGGTGAAGAATCAAGGTAAGAATGGAATACAGGAATGAAGTACTAGAGAAGGTCTAGGATTATCCCCTCTCACCAAGTCTAACATGGTGACCAAGTGGTAAATGTAGCATCACATAGAGTAGAATATTTGAATATGTGGTATCAATCATGTATTATATGCGATGTGTATCTAACTCGCTGGTAGGAAAAATTATTCAAGGAATGGAGGGATAATCGACCATACCTAAGATCGTTGGGGCCTAGGCAAAGACTTATGACAACCAAGTGAGAAGGTGGCCAGGGGTGCCATCATGCCCTCAAGCATGGGATAATCCCCCCTAAGCGTATGTGATGTATGGGAGTGATTTGGTATGTGAAATGTGGGAATGATGCCCCTAGCTAGAGGATTTTGTGGAGCCCCATGATGTTCCAAGTACTCAAATAAGGGATTCAAGAAATTAGCCCAAATGGCATAATATCCTCAAGAGGATGATGAGGAGGTGTAGGGGCATAGGTTCTCCATGTGTAACATGCTATGGGCATGCCAAATGTGTTTAGAATAGTGCAATCTAAACACATTTTGATAATGTGGCTTGCAATTTTTTTATGTTATGGTTGTCTTCCTATGGGAATAATGGATAGTTACAGCTAGAGAAATGAATTATTGGATTACCAATATCATTTTTTACTACATGTATGAATAAAATGGACTAAATTTTTGGGCTCACATACATGGTGTAATTATACCAAAGAGTGTCTTCAAAGATAATGAACTAGTGCTCATCTAGAAAACATTGTGGTTGGTCAACAACAATTTATAAGGGACTACCTTGTTGATGTAAAATGAAGGAATTATTAAGGGGACTATCCCTATAGTGATATGAAGTGATATGAGACTCTAGAGATTATTCAAAATGGGGAAGAATAATGGTCCTAGAGTTCAAACTGCTAGATGCACTAGGAGGGTTAGGGAGAATTGCTTATCCCGGACTCTCAAATATGGATGCCACCTTACCCAACCATTGGGTGTCAATGTAATGGCTACAATGTGGATGTTTATCAAATTCATGGGTTCAAGGTAAGGGGTTTTTAAACCAATCGACCTTAATATGGATGAATTCTTTTGACTCCACAACATATTGTTCATGAGTCTGCTGCGGAATTAAATACGCACAATGGTGCATATTGTCCCAAGGATAATTAGGTGTGGTCATGGCTTCCATAATTTGTTCATCTCAATAGAATATGGCTAGACTAGAAGAAGTGAGACCACTTGATGTCAAGGGTCTACATGAAGCACCATAATGAGAGACAATTTTCACATATTCCTCAACAAAAAGAGGGGATGAATAAGTAGATGGAATATCTACTGATGTTGAGACCTAGGTATCTGTTGAAGAAGTTTCGAACGAATTAGTATGGAAAACTCATAAACAGTCTCTAGACGAGGATCCCATGGACGATGATAGGTAGAGAAATGTGGCAATGTTTCCTGTCATCTCTGCATCAGGAGGAGGAATCACAATTTGTGGTTCTTGTTTTGGTTCAACAATGGTGCCATAACACATGGGTGGAGTAGTGGTGGGTTCATTACAAGTGGCATATATTTCAGGAAGTGCATGAGGATTATTACAAAGATATTCAAGGTGAGGACAGTGATGACAGTAGTGGCAAAAAATTTCACACAAAGTGCAAGGGTGATTTATGCATAACGAGTTAATTTTGTTGGCTGACTCAAGTAAGGTAACATGGACCTCTGGAATGTTAGATTCAGGAAACGTATCGTCAACCATAGGTTTTAGATGAGAGATTTCCAGAAAATTATTGGTGGCATGCCCAAAAAAATCACACAAGTCACATGTTGGAGTGGGCTTTGGAGGCTTAGGTTGAGTTGGTATTACTTGGGGAGCCTTGTCCTTAGGTTCCTTTTTTTTGGCTTCCCGGCCCCCCTCTCCATATGATTTTGCAACAAGAGTGGGTCCCTATTGAGGTTGTTGTGGAACTGAAGCAAAGGATGGGGTCATAGCGACTGCTTGGACCGAGGTAAAAGAAGTATATGGTTTAAGTTGAACTAGTGGAATCTTTGCTGGGGGATGAATGTACCATACTGTTATACCTCGGGTCAAATTTGGTAAACTCAACATAGCCATAACAGGAAAAAAGAATACTCTAGATGGGGGAGCTAAAAATGGTATCTGACCTAAAGTATAATGGCCTAGAGGAATGGATCCCAGATTGTTAAGTCCTGAGGGAAATTTTCTTGGTTGAAAAGGCTGAGGATAGACACCAACAAAAGGAGAACGTCTTGGAGGATTAAATCCTTATGGCTGGGTTGGGTTAACAAGAACAGGTTGTGAAGGTGTTGGCTACTGGATAGACATACTGGACCACTTGTGACTCACCTGTGACACTTGCAACATGAAAACACTTGACGATTTGGGCTCATAAGGGATAGGTGTTGGACTATAGTATGCACCAACAAATTTGGAATCTTTATAGACTCCTAGAGAGATATCGGTGAGAGGAGAGAAAATTTGATTATCGTTCATCAAAGAAATGGAAGAATGAGGTGACGTCTAAGCTATTAGATTGTAATATGTTAATTGATCGACGGTGAAAATATTTCCATTATAGGGAAAGCGCATCCTGCAGTGAACCAAATATTCGATTGTTGACATCGCATAGGTGTAGCTACGACCGAAAATAATGTTCTAATCAAAGGGGGCATCAATGACTTCTATGTCAATAGAATCAATTCTTCCCACAACTGTGATAAGAAAAATGCGATACATGCGAAGGGGATGTGAAGGTTGACCATCCCAAGAATGTAAAGTGATGGTGGATGGGAACATATTAGGTGACCTGAGTTGTTTCCAAACACTGGTGGACATCACACATATGGATGTGCCTTGGTCTATGATACACCGTTGGAAATTGGTGTTTCAAATGCTGACTCGTATTTGAAAAGTAATGGATGAGGGTAGAGGGGGATTTTCTTACTTGTTAACATCTATATGATCAAATGATCATATGAAGGGACCACAATGGCTAGAGCATATATTAGAGCTTTCTGTTGTGATGGGTATCTCTAGAGAAATTCCAGTCTTGACATGGACGGAGGAGACAGTGCCAAGTCTTCTACTATATTATATGTGTGGCCAACTTTTGTAGAAGCAACATTATGGCCTAATGAACCTTTGGTAATATTTGGTATGGCCTCTGCCTTAGGCTAAGGTATCTCTAAGGGAGCATTTGGGGTCGAAATAGACTAAGTGGATACTTTTTTTTGGGCTCTGTTGTCGACTTAGCGGGCTTCTTTTCATACTAGCGCGACTAGGTGTGAAGGTTGACATCGGCAATATTGACGTAGTTAGATTTCATCATGAGAATATGATAATCGGCATGACCAGACTGTTGACCTGGTCAAGAGGGCTGAACTTGTGGAGGTTGGGCGATGAGATATCCTTGCTGAGGGAAAGGATTCGTAAGCACAACTGGTTGAGCCAGAGTAGTGTTCTGACGAAGTGATACCATGGTTTGTTGTGCTCGATACACTGCTTGGGCATCCCATATTTGACGCATTTGGGGTAAAAGGGGAGAATTATGTTTTTTATGGCCATATAAACCACAACATGCACAGGGCTTATTCGTATGAATTTCCTTGTTCTACTTGGGTTCATCGCCCTATTGCTAGGTTGTGGTATCTAGTTGGTTCCACTAGAGTGCATTCAGTTGAGTACTTTGGAAAACATGGATATCTTGCGGTCGTTGGTTCTAGTTCCATTTCCCCTTTTTATTTTTCTTTGAAGTAGGGAGATTGTTCGTGCTCTGCTAATCATACAGTTGACCTTGAGGAGGAGATGCCTATTGTGGCAAACATTGAGAAGGCGTGAGAGGTAGGACCGCAGATGCCTGAGGGGCTGGAGCATTAGGCGGTGCATAAGGATAATAAGGAAATGGAGAAAAATTATGGTAAATAGGTTGTGAAACAACCATCCCAGGTATCAGTTGATGTGGTTGGGAAAATGCATAAGACGTGCTTTGATCGAGACAATTTTCTTGGAGGAGGGGGATAAGTGTTGGAGGAACTCATCTCCCCACCCCCCGAGCGTCACCATAACTCATATGATGAGGAGCATATGGTGATGGATTTTAAGGGATCCAACAATACAGTCGGTGACGTGAGATTTCCCCAGTGTAGTGGCACCACCAGGTCTATGCAGATTTTGTAAAATAGTAAAAACATAACCTGACTGGGCATAAATCAAGTGATATTTTATAGCTATCTAGAGAAATTCTTACTCAGTCCGAGGAAAAAAAAATTCAACATATTTACCTATGGTGGCTATTAGAATTATAAGAAACCAATCCATATAGACATGGTCATCGAATGTAGGAGCTCTACACATGTTCCTCCTTCTATGCCATTCTTCTACATGGTCAGAAAGGCAGTGGGAAAAGTTTGATGGAATGTGGCCAACAAATTAGTATTGGTATCATAATGGATGGGTAAATAGAAATATGGAAAAAATTATTAATCAAGCCTCGCTAAAGTGGAATTAGATGCATATGGTAGGTCAATATACCACCTTGCAACATCTCCAGTGAGTGTGCATTGGAACAACCGAAGATGTATGGAGTCATCAGTGGTGGATTTTGATGAACACCACATGTGAAAGGAACAAATTTGATTGGTGGGGTCTTCTCCACTGTTTCCTTAAAATTTATGAATGTCAGAAGGAATTCTGGTTGGCATAATTGGCTAACTGGCATCATGGAGAATGGGGTTGTTGATTAATTGATTAAAATCTAGGAGAATTCGACCAACCATAAAGGGGACTAACGGAGTGGAAACAACTGTAGCTGTAACTATTTTTCTAATTTTAGTGTCCAAGTTAGGACCCGGGATGCCACCTTGGGGTCCTGGACATATATTGGTGCTAGACATGGAGGCGATTTGAGGATGAGAGGATGCGGAATCAAAGGAATAAATCGATGAATCAGAATAATCTGAGTCATAAGAGGGACTCGATGTAGGACTAGGAGGATTATTTCTAACCCAAAGGGTTGGATAAATATGTCCTAAGGGAAACTGAAGATGGAGGCCTCATATTCTATGCGAAAAATGCCTTAGGGTCACAATGTTGTCAATACACAGATGATACTATACACTATAGAATGATAGAAACAGAAGAGTAACAAACCACAAGAAAACACCTAGTGCAGTGGTGCCAAGTGTAAAATAACTACTCTATAAGCTACTCTAATGCAAGTAAGAATGTCCTATCAAAATAAAAATGACCTCTAGCCTAATGGTGATCTAAATCCTCAAAAAATCCTATATTATATTGTTTTCAATCGCCTTTCATGCAGAAAGGAAGGATATAGAACCAATTGCTTCCCACAACTAGTCCTATTAGACACTTTCCTAATATGGTCCATTAAGGTTGCCTTCGTCCCACAAGGATGGTCGAGTCTTGAGCTTCTTGGTAAATCAGACAATGCATGGAATTCCCTACCATGGGTTGGGTAGCCTTGAGGAGAACTTCTTGGACAATGTCCTAGCCTAACCCCCTCTGAAATGGGTTTCTGACGCACTTTGAATTTGACTAAGGGATGGTGAAGGACTTTAAGCTCCCTATTAACTCAATTTTCTAACCAAAAATAGGAGGATAGTGTAGTTTTTGGGCCAAAATGCATGATCTAGAGGAGAAAACACAGGTGTGGAGATAAAAAGTGTGGATTTTCGTCCTTGAATCTTGGGTGGCAGGTTCTATCGGATTTGTCGTATCCTCTCTAGCTCATACCCGTGACCCGCAGAAAACACCAGAAAAGTCCCCGAATTTGGAAATTTAACTAAATAAGGGCATTAAGGCTGAAAATAAACATCAAAAGACTAAAAAATAGATGAAGAAAACCACTACTTTTTGAAGTTGTTGATCACCCAGGAAATTTGAATTACACCAACGAAGTCGCCATTTGTTAGTGTAAAATATTTATGCGAGTGTCACAAAATATACTACTTAGGCCATGAGTGATTGATGTCCCTAACAACAAACATGGTCATCTAATTCTTTAAATCTGCAATAGAACATTATAAGAAACCTACAAATTAAAATATCTATGCAACAAATGACATTAAACAAAAAGGGATTTAACTAATGTAAAACCCCTTAGCATAGAAAAATCAATTTAAAATAATGAATGATATATTATGATTTTACTACACCTAGTGAAGGAGATGCATATCATCGCTATAGGTCCCCCTTAAATGGGATGGGTGCTTGGTCTCTCCTTTATGCATCACTATTTTGTACCTTTCTCTCTCTTTCATATATGAAACCCAAAACGTTTATTGAACTCAGATAGGAGCTCAAATGGAGAATGAAGATAATAACGAAAATGATAGTGATCATGGTAAGAAATGTATGGAAAACCTTTCTATCTATAACAAAATATTGGGTTATTCTTGAAAAATGAAAAATAAAAAAATATTATTAACCACAATCTAGATCTAACTGCTTGGAATATTTTATTATATGTTTTGGAGGGAAAAAATATTTAAATTTGTTAATTACATTTATTTAGAAATAATATACAAAAAAATGATTTATTTATTATTTCAAGGAACTGGTTAAGGAATAATAAACAAATAATGATTTTTTTTAATCATTCATGAGTGATTTAGTCAAAATTTACAAGGAGTATTAACTAAATATTGATTTAATTAATTTTTCCTAGAGAGAAATAAAATAAAAAATGATTTATTTAACTATTTCTCATGATTGGTTCAAATATGACAAGCACCATTAAATAAATAGTTATTTAATAAATTATTCCTAGAGTAAAATAAATAAAAAATTTATTTATTTAATTATTCCTCATGGGGCTTCTTCTTTTAATTAGAAACAACTTAATAAAATATGGTTTACTGAGTTATTTCTTGTAGTTAAAGTAATTTTACTATGATAAAATTTGTCTTACATGGTGTAATTAAATGCACTTAGTTAGATATGGCTAAGTGGTCATTTTTTTGTGATAAAAACAATAAAAGGTAGTAGGGAAACTAAAGAAGCACAAAGGCAAAGAAAAAAAATATTCCACGAGCAGCCAAGATGGGGATGAAGGTGATGAAACGTTATAGAATAGAAATGTGACCTTAGCTGGATAAAACAAAGAGCTTAAGAGGAATAGAGAAGAAGAGTTCAAATGGTCACAAAAACAAGGAGACCAACACCCTAAAGACAATCCTGAGAAGAAACGACATGAGGAATAAAGAAGGAAGACAAAATAGGAGGAGGAATGAATAAAATGACAAAAGAGGATCAGAGGGCCCCTGGGGAAGAAGAAGAAAAGAAAGTTTAGGAATAAAAAGAGATAGTGGAGAAATGAAAATGAGAAGAGTATCTCAATAAGAAAAAATAATAGGAAGAGAAAAAGGAGAAGAGACTAGAGGAGGAAGAAAGGAGGAAGGCCAAGGAAGAAAACATAAAACATGAAGAAGAGGAACTAAAAAAGTAATAGGAAGAGGCCAAGAAGAAAACTCAATAGGAATCTGAACAACAGTAACAACTCAATCATAAAGCTAAACTTACCTAATAGATCTCCCCCCCATCCACTCCTATCACTAGAGGGAATCTTCCTCGTAGGAAATTGGGCATTCCAGAGAAGGTGGAAGAGGAGGTGCTATACATGACTAGGCTTACCCTCGATCAAGTCAATTGCAATATCATGCAAGAAATAAGGAATTGTTATGCTAGGAACCCCATGGAGCTTTTATCCATGACTGTGGAAAAGGAAATCATCCTAAATACCATGGTAAACCCTGAAATGGTTGCCTTACCTAGGACCACCTTTCTGACTACAACTAAGTTGAATGTTGGTAGAATGACAAAGAAAAATTTAAAACTCAAAGAAAATATCTATGCATCTGAAGAAAGAGGTTTCAGAGTAGAAAAAGGACTTCTCTTGTCTCACTCAAGAACAGAGTAATTGTAGGTCACAATCCAGGAATAAGTTGAAACCTTAATAGGATACATGGCAATAGTTTATGAAGAGATGTCAAAGGTACATCATATTATTGCCCCTATCATATCCATACAAGCCAACATGAAAGAAAAATATTACATACTGAAAGTAGTTGTTAGAGTTGTGGACAATATTCATGAGTGGAAAAATAAGTACCCAGAGGCACCACCGGATCTCCCAAAGAAATATTTGATTACCACACAAAAATAAAAGGTCCAGCTACATATTAAGATCCAATCTTGAGATAAGCTAGCTAGAGATGTTGGCAAGGCCCTCTATTCTTACAAACATCTTCCGAGTGGGGTGGAGTCTACGATTGAGGTCCATGGGGTTCCTTCTATTGGAGCAGTTAGAGAAGTGAGGAAGCATGAGTAAATATTACTGGAAGTTAAAAAATTTCTTGATGCATTTTGGTAGGCTTCCAACACAAGTGATTTGCAGGTCATAAAGGGGAACATTTAACATTACTTAGTGGAGCCAGTGAGGATGTACGTGAAGCTGGTAACTCTAGCCAATCATATCAAGGTAAAGAAGGGCACTCTCATTCCAAATTCCCTTGAATTCCTCCGTAGGAATGATGAAGAAAAATCCAAAGATATCTCCAATATTTGTTGAATACAAGCTCTGGCACACCTACCTTGTCTAGAAAGTACACATAGATGCCCCAAAAATATCTACTACTAAATCAGTAGGGTAGAATTAACTTTATTGTTTTGAATAGAAAGATAGGGTAGAGTAGAACAAAGTAGCAATTTTAAGAGCCACTAAAAATTTTAAAGGTAATGAGGAAGTCTAAGAGTCATGGGTAGACCAAAACTCACCCAATTTTTTATAAATACACCCTCATGACATATTGTACATTACTTTTGAGATTTGGGCTGATTTTTATGCATACTATTTTGAGAACTTGTGATGTTTTCGTATATGCAAGGATTAATGGTAGATTTCCAAAGTTGGAATCCATGAATTACTTCATACATTGGTGCTATGAATATTATCAATTTAATGAATTAGAAGTTCCTGTGGGCTTTGGTGTGTTGTCTCCTCCTGTATTTCCCAATGCTATGAGTTTCCTTTGCAACACATGGATGGTATATTATATGATGATGTTATGGTTATGTTGATAAATTGTTTTAGTAATATTGGCATAACACCATTATGGATTGTGAAGTCACTTGTGTTTTAAATTCTTAAATATATTGAACTCATTTTTGGTTGTTAAGTTTATGCTTTATCTATGCATAGTCTTATTTGAAGTTTTTCTAACGATGTTTTTCTTCATATTCATGCTTTAAAGTTCTGTTATTGCTATTTATCGTATCTATTTTATGGGGCATTCATCAGTTACTCACTTCTGTTTCTTGAAGTTATATTTTCAATTTAGTCGATATCCCCTAGCTCTCTAAAGAAAAATTCAATCAACAAGGTGAGAACCAGGCCTATATACCAAATGGGATCCCTAAACCATATCATGTAGAGTATATTTGGGATTCTACATGAGGTAGATCCCTTTCTATTGGCGGAAAATTCTCTCCTGTCAATATTTTCTTAATGCTATATTGAATACAATTTCATGTTATTATATCTTTAGCCATTGATTGGATTAGCTATTTTCACAAGTATCTTTCATTAGTTACTGTATTTAGAGAAGCATTGTAACTTGATTGATCTAGCATGTATCTCTCTATAATTATGGTTATGGTGTTTATCTAGTCCCTATTGATATAATAATTTGATCTTATGTGTGGAGACACTTCATGGATTCATATCTTGGGCATGAGGGGTAGCCTTCCGTTGGACCAACCAACTCCTAAGATAAGAAATGTTAAGAGCCCACTTTGTTAAATTTCAAGGTTTGTTTGATGATTAGTTTTGCAAAGAACTTTGCCTGACTCCAAATTAAAAAATCTTATTTTAATTATTGATCTCCAAATTAATTGTGCAAATAAATTATATCTACATATAAAGAGCCATAGATTTTACTATGAATAGTGTAGGTGATTTTTAAATGAATTTTCTAAATTGTGTAATTACTTTAACTTGTATATATATCACCTTGGAATTTCTATTTTCATCCTTTTTTTGTGAATTTAGAGGGATGACTAGTGTTTTTCATCTGGTAGGTAACATACTTCAACATTTAAACTTAAAGTCACAATTTTCTGGAAGTTAGACATTTGAATATCAAGAGAGTTATATTTTGCAGGGAAACCTAGTCTCACAAACCCTATATGTCTAGGGTTTCTATGCTAATTTTGTAGGTTGATTATATTAAGACCAGGCAAGGGATCAATTCCAAAGGGCCTTTGCCCCTCTAAAGCCCTAAACAGATAGGGTTTATGACTAAAATTACCATCTCTTGAGGTTTGTTTTCCGTTCCATATAGGCACCAGGGACTCCAAGCCATTCTAGGGCATCCAAAAGGGTAATTTGATCACAAGTTTGGGTTTAGTATCAAGGTGTATAAATTGGAAAAATTTTAAGCAATTTTAATGGTCATAAAATAAATTTTTTTGTGCCATTAGATCTAGCTTGTTTATGCAGACATCACTGAATATTTTCTAGAATATTTTTATGCAACCAACTAACGAAATAGAAGAAAATATAGATCAATGAAATAAAAATTATCCACTTTGAGGGGGAAACCTTATTTACATTACATAAATGAAAAATTCTTGGATGATTCAAATGAGAAAACCTACTTTATATATATATGAGTGTAAGGGGTCACAATATAGTCAGATCTGACATAAAAATGATAAGTTAAGGGAAACACAATAAAAATAGTGGGCTTCTTTGGGGCACAATAATAACAATATGGGGACTACATGGGCACACTAATAACAATAAGGGGGCTACACTAATAATAAAAATAAGGGGATACACTAGTATTATACAGACATAACATGCCCCTCTCCTTCAAAAGAGTGTTGTCCACAATGCTTGAGTAGTTCTGGATTCTTATGTATAAAATTCTTATCCTCCTATGTTGAAACTTCAACGGGTAAGTTCTTCCACTTGATGAGTGTTGGGAAAAATACTGAGAGGGGGGGGTGAATCAGTATTTACTGCATATTCAAAATTTTCACTTTTTCTTGCTTCTAAAACGCATACGCTACTTTCCTGAACCAGACTTGCGTATATACGCGGACACCCTTTACGAAACTCGCGTATACACAGATATCTATTTATGTCATTAATTCTTCACTTAAATCATTCCTTCATTTATTCATCAGATATTAAATAAGCAGTAAAAATGTGCAGTAAGAATAGAATAAATCATCACACAAAGCATCACACATGAACACCAGGATTTTTAGGTGGAAACCCAAGTCGGGAGAAAACCACCGCTGCAGTTGCTCAGCCTTCAATATTTTATTATAGAGAAAACATCATACAACATATGTGCTGGCGCAGACTTGACCAGCACGCAGGCACCCACCTGCGCTCGTTTACCAGCCTCTCCTGGAAGGGAGCTCCAACCCCCTGACTCGTTTACCAGCCTCTCCTGGAAGGGAGCTACGACCCCACGATCTCGTTTACCAGCCTCTCCTGGAAGGGAGCTACAACCCCCTGACTGAAGGCTACAACCCTTAGCACCACCTTGGACCACGTTTCATCAATTTTCACACTGGATCCAACAACTTCAATAGAACACCACTTGCAGGCCACATTTCATCATATTTTCATACTGGACCCTTTCCATACTTTTAAGCACAAACATACATCACCAATAGATACATATCAACACAGATCAGATAGCAGAAACACAGCAGATCAGATCAGATATTTCATACCCCTTACTTCAGCAAACCCTATTTTTCATACGCGCTTTCCCTTCACTGATGTCGCGTATATACGCGCTTCCGTCCACATCAACCAGCGTATACCTCAGTGTATATTTTATTGCGCATACGCGCTTTCACTTCATCGAATATGCGTATATACGTGCTTCCTCCGTGGCGAAGTAGCATATAGATCTTAAATCATTACAGAGCAGCATACTTCTTCAGATCAGATATTCAGTTCAGATTTACCCTTTTTCACTTCAGATAGATGTTCGCCTAGATGTTCGTCTCATCACAGATCTAGGCCTTCCATAAGAAGATCTAGTAGATACAAGTGCATTTCAGATCTAGATCCCCTTCTTCATCATTGGTGCTTCATACATTCAGATTTATCTTCAAGTGTAACCCTTTCCATTCAGATCTACTTCAGAGAGAAGTATTCATTCAAGCTCAGACATCTTGCACCCACACTCATGATTTGCACAATGAATTTATTCTCCTTATATAGGTTTATCCTTTTTCAATACCATGAGCCCCTTTTTCAATACCATGGACCAAAACAATACCATAAGCCCAAAACTACCTGGACGGGGTCAATTAGGCGGATCATTACCCAATACAATGGGTAAATACCATGGTGGTTACCCTTGGTTTTGCACTTTTTGAGCGCTTTAGCCCATACGCGACTTGGCACGTTCTTTTCCGCGTGCATACGCGACTTCCTCTAGGCAGATCCGCGTATACAAAGAGACATACTCTTTTCATCATATTTTGAGCACATTCTGAATTCCTTTCTTCATTGCCTTCTGTACATACTGTAGAAACATCATATTTTCTTCATCAGGAACATATTCTCTCAAGCACAACTTCATCAAGTAAGTTGTCATCGTCTTCATCAAGTGGGTTGCTTTTCAAGGACAACACTCAGCATCATATTGTCAACAAACATCAGATTTACATCATTTACCAAGTCCATCAAGTCAAGAATAACTTCATCGGGTGGATTGCCATCAAGGACAACACATGTCAACAGTCGCATGTCTTCATCTCCATTCAGTGGGTTGCCATCAAGGACAACACTCTGCATCATATTTCCAACAATCTCCCCCTTTGGACTTGATGGTAACCACGATGGTGTTTGGTGCCACCACCAACGGTCGTATATTGACACCATGTCACTCTCCCAATTCTGTGACTGCATTATGCATTCAAACACCATGTCAATCTCCCCCTTTGACATCAAGGGCAAAGGGAGGACCAAAACCAACACACTCTCCCCCTTTGACATCAAGGGCAACGGCAGGATCAAAGCAACACACTCTCCCCCTTTGACATCGAGGGCAAAGGGCGGATCAAAACAAACATACTCTCCCCCTTTTCTCCTCATGTGGAAGAAGCGTTCTGCAGATCTGATGTATACTGAAGTGACCAAGCTCCCCCTGAGTTCATGCTGAATCTTCAAACATATTTTTCAATGAAGTACATGACTCTATGAACTTCCTATCACGAAAGACTCATACTTACATCAATTATCCATCCAAGTGGATTTACATATGAGACTCAACTACCCAACCAAGTGGGTTTACAAATTTGAGTCAGCTACCCAACCAAGTGGGTTTACAAAAATGACTCAGCTACCCAACCAAGTGGGTTTGCAAATTGACAAGTCCTTACATGACTGAATATTACAATTTTACATCATGGGTCTCAACCAGACCTTTTCATCAAAATACAAATATGACTTTTCATAATCAATACCAAAAAGACCTCAAGAGAGATCATATATCAGAACCACCATAATGCCAGCAATGCATTATACTCAGCAAAACTAATGCTCCCCCCGAATTTGTGCATTCATGCATCCTTTTCATATGACTAAGGCTCCCCCTTAGTTTGAGCATCCTGAACACTTTCACCAACAAATCATTAAGGCATCTTCATCAAAAACATTAGAAACAGAGATATGAGAACTGGAACACCACCAGAGATACCAGACAATATCAGAGATACCAAACAGCACTGCAGCTGTGCTGAAAAATGCTGAACCAACCAAAAATTGCCAGCAACCAAAAATACGCGGTTTTATGTGCAGGAACTCGCGTATATACGCGACTGTGTTTCAGGAAACCCGCGTATCCCAAGCCATCTTCTAAATTTCAACCAGATCTGATTCTTTGTGAGGCAAATAAAGTGTTCAGCTTCTTTCTGGGACATTTGAATGCTTCCCTGGACTACAGATAGATAGAATGGTGTAGTTGTGTCTTCAAGCGTCATCCAACGGTTGTGGCATCAGTACAATAGTAACCAAACCTTCAGATTCTTTGCAGCATCAATACAATATTTCCAAGAGAGATTCTCATATCAGAACAACATCTTCACATAGGTGTCAAGCAATCATCCATGTGGTCCAATATCACCATGATCTTCAAGATTTAACATGAAGTAACATATGTAGGCAAAATATCTCTCAACCATAGTAACACACTCTGCATGATTTATTTCTGAATCAAATGACATCCAACTCATCCATGTGTGAGTACAAAGGATACTTATCAGCAACCAGGGCTCAAAAACTCATCATAATAAACCATGTACCAAGACATCATCGTTTGAGCATGAGTATCACAAAAACCAAAGAATAAGCAGTCATATTGCCAACAATGCAATCATTAGTATTCAACCTGCTGCTCCCCCTAAACCAGTGCTCTTCCTTAACTTGTGCAATCTGAAACACCTTCAACAGCAAGTCATCAGCAACAATCTCTTCATGATCTGTCCTCATCTCTGAATTATAAGACTTTCATCTCAACAACGAATGCTCTTCATCATAAAGCAACCAGGCTTCATCCATAATCTTCAACAAAAATAACCAAGTATTATTTCATTAACATGAGTATAACCAGAATGATGTTAACATTGCAATCAGCAGCAGTCAGACTGATGCTCCCCCTGGACCTCTGCTCCAGATCTTCAGCTATCAGATAAATTTCCTTATCATCAATGCATACGCGGCTGTGTCAACTGGAACTCGCGTGTATACGCGACTTTGGTGAATAGAACCCGCGTATGGAAAGTGAAACATAGAAAATTTTCACATTCCTTTATCTCCCCCTGCAAATTTACCTTTTGTTCCTGTCTTTTCTTCACACCAGATGCACTGTCAGAAATACATATAACCAGAATAATAAAATCAACCATGAGAGACATCATACATTGCTCCCCCTGTGACGATACATTACTAAATCTCATAATTTATCCCACATCATTCCTGCAGTCAATCAGAGAAGTAAGCTTCCAGAAGAGGATGACTGCAGTAGGGTCTGAATTCCCTACGTTTCTGATCGGTCCTTGAATTGAGTGTTTTCTTCAAGAAAATCATTGTCTTCTAGAGCATCCACAAAAGTATCTTTTTCTTCTCTAGATTGATTCTTATTCCATCCCTCCATCTTTTTCCAGACTTGTTTAAACTTTCTATTTGTGTGCTGGAAGTTATCCAATTTCTCATATCTGTTGAACCTGCATTCCTTTTCTACATGTCCATACTTGTTGCAAGAATAACATCTCATGTGTCTAGAGAAATAAGCATAAGAATCATGATGAGTATTTCTAATCTTTCTCCTTTTACAATCAGCTGCTTTATGTCCATACTTGTTACATGAGAAACAATATCCCTTGAAGCTACCAGAGTACCTGTTTGTTTGTGGCTGAATTGTCCTGCTTCTGCAATTTGCTGCAACATGCCCATAGTTATGACATTTAAAACATTCAATTTTCTTGAATGAATTCCTTTGAGAATTCATGATTGTTGGTTGATCTTTTGACTCTTTTAACACTTCAGATTTTGCATTGATGTCCTTTGATTCTTTAGCACCTCCTTGTGAGCTAGATTCTCCTTTAACAGTTTCATGGAAACCAAGACCAAGTTTGATAGCAGGAGACCTTTGATTACTCAGAATATTGTCCAAAATATTAGTAGTATCATGAAACCTCAAAAGTTTAACCTTTTCTTCTAATTTACCTTTGAGAATGTTTACCTCAACCTCCAAGGCTTGACATTGCTTTGTCATGCTTTCTTCTTTCCTTCTTCCATCTTCTACTTGATCCTTCAGATTTAGAATCTCTTCTTTCAACCAATTTTCGTTTTCTTCACATGTTTGCTCCAGCTCTTCATTCTTCTTATTTGATTTTTCCAGAACCCGTTTGAGAGAGATGATTTCTGCTTCAAGGCCTTCATTCTTCTTATTTGATTTGTCCAGGTCTTCTTTGAGGGAAATGATTTCTACTTCAAGTCCTTCCTTTTCAAATGATTGTAGAGGTTCCTCATCTTTCTTACTTGATGTTTCTAGATCTGCTTGCAGAGAGATGATTGCAGCTTCAAGTCCTTCATTCTTCTTGCTTGATTTTTCAAGATCTGCTTCTAGTTCTTTAATTTGATTGGATGCATAAGTATGAAACCTTTGATACTTGTCCATCTGACCATTCAACATTTCTATTTGATCTTTCATTTGAGAGATCATCTCTTTGTTGATAGAATCTTTCTTATCAATTGCTCTTTGTTGTTCTTCATCTTTGATCTTGAGAGCTTTCTCTATTTCCAAAACACTACTTTCACAAACTTCATTATTGTTTGTACCACCAAGATCATGCAAAGGATGACCCCAATCACTATCTGATTCATCTTCTTCTATTTTCTAAGATATCTCCTTGCTTCGAGTAGCCTTCTTCTTTTGCTTCTTTGCCATGAGCACTTTCAGATCATGGTCAGAATCTTCTTCATCTTCACTGGACACTTCATCATCATCTTCTTTTGCATAATAACTCTTTTTCTTTTCAAATTGTTTCCCTTTACCATGATTTTCTCTATAAGGACATTTAGCAGCATAGTGACCAACTTTTCCACACTCAAAGCATTTGAAGGGAAGCTTACCTTTGAATCTTCCAGTACCTAGTTGGAGCTTTCTCACGAAATTCGCTTCTTCTTCATCGGATATATAGTTGGATTCTTTGACAACTTCCTTTTGTTTTCCTCTTGTAGATGCCTTAAAAGCAACTTCTCTTATTTGAGAAGGACCTCCTTGTCTCATTTCAAAAGCAGTCAGAATACCATGTAATTGAACAATAGTAAGAGTTTGCAGATCTTGCCTTTCTTCAATAGCTAAAACTTTAGAGTCAAATTTTGAAGTCAAAGATCTTAAGACCTTTTCCACCAGAGTGTTATCAGATATGGTTTCACCCAAATTTCTCATCCGATTTACAATATCATCTAGACGAAGAAAGAAACTGGCAACACTCTCATCACTATTCATCTTCAAATTTTCATATTCAATTCTAAGAGTTTGGAGTTTTGCACTTTTTACCTTTGTGTCTCCTTCATAGCTTAGAATGATTTTGTCCCATATTTCTTTTGCTGAATGTAGCTGCATCACTTTAGCAAATTCTGATTCATACATGCTTCCCAATAAGACATTCACTGCTTTGGCATTGATTTCATACTTCTTTCTTTCAACTGCATCAGTAGGAATACTTGCCGGGTATTGATAACCTTCTTCCACGATTGCCCATACATCTGCACCAAGACTTTGCAGATATGCTTTTGTTCGTACCTTCCAGAATATCAGATTGCTTCCATTGAATAGAGGTGGCTTTATAGACATTACTCCATCTTGACTTCCCATTGCGACGGATCTCCTTTAAGCGATCAAGCTTCTGCACAAGGACCTCCTCTGATACCAATTCTTGGGAAAAATACTGAGAGGGGGGGCTGAATCAGTATTTACTGCATATTCAAAATTTTCACTTTTTCTTGCTTCTAAAACGCATACGCTACTTTCCTGAACCAGACTTGCGTATATACGCGGATACCCTTTACGAAACTCGCGTATACACAGATATCTATTTATGTCATTAATTCTTCACTTAAATCATTCCTTCATTTATTCATCAGATATTCAATAAGCAGTAAACATGTGCAGTAAGAACAGAATAAATCATCACACAAAGAATCACACATGAACACCAGGATTTTTAGGTGGAAACCCAAGACGGGAGAAAACCACCGCTGCAGTTGCTCAGCCTTCAATATTTTATTATAGAGAAAACATCTTACAACATATGTGCTGGCGCAGACTTGACCAGCACGCAGGCACCCACCTGCGCTCGTTTACCAGCCTCTCCCGGAAGGGAGCTCCAACCCCCTGACTCGTTTACCAGCCTCTCCTGGAAGGGAGCTACGACCCCCCGATCTCGTTTACCAGCCTCACCTGGAAGGGAGCTACAACCCCCTGACTGAAGGCTACAACCTTCAGCACCACCTTGGACCACGTTTCATCAATTTTCACACCGGATCCAACAACTTCAATAGAACACCACTTGCAGGCCACATTTCATCATATTTCCAGACTGGACCCTTTCCAAACTTTTAAGCACAAACATACATCACCAACAGATACTTAACAACACAGATCAGATAGCAGAAACATAGCAGAACAGATCATATATTTCATACCCTTTGCTTCAGCAAACCCTAGTTTGCATACGCGCTTTCACTTCACTGATGTCGCGTATATACGCGCTTCCGTCCACACAAACCAGCGTATACCTCAGTGTATATTTTATTGCGCATACGCGCTTTCTCTTTGCTGAAGCCGCGTATATACGCGCTTCCTCCGTGGCGAAGTAGCGTATAGATCTTCAATCATTACAGAGCAGCATACTTCTTCAGATCAGATATTCAGTTCAGATTTACCCTTTTTCACTTTACACAGATGTTCGCCTAGATGTTCGCCTCATCACAGATCTAGGCCTTCCATAAGCAGATCTAGTAGATACAAGTTCATTTCAGATCTAGATCCCCTTCTTCATCATTGGTGCATCATACATTCAGATTTATCTTCAAGTGTAACCCTTTCCATTCAGATCTACTTCAGAGAGAAGTATTCATTCAAGCTCAGACATCTTGCACCCACACTCATCCTTTGCACAATGAATTTCTTCTTCTTATATAGGTTTACCCTTTTTCAATACCAGCCCCCTTCAATACCATGGGCCAAAGTAATACCTTTTACCATGAGCCAAACCAATACCACGAGCCTTCAATACCACGGGCCCCTTTTCCAATACCATGAGCCAAAATAATACCATGGTGGTTACCCCTGTTTTTCTCTTTTTGAGCGCTTTTACCCATACGCGACTTGGAACGTTTATTCCCGCGTGCATACGCTACTTCCATTAGACATATCCGCGTATGCCTAGAGACATACTCTTTCATCATACTTTGAGCACATTCTGAATTCCTTTCTTCATTCCCTTCTGTTCTCACTGCAGATACATCAAATTTACTTCATCAAGAACATATTCTATCAAGCACAACTTCATCAAGTAAGTTTCCATCTTCTTCATCAAGTTGGTTTCCATTCAAGGACAACACTCAGCATCATATTGTCAACAAACATCATATTTACATCATTTACCAAGTCCATCAAGTCAAGCATAACTTCATCAGGTGGATTGCCATCAAGGACAACACATGTCAACAGTCGCATGTCTTCAGTCTTCATTCAGTGGGTTGCCATCAAGGACAACATCCTGCATCATATTTCCAACAATGAGATACTATGAAATTTATCGATTTCATAACTATTGATTTCTTGATAGATTGGAGGTTTCTGTGGTGTAGATTTTCAAATACAGAATTTGGAATATCCACAGTCTTCATTTTTAGTCTACGTTTCGAGTCTAAATCAAGACTCATCATCACGACAATCTGAATAGAAGAGAATATATTAGGGTAGATAAATAGTGGAGAGAAAGAGCTAAAAAAGCCGACCAATAATTAAATTTTTAATTTTATTTATTTATTTATTTTATTATTATTATTATTTTGGACATTAATATTATTAAATTTTTTAAATTTACTTTTATTACTAAGTTTTAGGGTATTAATATATTTATTAGAAAATTTTAGTATTTTTAATGGATATATATTAAAGAAGGCTAACAAAGGGTAACTAAATTTTTTTAAATATAATGAAATTTTTAGGTTAAATTTTAATTATTATTTAATGATATATATTTATAGAGGGGTTTATTATGTTGTATTAAAATTAATTGTACTAAAATATTTATCCAATTAATTTCTAAATATTATAGGCCAATAAATAAAGGTATGATCTTACTAACCCTAGGATCTATGCTTAAGTTATTTTAATAGATGTATTTTATTTAGTTTATTTATTGCGATATATTTTATTTAAAAGAGAATAAATGAGGTTATAAGGTGTGATATAGGTGTGTTTTAATATTTAAAGGATATTTAGAAAAGTAGCAGGTCAATGGGAGGGAAGGTGCAAGGAAATAATTATGAGTGAGAAAAAGAAAATGAAAGGTTAGAGGGTGGGGTATGGTGCAAGGGGAGGAGTATTTTTGTGAAAGGGATGGACATGAAACTATCCAAGGACAAGTGGGAGGAAGGATAGCACGTCGAAAAACAATATACGGTGGCAAGTTTATTTGCGGGAAAGAATGTGGATCCAATTCCTACTAACTTCTAATCCTCCATCTCTATTTAGGTTATGCGGGTGCTTAATGATTTCCAGGGCTTCACGCAGTTTATGCTTGAAATGTTAATTTTCATTAGTAATGACCACTGACTCTTCAAGGCATATGTGGTGACATGTCTTATTGGAGTTCTCTGCCAAATCCTAGGTTTTGGTTCTTTCTAGTTTAATGTCTGCACCATGCTCTTTAAGCCTTATTTTTAATGTCCTACCTGTTTCCCCAATATAGCATTTTCCACAAGAAAAATTAATTTTGTAAACCCCTTTTTGCTGGTGGTCGAGATCATCTTTGACAGATTTCATCCTCTTCCTGATGGTCATTAGGGGTTTCAAGGATGCTCTAATGTCCTTCTTGGCTAGAACTTTGGCCATGTTGTCTGTGACCCCTTGGATATATGGGAGATATGTTTTTTCCATTGAGGAATTGTCAGTTGTAATTTTTTTATTTCTGGATCTAGCTCTTTGAATAGATTTTTTAATATCTTTGTAACTATATCCCAGGTTTATGAATGATTTTCTTAGATATTCTATTTATTTTTCAACATGCGTATCATCTGATATTCTGAAATCTCGTGTAGAAGGAGTCAACAGAACACCCATCTTCTGGGCAAGGTAGTGGTGTGAACTAGCATGAAGGTAATTATCAGTGTAATATTTCTTCCTGAACACTTCGTGTCCAAGGGTCACGTCTTCATTTCTTGAGAGGAGAATGTCAAGGAATGGGATGCGGTTGTTTACCTCAACTTCCATCATAAATTGTATATATTTGGAAATTCTATTGAGGTGGTCTAGGAATCTTTTTAATTCCTCATCACCATGTGGCCAATTGACATTGGTATCATCCATGAACCTGATCCAAAATTTAGGTTTCAATGGAACATTTATTGATTTCTTGTTTCTGTAACTGCTCCAGGTTCCAATATTATTTTTCCTCATTAAGTTTTGGAAATATTGTTTGAAATAGAATATTTTCACTTATAACCTTCTTTAACCATGAAAAATAAAAAACAAGGTGCACTGGGGAAGAAGCAGGAAGCTCCAATTTGTATGCCATAGTACCAATATTTTGCAATGCCTTGTAAGGACCATAATACTTTGGGGATAATTTATTATCCTTCTTAGCTTTCTTGAGATAAATTTTTTTGTATGGTTCTAGCTGTAAAAATACTCGATCACCTGCATCAAAACGTATTTCGTTGCAATGCTAATATGCATGTTGTTTCATTCAATTATATGCCAAATTGAGGTTATCCTTTAAGAGTTGGAGAATTTTTTGTTGATTCTCGACGTGATATTCCACTTCTTGAACCTTATTATTTTCTCTTAAAATTGATGTGATGGAAGGCGGATGATATCCATAAAGTGCAATAAATGGGGTCATTTTTGTTTCAGTATGGAAGGAAATGTTTTACCACCATTCAGCCAAAGGTAACCACTTGACCCATTGTGTTTGTTTATTAGATACAAAGAAACGAAGATATCCTTCCAACCAAAACTTTATTCACTATCTCAGTTTCCCATCAGATTGAGGATGATAAGATGAGATATCAACTAATTGAGTACCCAGACAAGAAAAAAATTATGTCCAAAAATTTCTTGTAAAAATAGGATCTATGTCACTTACAATAATGTTTGGGTTTCCATGTAGCTTTTGAATTGTGTCCATAAATGCAGTAGAAATTGTGCTAGATTTAAATTGATGACATAATGCACAAAAGTGTGCATAATTGGTAAGTCTATCAACTATCACCCTAATGAATTTTTTTCCTTCGAACTTGGGTAAACCTATGATAAAATCGATTGAAACCTCCTCCAAATTTGACTTGGAATGAATACAGGTTTTAATAGGCTCGTGGTATTAATTGTATCAATTTTATTTTGTTGGCAAACCAAAAATTTCACCAAAATATTTTGAATATAAGATTTAAGGCCATCCCAAAAAAATTTCTTCTTGACCCTATGGTAATTTTTTTAAAATACTGAGTTCCCTCCTAAGGGAGAGGTATGCAATTCCAAAATAATATTTTGTTTGATTTTGGAATTTTTACAAACATATAAGCGACCTTTGTATCATAATGAATCATTTTTCTAGCTATATGGATCATATGTACTGGGATGTCGCTCCAAATTTTGAATGAGTGTCAACACTTATTCAACATTGTTCCATTCATACCTTCTTTTGGTTATCCAATCTGGTTGGATAATAGAAATGGCACAAATAAATGCTTGCACATCCTCATCCTTTCTTGAGAGTGGATTTGCAACAAAACTTTTCTTCCCTTTTTTGTAGATTGTTTACAATTCATAACCTAACATCTTTGTGACTTATTTTTTCTACTCTTCTGAAGATAACCTTTGTTCCAAAAAGTATTTAAGATTATCATGATTTTTTTTTACCTCAAAGTTTGTTCCCATTAGGTAAGGTCACCATTGCTTTAGTTCATGTAGTATTTCCAAAATTTCCTTCTCATAAATAGCTTTTCGTAAACACTTTCCTTTGATTGGACAACTTTCAAAAGCAATGGGTATTCCTTCTTGCATTAAAATGGAACCAATTGCATTTCTTGAGGCATCACATTCCACAATAATGTCTTTTGTGATGTCTAGCATAGCTGAGACTGGTGCCTGGAACATTTATTCTTTAATATGTTCAAAAGCCTTAGTGTCTATTGGAGTTTAAGAAAATTCATCTTTCTTTAGTGATGTTGTTAAAGGTGATGATATTCTCCCATAATTCTTAACAAACTTGTGATAATACCCTGTCAGCCCGAGAAATCCTCACAGATGCTTTATAGTTGTGGATATTTTCAATTCCTTGATGGATTTAATTTTGTTAGGGTACACCTTAACACCCTCATGAGATACAATATAACCCATATATTCCAAATCATGCACTCCAAAGAAACATTTGGCTATATTTGCATATAATTGTTTTTCCCTCCAATAGTTTGATCACCACGTCAGCATGTTGAATATGACCCTTCCAATACTTGTTGTAGATTAGTGTATCATAAAAAAATACTAACATGAATTTTATAAGGAAGGGTTTGAAAATGGAACTCATAAAACCTTGCAATCTAGAAGGTGCATTGGTAAGTCCAAAAGGCATGACTAAAACTTCATAATGACCCTCATGAGTGCTAAAAATAGTTTTCAGAATGTCTTTAGTATTAATTCTAATTTGATGATATCTTGAACTAAGATCTGACTTCGTGAAGTAAATTTCCCCATGTAATTCATCCAAAAATTCATCAATAAATGAAATGGGAAATTTATCTTTAATGGTGAGCTTTTTGAGCTCCCAATAATCCAGACACATGATCCATTATCCATCCTTCTTGTGTACCAATACTACTAGAGTAGAGAAGAAACTTTGACTAGGTTGAATTATACTGGATTCTAGCATTTCTGCAACCATACGTTCAATTTCACTCTTTTGGGCATAGGGATATGGGTAAGGCCTGATGTTTGGGGGGACACTTCCTGGAATCAAAGGAATAGCATGATCATGATCAAAAATAGGTGGGAGGCCTTTGGGAGTCGCAAAAACCTTGGAACGATTTACCAAGACATTTTTGAGATATGGAGAAATAGATGATTTTGATGTTTGAACCTCTACTGAGCATAATTGTTCAATTGCGCCCTGTTTATCTTTATTTATAATATTTTTCATTCCATTACAGTTGATTATATTTCCTATTTTCCTTGTGATACCCCTTAATTCTACTTCCTTTCCTTCCCAAAAAAAATTCAAGAAAAGTTCTTGAAAATTAAAATCTATTCTACCTAAAGATTGTAACCATTGGACTCTTAGTAAAACATTAGCACCACCCATTGGAATGGAAAGAATTTGAATATTCAATACATATTCGACCATGTTTAGCTTGATATTATTGCAATTTCCATAACAATTTATAGTTCCTCCATTTACAACGATCACATCACACTCTTGTGTTGTATATAGGAAGCAATTTAATTCCTTGGTTATCTTACAATGAATAAAATTATGAGTACTACCCGAATCAATCAACATTATTACCATTTTCTTCTTGATATGACCTTTTATCTTGAGAGTTTGAGGAGTGGTAATTCCTACCAATGAATTAAAATATATTCTCATATTCATTTATTCTTTCTATAGGGTTAGTTCCTGGCCTATATCCTCTTCTTTTGAAGTTTATTGTTCCGTTTATTCTTCCTCTTCATAATCTATGTAAAATAATTTATTCCCAACACACTTATGAGATTTAGTACATTTTCTATCATAACTATAACAATCCCTTTTGCTATTTTTTCTTCCAAATGTTCTGGTGTCAACCTCGTAGGTTGTGCAAGGCTAGGAGTAGAAACACTCCCATATTTATAGTTTTGAGTGGTGGGCTTCTGCTATCTTACAATGAATAAAATTATGAGTACTACCCGAATCAATAAAAATTATTACCTTTTTATTCTTGATATGACCTTTTATCTTGAGAGTTTGAGGAGTGGTAATTCCTGCCAATGAATTACAAGATATTATCATATTCATTTATTCTTTCTCTAGGGTTAGTTCCTGGTGTATATCCTCTTCTTTTGAAGTTTCTTGTTCCATTTATTCTTCCTCTTCATAATCTATGTAAAATAATTTATTCCCAACACACTTATGAGATTTCGTATATTTTCTATCATAACTGTAACAAAGCCCTTTTTCTCTTTTTTCTTCCAAATTTTGTGGTGTCAACCTCTCAGGTTTTGCAAGGCTAGGAGAAGCAACACTCCCATCTTTATAGTTTTGAGTGGTGGACTTCCTTTTCGCCATAATTTTGTTTCCAACTTTACATGTTAAAACACGAATTCCTTCTCCAATTATCAGGTTCCCAAAGGAAAACCTCATGTTGGACGTCATCCTTTAAATTCCCTTTGAAGACATCAATCATATACTCCTTTGGAATATCATTTACCCTTATATTCAATTTTTGGTGGTCCTTAATGTGCTCCACCATTGAACCTTTTTTTTTAGATTTATAAATTGGCTAAAGAAGGTGTTTTTCTTTGTATCCTCAAAATGTGCTATCATCTCCTCCTTAACAATTGAGCAAGTGATAATTTTTTTACAAGAGCAAACCCACCGATACCTTACAAATTGATTGGGTTCTAAATATAAAGTTGCAATGCATACCTTTTCTGTGCTTTTCACATTATGGAGATCAAAATATTGCTCCATCTATAGTATCCCCGTTATAGGATCCCTTCCATCAAAATTCCTCATAGCAATATTTGGAATATGGTGGGTCTTCAATCCAACGATAGATTCTATGAAATCATGATTGACATTTTTTTTCTCATCATGAGTTTCCTCTACTACCTTTTCACCATTAGGAAGCTTTCTTGTAGAGACTTTGTCAAACCTTCCTTCAAAGCCTTCAAGTTTTTCTTCTATACAATTGATCTTAGTTTCCATGCCATTCTTCAAAACATCCATCTTAGCTTCCATTCCATCCATATTATCTTATATGTCTATTTTTAAACCATCCATGTCACCTTTTAGTTCATCTTATGTTTCTCTTTCTGAGAGAAAAATTTGTTGCACTTCGTCCCATAATTTTTTTATCTCATGCTACAATTCTTATGCTTCATGTGTCATAATAGATCTTTCTGAGGGCTTAATGGGTGTGGAGCTATTTCTTTTTCCAGGACTTTTAGAACCTAATATTGATATATATGTTTTAATATGCCCTTGGAATCACTTAAAACTAATTTATCAAACACAGGGTATGCAAAATTAAAAAATTACACACCTTTTTATTTATTTTTATCTTCTCTATATTTAAATTGTTATATCTCTATGACTTTGGATCTCCAAGATCTGAACTTTTTTCTTGTGGTAGCTCTCTCAGCCTTCTTTCTAATTCCATAAGTCAGAGACTATTTGGATTCTTCAAGGTAAATTCATGCCAAATATACCATGATGGCCCGATTACGGACCGATTCAATAGAGTGCAGTTGTAAGGGATTCCACATGTTACTATTTAAATATTCAGCTCTGACATTGGTACAAGAAAAACTACATTTCATTCAATTTCAGCCTATTTTTATAGAATTCAAATATGAGGTCTGAAATGAAAGTTATGGTGATTTTACCTCGGGCACGTGTTTGAGACTGAATTGTGTAGCATGCAAAAACCCTAACTTCCCCAGATCATATCTCTGAATATAGAACGAACCAAGATCTAAAATTTTAGCAAGACGTTCAACAAGATTTAGAATCGATGTGGTTTTAATTTCATATTCTAAAGCTTCGTAGAAAAAATGTTATAGAAAAATTCTGAGATGTCCTATTTGAAAAATATAAACACTAGAATCCAAATCTCTGATTCCAAATGTTATGAAACCAACTCACAAAATAGAAGAAAATATATATCAACGACTTAAAAATTATCCACTTCGATGGTGAAACCTCCTTTACATTACCTAAATGAAAAAAATTTGGATGATTAAAATGAAAGAACCTAGTTTCTATATATAGGAGTCTGTGGGGTAACAATATAATTAGAGCGGATGTAACAATGATAATGTAAGGTCACAACAATAACGATAGTGGGCTTCTATGGGGCGCATAAATAACAATAAGGGGGCTACACTAATAATAAAAATAAGGGGATACACAAGTATTATAGGGACATAACAAAGATATATAGTCTAAATTCCAGGCCATCTGAAGTAGCCACATTTATTTCAAGGCTATAAAGCCCAAACCACGGGCCCAAACTTGCCATTTATTCTAGTTTCATGTTGTATAAGGCTAGAATTAGTTTCCTCTTGAGGGTTTCATCAAAATTGTGCTTTTTAAAAATTTCATTCCTTTTATGATATGATCTGGGTTTGAACATTAGTAAAACTAACATTTCTATTGGAGATTCAAGGGTTTAATTTTTTTTAAATTACTTCCAAATATTTTGTGACAATAAACTGCAGCTTTGATAATCAATTCCATATGTTTCAATTGCACAGCTTATTTGGACTCTATAGCCCTATAAAGAGGCCATTATCGACCTCTTTAGGCCTCATCTAAGATTTTCACAGGCCTAGAGGAATATTTTTTCCTTGGATGCATTCAATTTAAGGGTTTGTTTATGTGGATTATAGGTGGGCTAACCCTTTGTGATTGCATGTATAACATTGGATTATGGAAGGGTTTTGGTTACCTTTTATGGCTCAAACATTGATTCTCAATTCCTCGTCCAAGAATTCCATCTCTTACGGCAAGGTTACAAACATTTTTGGAATTATTTCTCTCACCCATGGCCTCCTGGATTACTGTCATACATCTGATCCAAAGTATATTTATTGCAGACTCCAAAAAATACACCATAATTAGTCTATGACATTCACGATAGATTTCACAAGTATATTTTCTCTTATTCCATTAATTTTGATAGTTTATTTGAGTTTTTAAATGACTGATATCATTATTCCATATGTATGAAAACAAGCTATAGAAATTTGATCTGAAGCATCATACACAGTGTGTTGATATGTCATAAGCCCTGGTTATTTTATTTTATCTTGAGGTGTATCATTGGTCGACTTGTGTACTGGTGTAGGTATTATAATTTTGGGTTTTCATCTTGTTATAAAAGGCCTTAAACTAATAAATTTTGATCACTTTAACACACAAGAAATTTAATAAGGTTTCTAGATCTTATCCTTTTGTATCCATGAGCTTCTTGATGCATGATTTTAGCTTAATTGTGAGCTATTTATGGACTGAAACGCTTGACAGTAGAGATTCTGATGAAATTTTTCATTCTATGAATTACATTGTGAATCATTTTTCCATTTGATAGATATCATATTGATATTGATATTTCTCTTGCCTTTGCGATCTCTCCAAAATATTGGAATGAGCCTCCTTCCTTATTTCCTTTTTGGCTCCTTTTGTGGTTGTCTGCTCTCATTATAATCTCATCACATAGTAAATCATTGTTAAGTGGATGATATCCTAATTATAACTCTAACTAATAAATCTAATATCATTTTCATCATTTCATTAAGTAGTCCTAAAATCTAAATCCCAAATGTAATAATTGTGAAAGTTCCAACATGTGTTTTTTTGGCTCTCCTTCATTGCTCTTTTGGTACTTGATATTGATTTAAAATTTATAGTTTCAGGTTACAGTGGTACTGCAACATTTAATTTTAATCCCATGCATTTACCCTTATTATTTTTATTATGGTAATTGATTTTGACTAATACAATGGACTGCTATCACACTCACAGATGTTCTAATCGACTGATAAATCGAGTTTTAGTATATATTTGGGTATCATGCATTCATTGTTCTTCATTAGTTTCTTTTGTGCTTTTTTTTTAACAAAATTGTGGTAGCTTGATTGTTCTATGGTCATATTTTGTCAACTGTCAAGCATAACCACTAACCATGTTGCTTGGTTCATGTGTTTGGAATTTTTCTAATTCATAATGGTTGCATAGCTTAAGTGAAAGAATAATAATAGAAATAAATCATAAGTAATCTAACATCATTGTTATTTTTCCTTCACTAAATCGGATTAAGGTAATTCTATGATTTTAATCAGGCATATTATAATTTTGGGTTACTAGAGAATTTTCTATATCAGCAAGGTATCCCAATTTGAATTTTTCACATAGTCTAGTATTTCTTGTTATTGTGATGTCTTTGAGTACCACTGGTTTGCCACTCATGTAATAAATCAGTGAAGAATTTTCTAAAGCACCATAATTAATATTAAAATGCTTCATTTATTTCTCTCTTGCAATATTCGTATCTGCCTCTTTAAAACATAGCTGTGTAATCACTCACATTATTTTGTATTCGTAATTATAAGCATATAAAATTTCCACTTGTGACATCTCATCTTACTCTACCCATTCGAAACATTGGCATATTGCAATTGTTATTCTTGTATAAGTTACTTGGCTCTATATTTGTCACAATTTTAATCACTTTACGTGATAAAAATTTTCCATTATACTTATTGAAATTCATCATATTTATTGATCATATGTTGTATGTTACATCTCTTTGGAGCACTGTTAGCTTATAGTTTGATCTAATTTATTAGAAACTACTCTGATTTATCATTGATCATTGTTGTATAAAGGAATCAGTGTGTCATCTCTATCTTGTTGTTTACCTATTCAAGCTTAATTTAGTTTATCCTAACATTGCTCATATCATTAATTATGTCCTTAATCAATAACAAAGAAACATTAGTAATAATTTTCCTTGCCCTATATCTGATAGGCCATGTTTTTCCAATAGGTCTCCCACCATCCATCCACTTACATTGACTACCCCCCTTGACGTAGCTAGGAGAGAGTCTAAAAAAAGTGATTAGGGATCAGAGTGACAACCCGTACTCTGAGCATTACAGCTTAGATGTAGAATTTAGGTGATAATGGGGATTAAAGCCTAGTAGTGGAGGTTGATGACATCTACTTCCTTAGAAGGATATTGAGAGAGGGAGCCCTAATATACCTAACATAATGAAGGGTTGGAGTAATTGACTTAATGGATGAGTACATTTTGTAATATTATCATCCTCGAACCCAAAAGAGGATCAATAAGTGATTGATAAAGAATGTAATGGCCCTCTTAATATACCCCATTCTAAAATTATTAATATTGTAACAAATATTAATAGTCATCACTTATCCTTAATGGACCATGCCTACTATGTAATGCAATATCTAAACCCAAAAGTTTTTAAATGGAGTGTAAGAATTATGATAAGATTAAAGGAGCAATTGAACAAATTTAGTATCAGTTGAAAAAATAGTTTCCATATGGATTGATGTTTATGTTATCCTTCCTAGAGATGACCTCCATGATAAGGCAACATGTATTGCAAGGATCTCCACAATTTACAATAAAGCATGCTACAGGGACTTAGATGAAGAGGAATGTGGGAATGAATCAGTGTGTGGCCTCTTATATTTGTAGTGGAACTTAGAATTCTTGATAATAAGAGCACCTATGATTAGGATATACTTAGATCCATAGAATCTCAAAGGGCAAATAGTTGGAGTACCTAGCTACTTTGGTTGACCACTAATGTAAGTAGTTCGATCCCTTATGTAATATCATGAGCATCACACACCTCAATTGGACTAGGTGATAGTCCTATCCTTATTTATGTATTACTAAAATGAAATGTATTAATGCTATTAGATATATTTTATCATTGTATGGGCATAGGATCCCTATATTTGATTTGGATTATATCAGTAAATTGTGTTTCATCTATCTTAATTCTTTCAAAGTGTAAAGAATCGAGGAAGAAGTTCACAGGACCATTTTGGAGAAATATGGTTTGCAACATTCCCACAACATTTTGAGGCAGAAAATGACATTTCATGGGGTAAACTTTGGAATTTTAGTGCTAGAACTATTTTTTCATATTCTACACAAAACAACATTTCTAATACCACAAGAATTGACTCAACCAAAGTATGTATGCAAAATTTATACCACTAAGAATTTTTCCTTCTTATTTTGGCCACTATAGTCCGAGAGGATGCCACATCAACCCATATTATTCATGGGAGAAGGCATAGCCACATGATTCTAATGAAGAAGACTCTACATGTGTCTACATTCTAATTATTGTTAGTATTTGAGGTAGTTAAACGTAACCACTAGTAGGAAACTGAGTTGGGTTATAACTCAGTAGCTTGGAGGAAAATGGGATTCGTTATTTTATAGTTCGTTCATTCAATAGATGAGAAAAAATAACCTAGATGTATAAGAAATAGAAATCACAACAAGGATTTCTGCATGATATTATCCCACAAGCCATAGGCCATACTTCTTTGTACTCACAACCACTTTCTATTGAGAGAAAGATACTAGAGGACGTCACCTTCGAATTGGGTTTTCTCCACAAATATTGTGCCAAATCATGGTTTTTAAATTTTATTTCATTGTTCTCTATTTTATGCATAATTTTAATTTGCATGCATACACAATTAATAATAATATAATATGTATATAAATCTAAAGAAAAATAAAACTTTGATAGTGTAGATTATAGATTTTTAAATATGTTTGTGGTTTCCACTATCAAGTAGAAGATATAAAAGATTATGAATCAATTTTGTACACTGCCACATTTTTTAATCAATTTTGTACACTACCGCATTTTTGGATGTGATGTAAAACTATTTCATGTCTCTCTTTTTATATATATTTCTAGTTTGGCTTCTATTCATGTGTTCATATCCATTTGTTTATATATATGTGAATTCATGTATTAATACTTAATGCAATGTAGAAAATTTTAACATACATAAAAAATTATCATATGTGTCCTCCATGCCTAATGGATTCATGTATTAATACTTAATTTAATGTAAAAATTTTCCACATAGATACAAATTTAACATTTTTCACCTCCAAGTCTCATGGGTGTGGTTGGGATGAAAGCATTATATATGAAGAAGAAATGAAAATAGATAACCTAAATATGATAAGTGAGCAGATATGACAAACCATAGATAAGAAAAACAAAAAACACCACACCAAAACCTAAAATACATAACATACATTATATGATGTAGTTTTATATCTTACACAATGTGGTGCTCACTACCATGTGTACAAAAATTATTTTTTTGGTTTCATATCTTACACAATTTGGTTCTCACTACTAGGTGTAGGAAAATGATTTTTTTTGGATGCATATGACATCGTGGCCCATTTCGTCCAACATATAAGAAACTATGCCAAGGCCATGCCACATAAAATAAATTTTCATGTTCCTGAATTGTCCTCATTCTGAGGAGAAATGAGAACCAAGGTATGACCATGAATTACTTGTGGATAAAAATGGTGAGTAGTCTTGCAAGGCATTGGAGCTCATTCATGGTTCGAACCATGGAATTACCATGAATTACTTATGGATAAAAAGGGTGAGTAGTCTTGCAAGGTATTGGAACTCCTTCATGGTTCCAATTAAGATATGGATGAGGTATGGGCCGCCTATTTTTGTTATTCTTATAGTGGAAAATTTGATGGTAATTATACAATAAATGCAATAAATATTTTTGTTGGCTTAGTATGCTATTGGATTACCTAGAAAATTCCCCTTGTCATGAATAAATATATCATATGCCAATATACAAACTTTCAAAATTTGGAAGAAAATATGTTGAATGCTCCATACATTCACTTTAGTTATCAATTGAGCCCATTACCTCCAATACACCTTCATTCCAAGAAGATCTATATCAAGGAAGTCATGGAAAATATGTGGAGCGACGACCCTTTCTGTGAAAATTATTATCCAAGAAGTCATGGAAAATAGGTGGAGCGTCGACCCTTTTGTGAAAGGTATTATTTTCATATTACATAATAGGATATATTTTCTAGGAAATGTTAGTAGATGATATTGGTGTCAGTGTCGAGGGATTCACTACTACACTACGTGAGACTATGGATTTGCTATACTCTAATTCTAAAGGAATTTTCACCACCCAAGGATCAAGAATTCTAAGGGATTCACTAGTGATAAGAAGTAAATTCACTTAATAAGTGGTAGACGTACAAAGTATAATGAGGGATTTATCTAAGTGGATACAATTATTCAAATCATTTCCCCAATGTATAAATCCACATGAAGAATCAATGCAAATATGATTGCATGTCCTTCATAATCCTCCTTCTCTCTATGTGTATATATATGTGTTCTCACTAGTATACAAGGTGTAGTCCATTCTTGTCTATATGTGAATGCTTCGCATACCACATTTGGTTCCATTGTTGTTTGTACTAAGTCCAATATTGTATAATAATAAGCTAATATGATTTCTTGGATTTCTTGGGTTAAGTTAAAGAAATTTTAACTTGTTCAAAGATGCACATGATGATTGATTGTTGGTCATGGAAACTGTCTCACACATGGATGCTGCTCCATTGCAGAACAACCCACAAAGTTGGTCGATCATGCATTACATACAAGAAAAAATATATGAAAGTGGATAGTGATGCTTGTATGAATATTGTTCTTTGTATGGTTGTCTATTATTGATTTAGTTAATCATGGGTTTTTAAACAACATAGAATATTGGTATCATTCAAGAAATTTGCAAAAAATTGGTTGTTGCAATCTAAGTTTTAAAAATTTAAATAAACACGGAGGATGCTTCCTCAACACACAATGTTCACACAGAGTTGCATAAATATATTAAATGAGACAACATAGTTCCGGAAATGAAATGACAATAGTCTTCCTTTTAATAGACAGTGGCATAGATTAAAATCACAACTATGAAGAAGTAAATAAAATCGAACAGATTTACTCACAGTGAAACAAAGTAAAACAGAGTGAAATCTCAAGGAGCATATCACGACAAACTAAACTTTATATTATAAAAAAAAACATGAAATACATTTATATATGGATTTTTTGGATCCTTCACCAATAAAACCCTACCTTTTACTAAGACTTACAGTGACCAGGGGGTTGTGGAGTAACACACGATAAAACATGTAACCGTTGTTTTCACGCGCCCACCAAAATTTTTTGCACTGTTATCTCCCATTTTCTTTACTTCAGCCACACTTACATGATCTAAAATACATACATTTTTACTATAAACATTTATATCTAGGACATTAATACTTAACAGAGTCAAAAATTAATACAACACATGTATGAATTAATACACAACATGGGCGATTATACAAAAATGATTTTATGTGTTGCGGAGTTAATGTTTTCCCATATGCTTTTACCAATCATGAATTAAATTTCCATTTGACATTGGTTCTTTAATATGTTACAGCTTGGGTAACTTCTTAGAACTCCATTTAATCGATGTCCTTGCCTGCAAACTTAATCCGCAACCTGAAAAAAATTTACTAAGGTATGGTTGCTGCCAGTTCATTTCACGCGATGGTTGACATTAATTTTCCAACACTCCCCCTCAATCACAACTTCAACCATTTACCATTCCCAAACAATCTTTGAGATAAAAAAATTTCCACGTGGCAATGGCTTTGTCAATATGTATGCCAAATTTCTTCTCACCTGAATTTTTGCAACTGTTGGAATATTAATTCCAACTGCCATGCAGAGAAGTAGGATGGAAACATTAATTGTGATGGGAATGAAAAGACAATAGAAGCGGCGACATCATTTATGATGTGAGGAGTTTGAAGAATGGTAGCAACAATCTCCAGATTTGATCTTCAAGCAACCACGTAGTTATCCGCAGCAACCACCAACATTAACTTCTCCGCCAACCATATTAAATACACAACTAGCAAGAAGCAAAATTCTGGGGGAGCATCCAAGTTTCAACAGCAAAGGGGAAGACAACCCTCAGAGGAGGTGACATCACTAACCTCTGGACCAACCTCCTTACCAACCAAAGCAATTCCGAGAGGAAAAGGGAACTCACGTGAATGGTCTCCAAGCAGCCCCTGGAAAACATAAATGGAAAATGTTTTAAACTTTAGGATAAAGTTAAATGTTTTGATTTAAGTTTTTATTTGCCACATATGTTTTATTTTTAACTTTGAGTTAATTTTTTTTACCATTCTACATTTGTTTTAACTTTGGTTAAATATATATTTTGACATATATTTTAAATATGGAATATACATAATATATATATGTGTAATGTAATATGCCGTAAGGAGCATTAGAGTTGTTGTGTATTGTAATTTTCCTGAAGGCAGAAACACAGATAGAGAGCAATTTATTTTGTTGTGAGTGAAACAGTGAAAGAGTGAGATGCATGTGTAGTAGCCAGCAGAAGTTTTTTTTTGGTGAATCCAGAACAATAGAAGTTCTAAAGAATCTCATTTTGTAACAGAGTTTTTTTTTTTTTTTTTAATGAAATAGAAGTGTTATAATCCATCTCTATGTGTCTCCAATTTCATTTTTATTCTTATCTCTATGTTGTGGAAGAGGAATTTTTTTACTCCTCTGTGTGTTAGAATTAGTCAAAAAATTCCAACATGTTATTGGAGCTATTCCAGGCACTTAGTGAAAGAAGAAAATATTGCTCCTCACTACAGAAGCTGTAAGAAGTTTATTGAAGCAGATTTATCTAGCAAAGAAAGCTTCTGTTTTTTTTTTTTTAAACACAGTCAAGAAAATTGTCTGGTTTGCACAGTCATGATGGTAGCACCAAAAACTAGTCTGACAAATCCCCAACTTCCATATTTTAACGGGAAGAATCATGAATATTGGGCTATCACTATGAGAGCCTTGTTTGCTTCACAGGAAAAATGGGAGCTAGTTGAGAATGGCTACCCAGAACCAGCAGATGTTGCAGCGTTGGCTGCTTTGACAGCAGCAAAAAGAGATTTGTCAAAATATAATAGGAAGAAGCACTCCAAATCCCTCTTCTATATTTTTCAATATGTACATGAGAGTATTTTCGCAAGGATTGTAGTAGCAACAAAGTCTAAAGTGGCATGGGATATTCTCAAAACTGCCTATCAAGGCATGGAGAAGGTGAAGACAACAAAGTTGCAAATGTTGAGGAGAGATTTTGAAACTCTCTGTATGAAAGAGTCTGAAAATATAGACTCATTTTTCACTCATGTTATTGGTTTTATTACCCAGATAAAGTCTCATGGAGAGACACTTGAAGAAATAATAATTGTGGAGAAAATATTGAGAAGTATACCCTTAAGATTTGATGACATAGTAGTGGCAATAGAAGAGAAAAAGGATCTCTCACAATTTACAGTGGATGAGTTGAGTGCATCCCTGATGTCTCATGAACACAGACTGAATAGAGGAACAGATTCCTCATTGGAACAATATTTTTAGACTCAAATGTGTTTTGGCCAAAGCAGAGGTCAAGGCAGAGCAAAAAATAGAGGAAGAGGCAGAAGAGAAAACAGAGGAAGAAACAGCCCTGCAAGTTCGAGTGGAAGAGGCAGCAATTAGAACCAAAATGAAGGCTCAAGCGAACATCAAGCTCATGGAAAAAGGCATGATAAATCCCAAGTCTAGTGTCATTATTTTAAGAAATATGGGCATTATGCCAATGAATGTAGGAAAAATAAAAATGACATGAATAATAGGTAGAGTGCTAATTTTACAATAGAAAATAAGAATCCAAGTAATGTGTTGTTAACATGTAAAGTAGCACAAGATAGAAAAGATAATGTATGGTTCTTAGACTCAGGTTGTAGTAACCACATGACTGGAAACATAGCAATGTTTGCCACTCTGGATGAAAATGTTAAATCTGAAGTAACAACAGGAACTAATAGTAAGGTCTCTCTCAAGGGAAAAGGCAGAGTCAGTATCCTGGAAAGAAATGGAGAACATAAGTTTGTGCCAGATGTATATTATGTACCTAGCTTGAAATGTAACCTTTTGAGCATTGGACAACTCATTGACAAGGGCTACAATGTATTTTTAAATATGATGTGTGCATAATCACGGACATACCTCCAAGCAAGAAAGTCATTGCAGAGGTGAAAATAACAAGCAATAGGATGTTTCCTCTCAAGCTCAGAGTAGACTAGAAGGAAAGAAGAAATGTAGTAGCTGTAACACAAGAAGTCTTTCAAGACGAAGTGAAAGATGAAAACTGGTTATGGCACTTGCGATTTGGACATCTCAATTTCGGAGGCCTAAACTTGTTGCATAGAAAGGGAATGGTAAAGGGATTACCACTGATTGAGAAATTGGACAGCCTTTGTGAAGGCTTCATCCTGAGCAAACAACATAGAGAAAGCTTTCCAGTAGGGAAGAGTATAACGGCAAAAGCACCGTTATAGATCATCCATTCAGATTTGTGTGTACCAATGCAAATGCCATCTTTAGCTGGCAAAAAATATGTTTTGACATTCATATATGATTACACCAGAAAGGCATGGGTGTATTTATTGAAACAAAAGAGTGAAGTGTTTGAGAATTTTCGCCACTTCAAAAATCTTGTTGAGAAGCAGAGTGGGTACTACATCAAAGTGCTGAGAACTAATAGAGGTGGAGAATATATCTCCAAAGAGTTCCTATGTTTCTGTAGGGAGAATGGCATACACAAGAAGCTTACCACTAGGTACACACCTCAGGAAAACGGTGTTGCAGAAAGGAAAAACCGAACCATCATGGACATGATCAGAAGTATGTTGAAGGAAAAAAAATTTCCAAATGATTATTGGGCTAAAGCTGCAAATTGTGCAGTATATATCTTGAATAGCTTCCCAACCAAAGCTGACATGAACAGAGTTTCGGAAGAAGCGTGTACCCACATAAAACAACATGTCAGCCACATGAGAGTATTTGGATGTGTGGCTTATACACATGTCCCAGATAAACTAAGGAAGAAATTGGACAACAAGGGGGCCAAATGTATCTTTTTTGGATACAGTGATGATCCCAAAGCATACAAGCTCTATAATCCATGCACCAAGAAAACAATAATACGCAGAGATGTGCAGTTTATTGAAGAAGAAGCTTGGGATGAAAGCTTAGAGAAAACAGTGAATGTGAAGACATGTGTATCTCATAAAGAAGAAGAGGAAGGGACAACAAAAATAATCCCTCCACAGTGGCTCCTCCTCCACCACCACAAGCAAAACAAACCACACCACAAGCTAGAAATAGAAAAACCTGGGGAAATCAAGGAAGTGCTTCTCCAAGCACACCACAGGGAACAAAAACTCCCTCGAGTTCAAGTGGAACTCCAAGTACACCAAGAAGACCGAGATTCAGAAATCTGAGTGACATTTATGTAAAATGAGAGGTAAAATATAATGCCAGTCTAAAATATTTATTTTCTTTGTATTGTCATGTTGATGACCCAATTCATTTTGAAGATGCTATAAAAGAAGAAAAATGGATTGAAGCAATGAACGAAGAGATTGGTGCAATAGAAAAATTAATACATGGGAGTTAGTGGACCTCCCTAAAGGTAAAGAAGTCATTGGAGTAAAATGGGTCTAGAAGGCCAAGAGCAATGCTAAAGGCAATATTGAAAGGCACAAAGCATGACTTTTTGTCAAACGCTACAAGCAGCAACAAGGTAGAGATTATGAAGAAACCTTTGAACCAGTTGCAAGGATGGAAACAGTGAGAACAATGTTGTCCATAACAGCACAACACAAATGGAAGGTTTACCAAATGGATGTCAAATCTACATTCCTGAATGGAGCATTGAAAGAAGAGGTATATGTTGGACAACAACCAAGATATGAGATTGAAGGCCAAGAGCACAGAGTATGCAAGTTGAAGAAAGCTCTTTATGGGTTGAAGCAAGCACCAAGAGTAGGGTACAGCAGAATAGATGCTTACCTGAAAAAAAATGGATTTGAGAAATGTGATGGAGAACCCACACTCTACATAAAAGAAAATTATGGTAAGATTCTTATTGTTGTTTTATATGTAGATGATTTAACTTTTACAGGCAATGAAGTTTCTCTCATTGCTGATTTTAAAGTAGTCGTGAAGAGTGAATTTGAAATGACTGATTTGGGTTTTTTGAGATATTTTCTTGGAATTGAAGTAGAGAAAAATGAAAATGGGATTTTTATTTCCAAAGAAAAATATGTTTAAGAAGTGTTGAAAAGATTCAACATGCAAATCAGCAAGGCAGCTGTAACTCCAACAGTGATGGGGTTAAAATTGAGCAAAGAAGACAATAGAAAGGATTTTGATCTGACATTTTACAAAAGCATAGTTGGCAGCCTCATGTATTTGACTGAAACTAGGCCGGATATTATGCACGCTGTAAGTTTAATTTCCAGATTCATGGAAACACCAAAAGAGACTCATTGGCACGCAGCCAAGAGAATTCTCAAGTATGTGAATGGAACAAAGGGGCATGGTATTTTCTACTCCGCATCTGAAAATTTTAAATTGATTGGTTACACTGATAGTGATTGGGCTGGAAGTGTAGATGACATGAAGAGCACATATGGATATGTGTTTCATTTGGGTTCAGGAGCCATTTCATGGGCTTCTAAGAAACAACCAAATGTTGCTTTATCAAGAACAAAGGCAGAATATGTGGCAGCAACAGCAGCAACATGCCAAGCAATATGGATGAGAAGAATGCTCATAGATTTATGTCATGAGCAGGACAAAGGAACAATAATTTACTGTGATGACAGTTCAGTGATAGCTTTATCAAAGAATTATGTCTTCCATAAGAGAACAAAGCATATTGATGCAAAATTTCATTTTATACGTGAACTGGTTAATAATGACAAAATTATTTTACAGCACTGCAGGACAGAGGAGCGGTTTGCTGATATTTTGACAAAGCCATTAACACAATTTTTTTTAATTATTTAAATAAATGCCTGGGTATGCAAGAAAATCCAGTAGTTGAAATTAAGGGGGAGTGTTGGAATATTAATTCCAAATACCATGCAGAGCAGAAGGATGGCAGCATTAATTGTGATGGGAATGAAAAGACAATAGAAGTGGCGAGATCAATTATGATGTGAGGAGTTTGAAGAATAGTGGCATCAATCTCTAGATTTGATCTTCACGCAACCGCGTAGTTATCTGCAGCAAGCACCAACATTAACTTCTCCGCCAACCATATTAAATACACAGCCAGCAAGCAGCAACATTCCGGGGGAGCATCCAAGCTTCAGTAGTAAAGGGGAAGACAACCCTCGGAGGAGGTGACGTCACTTACCTCTGGACCCACCTCCTTACCAACCAAAGCAATTCTGGGAGGCAAAGGGAACTCACGTGAATGGTCTCCAAGCAGCCCCCATAAAAAATAGATGGAAAAGTTTCTAATCCTTAGGATAAAGTTAAATGTTTTGATTTAAGTTTTTATTCGCCGCATATGTTTTATTTTTAACTTTGAGTTAATTTTTTTTACTGCGGTACATTTGTGTTAACTTTGGTTAAGTACATATTTTGATATATATTATAAATATGGAATATTTATAATATATATATGTGTAATATAATATGCCGTAAGGGGAATTAGAGTTATTGTGTATTGTAATTTTCCTAAAGGCAGAAACAGAGACAGAGAGATTTTTTTTTTACTGTGAGTGAAACAGTGAAAGAGTGAGCTACGGGTGTAGCAGCTAGAAGAAGTTTTTTTTTGGTGAATCCAGAACAACAGAAGTTCTGAAGAATCTCATTTTGTAACAGATTTTTATTTTATTTTTTAATGAAATAGAAGTGTTATAATCCATCTCTCTGTGTCTGAAATTTAATTTTTATTTTTATCTCTGTGTTGTGGAAGAGGAATATTTTTACTCCTCTGTGTGTTAAAATTACTCAAAAAATTCCAACAGCAACACAATCTCAGTATTGTTAACTAATTCTCTTCTGAAATTATATTTAGCATCAATGTTCTTTGTTCTCTTGTGAAAAAAAATAATTCTTTGATAGTGAAATTGTGGAACTGTTGTCAGAAAAAATATTTGTTGTTCTGTATTGCTCATGGCATAAATCCCTCAACATTCTTCTCATTCAAACTTCCTAACAGGATTTTTTTGTTGTGGTGACATATTCATCTTATTTTTTTGACAATGATACTATCGATTGCTTTTTGGAGTGATCAGGTGCTCAGTGTTAAGCTAAAAAATGGAAGTGCTCAGAATCATTCAGAACTTGAACGATGAAGAAGTGCTCATTGCCAGGAATCCGATGCATTTTGTTTCATCGAAAATTGACTAGGTATGTGAAAGTTAGAGCCTATTGTTTGTTTTCACAAACAACTAAAATCTGTGCAGAAATGAAAAATTGGTGACTAGGTAGCCTAGTCAGCAAAAAAAGAATATTCCCAAAATATTCCTTCAATTTTCACAATGACACTATGACAAGTGTCACTTTGTGGTTGGTTTCTAGGATTGGGTGACTTGTTGCATTTTCATTGGTTGTGGGATGAACCAATGAGAAGAGAACATGTGGTGCAGCCAGGGGCCTCCACCTGCCCCCTTCCAAAGGATGAAATACAACTATGTTCAAAGGTCGAATTTTATATATATTGGAAAAATTTATTGGAGGTCGATCGGAGGTCAGGTTCGACCCTGCGACCTCCCTTGCACGAAATTCCATGTCTTAGCATTATGTCTGCATGATAGTTCTTAACTATCAAAGGCCATGAGTTCTATTTAAATTTTATATTATGGTATGGAATGGGTAGGGCAGGGGCTAGCCATGTGTTTAAAAGTGTAACTAGGATCGGTCCTCATATTGACTATGTAATTATGAATTTATTTAAAGAAGAAGACAAAGATAATAAAATTCGTTTTTTGTACTTGCTTCATGCGTTTCATGAGCAAGATTTTATTATAGGTCATTAGACTTCTTCTTGATGTCTATTAGGGATTGTATTTTGTTTATAAGTGTAATTAAGAGTCATGAATATGAAGTGTCTAGTCTGAAGAATGTACTGCAATACCTTGAGGAAGAATGTCTCATAACAAGGCCTCAAGACTTCCCACATTCAATGTTGAAGATAATCTTATTTTATAGTGAGGAAGTCGAGCTATTTCCAGTGAGTAAGTAGGCCTACAAAATTGGTGTATGGTTGGCCTAAAATCATGACAAAGCATAGTCTATATAAAGTGACTTTTGGTTCATATATCTGAGTTATAAGTGTGGTATTATGACTAGAAAAAGTACGAGATTCTCTAAAATAGCAACAACGTAAAGGAAATCTATAACATGTGTTAAGAGTTCTGAATAAAGGGTGCAGATCAGGCAATAGAAGATGCAGACTTCAGGAACAAGTAAAATCTAATATATATATATATATATATATATATATATAGAAACACACACACACACACATATATACACTTGGATTAGGGTATAAAAGTATAAAAAGAACTATAGTCAAGCTTAGTGAAGACTTCGGATCAGTACAATAGTAAGGATTTAGGATAAAATGAATCTCATATATCATAGCTTGAAAATGAGAGAATAAAAGAAAGGTAAATTAGATATTTACCTTCAGTACACATAAGGAAAGAAATATATCTCAAGTGATGATGAAACAAGAAGAAGTATAACTCAAGACTAAGTGAAGGAAGATATAATTAGAGACCGAGTTCTCTTGTGGTAGTGGAGGTCAGTGCATGTTGGTGTAGAACATAAATATTAGTGTTGTGAGCATACAAAGAAGCAGTGACAAGGTCTTGGAGACATTCCTAGGTCAAGGGCCTAAGTCTTGGTCATGGTACTTGTCATTTGAAGGTCTATAAGAAGAATTCCTTACGAGTTCCTTACGGGTTTTCCTCTCCAAGAGTGAGAGGTTTTTCCCTGGCTCAAAGAGCCTAATTTGTGTGTCTCTTACATTTTGATAATTGACTTGATGAAATACTAAATAAAATAAAGAAGATAAGACATAAGTAAATCAAGTAACCTCACACATAATTATCAAGAAGATATTTTGAATTAATATTCATCCCTACAAATTCTCAACATGGTATCAAATCTCGGGTGCTAAATAGAAGGGATACTTAGCAAGGAGACACTCAAGGAAGCAAGAATCCAAGTCAAAGTCAAATTTTGTGTTGAAGAGTGAAATAATTTTGCAAGGAAGAAATTGATAGAAGAGGACATCATATTTTGAAGATATCCTTTATCATCAAGGATCCAAATTCACCTACATTGGAGATTTCAATCTTAGAAGAAGCTCCTAACTTCATATTCATCATCAAGGAAGCTGGAAGCCACTCTACTCAATTAAGTATCTATGACCTTACTTAAATCTGTCAAGATGACTTATTGTAAAGAGAGAAACAAGTTGGTCGGGTCATCAAAGTTTAGTGCATGGAAGAAGAGGAGAGATTTGAATTTAATTGAAGAAGAATTTATGAACTACATCGAAGGAACTACAATTCAACGAGAAAAATAATATGCTCCAACTCATGTAAAGTACATGAAGGGAGAAATCATAGCCTTGAGGATTCTTATAGAGTCCATTAAGGACTCTGTCATTCCCTATGTATCAAAACTAAAGTCTGCAAAATAAATATATGAGAAACTGGTTGAGCTATTCTCTAAGTACTGCAGGACTAGAAGTAATCTCTCTGAGACAAGAACTGTACAAAATGAAATTTTCAAGAGAAGAAAGAATCACTTCATACTTCATGAGGATTTCTGAAATAAGAGATCAGCTGGAGTAATTGGGAGAAGCAATGTTCGACACTGAGATGACTATAGTGGTGCTGAATGCTATACCAGAAGAATGGGGAAACTTCACTTCAAGTTTATAAGGGAAGAAAGAAGACACACCATTCCATGATTTGTGGTCTCTATGTAAAATAGAGGAAACAAGAATGAAAGCCAAAGCTAATACAAGATCAAGTGAAGGGAATCAATCCTTTGTAGCCATATATAGGAAGAAAGGAAGATTCATAGAATTTGGTCCTTAGAATAAAAGAATAAAAATGGACAATACGATTCTTGGGATGTAATGAACTTGGTAATTATAAAAGAGATTGTCCTAAATCAGAAAAGGAAAAGAGGAAAAGGGAAGAAGCCCATATCGTAGATATGAGGGTAGAACCTCATGCAAAGAAATATAAGACAAAAGAAGCGAGGGATATCTTCTATGATTGAGATCATATTCTCCTTTAAGTGATTTCTGTTGGTTGTAAAATAGTATAATAGGAAGTAATGTATATTAATATCATCATGATAGAAGCATGACATCAACTCTTCATAAATTATAGAAGCATGACATCAAGGGTCATCATGGAATCTGGTGCTAACATTTTCTAATGGAATTCTCTATGAATTCAATTATTAGAAAGAAATAAAAATGGTTTCTTCAAGAATTATATGCTACAAAATTCTAGGATGTGATGACATATTGATGAAGCAGGTCAAGGGAATGAAGCTCTTCATTCTATTGAAATTTCTACAGGATGACTCAAAGGAAAAAGGTATGAGGTATATATATGATCCGGATTTTATGCAGGAATGCAACAGAATACAAAAATAATTATGAACATAGATATGAAGTGGAAATAATGCTTCATTTCATTAATATCAAATAACAGAAATATGCTTACAAGCATAATGGAAATAAAATAGCTAGGGTGCAGGTAGCGAATCTCTGAGAAGAGATGTGATGGCTACAGACCTATGAATTGTGTTAAAATGAGGCTTGAGGGCCTATTTATCGTTGAGAAACAATGTAGAATCCGAAACGTCCAAAAACCTAGCCGTAGGAGATGAGGCGCCAAAACTGTGGGCGCCCGTTTGGGTAAATTGGTGGTTCAACTACCCGGGGGCGTAACTTTGGCATTTGATCTCCGTTTGATGCGCTCAATAGCTCTTTAGAAATATCTATCCAAGGAGTACAACTTTCGAACAAGAAAAATCAGTCCATGGACCCACGTTGCTCTCCGTTTTCCCAAAAAACGTCGTTTAGGGCCTCAAAACAGCTCCGGAAGTTCAGGACCCAAAAAACTGCTAAAAATAGTAAGTCTTGTTGCAACTTGAAAATTGAAAGAATTGATGGTGGGGGTTCAAATGGACTCGGTGGGTGGCCACCAATATGCATCTGGATTACTAATGCCCCAAAACGGCTCTGGGAGTGGAGGACCCGAAAACCTGCTAAAAATAGTAAGTTGTGCTGAATGTGAAGAGCTGCGAGAGTTGATGGTGCTAGTCCAAATGGAATAGGTGGGTGGACACCGATATCCACCTGGATCATTCCTCCCTCCTTGGGAACCAATGGTCCCCATTGCGTTGAGATTCTCAATGAGATGAGGCAAATTTTGATGAACTGAGTATTAGATGTGTTGAAGATGTCAAGGACTTGCGGGTGGACATGCTGGATGCATTTAGTAAATTTGGTTTCTTTATCAGCCTCAGATAGTACATGTTTGGATTTTGTATGTGTAGTTGCAGAATGTATGGCAACATCAGGCAGTGGTGCATTGGGAGTCAGATCAATGGAGTGCTTGTCTTGACAGTGTAGAGGAACCTCTATGAGTGAGGGGAAAACTTCCTCGTATCCTCCATGACTTTGTCCATATACTACAGCCATGCAAGGGAGCCCTGTTTCATGGTTGTGGCCACAATATTTTTCTTTCCCTGTGAGTGAGTTGTAGGGAAAATGAATTTCCTTGTTTTGGAAACAATCTTACTGCGTTGTTTTGTAGTAGTTAAAGAGATGACAGGAGGCGGTGCTACCTCCAGTATCCTGTACAAGTTATTTCCCAAAGTAATAATAATAGCATGAGGCCTAGACTCATACACAACATGTCGCCTCCACAAGTATGATTGGCCCAATAATACATCAGCTACATCAAGAGGAGCAACATCACACAATACGTCATCCGTGAATGGCTTGATACTATATGGAAGGCGACACTGCTAGTGGATGTAGAGATCTCTTCCTTGGTGGAGCCACCCGATGGTATATGGCTGTGTGTGTGCTATGGATGGTAGGTTGAGCAGGTTCATGACCTCTTCTAAGATGAGGTTCTTTTGGCTTCTGCTATCGACGAGAAATTGCAGCGGAGAACCCTTCACCCACATCTACGACTGGAAGAGGTGCTCCCCCTCCTCTGGATCCTCTGGTCCCTCCCTCTGGATCTTGGTGGTGGCAACAATAGCACTAGGATCCGCATCAATGATCTGATTCCCTTTTTCATTGCCTTTTTCTGGTTCTAACTCAGGATCAGAAAATGCATCTGATTCGGGTGCCTTTAGTTCGGCCACCAAAGACTGTTTGGCCCGACACTCGTTTGTGCTCTGAGTGGGGCTGTTATGAAATTCACACCACTTCCTTGTGTCCTTCTTTGGTTTTGTGGTGTTGTTCTAAGTTGCATTTCTTTTGCCTTTCCCCTTGTTCTTCGGTTCGGGGGCACCTTTCGGATTCGCAGATCCAAAGTCTCGCTTCTTCTTCTTAAATTTCTGTTCGATCTTGGCGGCATAGCGATATGCCATGCCAAGAGATGTAATGTCGAGGAACTCCATTTCCTGTTGAATGTGTTTGTGTAGAAAGTCATGGTACTTGAGCACCAAATGTCTCTCTGAATATTTAATACCCAACTTTGTGTGCAAGGTATGGAACAGATTCATCAGTTTGTGCACATCTTGATCCTTTTGTTGCTGCAGCGTGGTCCATTGGATGTATTTGTTCTCATAGCTCCCAAATGGGGTAGTATTGTTCCTTGATGCCGTCTCGAAATGAATTCCAAGTGGGTGTGGCCGAGAACAGAGAGGGTTCCCCTTTTCCCTCTTGCTCACGGTAGGTTTCCCACCAGTCTTTGACATGGGGGGCAGCTTTGAGGAGTGCAAAAATATTCTTTTCTCGGTCAGATAAGTCATGGACCGAAAAATACCCTTCCAGCAAATTTAACCATCTGTCTATAGTGTCTACATCTATTTTTCCTTCAAATATAGGAATGTCAAATTTTACCTGTACCTTGAAGGAAGTGGCGCCTCTAGAGTGGTTGTTGGATGCAGATGCACCATATGTGGGCAGTCATTGAAGGATTTGAGCAAAGTTATCCATCATCATGTTCCTTTGTTTCTCGAGGGCCTCCTCGAGCAGTATTTTGATAGGATCTCCTGCTCCCTCATCTTTATTTTCTTCTGCCATGGGAGGTCGTCGGGGTTTGCGAGGTTGATCTTGCAAGGGTTCAACCAGATCGAGCCCTAACTCCTTATACCCTGACCGCGTTGGGGACATGCAAAGAAAAACAAATAAAGAGCAGACCCCCTCTGATACCACTGATCCGGATTTTATGCAGGAACGCAATAGAATACAGAAATAACCATGAACACAGAGATGCAGCGGAAATAATGCTTCATTTCATTAATATCAAATAACAGAAATATGCTTACAAGCATAATGGAAATAAAATAGCTAGGGTGCTGGTAGCGAATCTCTGAGAAGAGATGTGATGGCTACAGACCTCTGAATTGTGTTACAATGAGGCTCGAGGGCATATTTATTGTTGAGAAACAATGTAGAATCTGAAACATCCAAAAACCTAGCCGTAGGAGATGAGGCGCCAAAACTGTGGGCGCCCATTTGGGTAAATTGGTGGTTCAACTTCCCGGGGGCGTAACTTTGGCATCCGATCTCCGTTTTATGCGCTTAATATATTGTTATAAAGATGTATCCGAGGAGTACAAATTTTGAATGAGCAACATTGATCTGTGGACCCATGTTGTTCTCCTTTTTCCCAGAAAAACATCGTTTAGGGCCTTAAAACGGCTTCGGAAGTTCAGGACCCCAAAAAATGCTAAAAATAGTAAGTTTTGTTGCAACTTGAAAATTGAAAGAATTGATGGTGGGGGTTCAAATGGACTCGGTGGGTGGCCACCAATATGCATCTGGATTACTAATGCCCCAAAACGGCTCTGGGAGTGGAGGACCCGAAAACCTGCTAAAAATAGTAAGTTGTGTTGAATGTGAAGAGCTACAAGAGTTGATGGTGCTAGTCCAAATGGAATAGGTGGGTGGCCACCGATATCCACCTGGATAAATATATATATATATATATAGATATAGATATAGATATAGATATATAGATATAGATATAGATATAAGATGTAAGATATAGATAGATATAAAGATATAGATATATATATATATATATATATATATATATATATATATATATATATATATATATATATATATATATATATATATATATATATTCTAACACTTCATTGTGAAGTCATGTCATATGGTTGCAGGTAATGAACTTCTATATTTAGAAGTGTGATATATGGAGGAGGATCTCTCGGTGTAATGACATGAAATCAACATAATATATAATCATCTGGAATATAAGGTGGTTGTATATGAACAAGGAACTATAAATTGGAAGTTCCTGGGAATGAATATGTGCAAAAAGTAAGAGATCATGAAGTCCAACCATGTCAAGAGGCAGTTATCATCCAGAAGCCAAGAATATGTGACTAGAATATCTCCTGGGAGGATATGTAGACTTTGATAGAAGTTTGGTAAAGAAGAATACCCCTAACAAAACATATCATTAGGAGATGTATCAATCTGATAAAAGGAATTCAATGCCTACAAGAAGATGTCATGGTGAAATATCATAGCTAAGGTAACTTTTTTCTTAAAATTTCATATGTATATGTTTATCTGGATGAATTTGTGTAGGGTCGCTAATCATGAGCAAGGATGTAAGATCCTTGGAGATGATTCGAAAGAAAGCAGCATGGCACAAAAGGTGGACCAAATAAGAAATATAGATGAATCACTTCCTGGTAGATGACATGACTCATGAATGAGTGATGTACGATCTATGGCCTATGGAGCTAAAGTTGAAGATTCCTTAATATCGAAATCCATGACATCAAGGGGAGGAACTCTTCATGAGAAACTGGGTGTCTCACCATTACTATTGCAGGTCCTCAATTGAGAAGGAGCCTGGTGATAAGTTTCTTACTTGGAAGAAACTTGTTAATTCCTAATAATGCACTTAGGTGCATTCCTTATACAAGAATGATTATAGTCCATTGTGGAAGAGGTATTCCCTAGATGAGAGGGAGAGATATACACATCATTCTGGTCTTCACTGAGGAAGACACAATGGAGGATTGGGTAATCATCTGGAATTCGATGCTCTTTGAGAATGTGATAGGGAATTCAAGATAAGAGTATTTGGGGAGCGATATTCTTTGAGGTCTAGAAACCAAAGAGAAGAATAGTCCAAGAAGTTTATACTTTTGGAACACCATGGTGGAGTATGTACCTTGTAGAGACAATGACTATGGTGTCTATAAGTCTTGTGTCTCACCATCACTGTAGCCCATTGTCCCATTGAAAGATGGGGTTGTTAGTCAAGGCCTGGCACTAGGAAAATGCTGGTTGATATGATTCTATACAGATGTGATTATCAATCTTATTCTTCTTATGAGATTCTTCTATTTGAAAGTGACCATGTACTTATATGAATACCTCCCTAGCTAAGAGGGATTGTTCAAAAGTGTAACTAGGATCGGTCTTCATATTGACTATTTAATTATGAATTTATGTAAAGAAGAAGACAAAGATAATAAAATGTATGTTTAGTATTTGCTTCATGGGTTTCCTGAGCAATATTTTGTTATTGGTCAATATAATTCTTCTTGATGTCTATTAAGGATTTTCTTCTGTTTAGAAGTGCAATTAAGAGTCATGAATATGAAGTGTCTAGTCTGAAGAATGTACTCCAAGACCTTGTGAAAGAATTGATTATAACAAGCCCTCAAGACTGCCCACATTCAATGTTGAAGATAAGATTATTTTTAGTGAGGAAATTGACCTATTTGCAGTGAGTAATTCGACCTACAAACTTAGTGTATGGTCAGCGTAAAAGCATGAGAAAGACCGATATATATAAAGTGACCCATGGCTCATTTGACACAGTAAATAATGTGGATCTCTCTGTAATTTCCACAGTGAAAAGTGAAGATATATCGGAGTTAGAAGTGTTGTATTATGACTTGAAGAAGTACGGGTTTCTCTAAGATAGCTACAACGTAAAATAAATCTGGAACATGTACTGATAGTTTTGAAGAAAGGGTGCAAATAAGCCAGTAGAAGCTGCGGACATCAAGAAGAAGTAAAATGTGATATATATACACTCGGATCAAGGTCTAAAATTATAAAAATAACTATGGTCATGCTTATTGAAGACTTAGTATGAGTACAATGGTAAGGATTGCAGATAAAAAGAAGTGTAGACATCATATTTTGAAAATGAGAGAATAAAAGAAAGGTAAATCTGAGGTTTACCTTGAGTACACATAAGGAAAGAAATATGTCTCAGGTGACCATGAAGGAAGAAAAATTATAACCAAAGAGTAATTCAATACAGATATAACTATAGACCGAGTTCTATAGTAGTGGTGCAGGTCAGTGCAAGTTGATGCGGAAGAGAAAGATCAGTGTTGTGAGCATACAAAGAAGTAGTGACAAGGTATTTGAGACATTCCTAGGTCAAGGGTCTCATTCTTGGTCACGGTACTTGTCATTTGAAGATCTATAAGAATAATTCCTTACGGGTTTTCCTCTCGAAGAGGGAGAGGTTTTTCCCTAGCTCTAGGAGCCTAATTTTTGTGTCTCTTGTATTTTGATAGTTGACTTGATGAAAGACTAAATAAACTAATGAAGAGAAGAAATATGTAACTAAAGGAAGCTCACAAGTATTATCAAGAAGATAATTTGAATTAATCTTTAGCCCTACAAATTCTCAACAACTCGAAGGGCCAACCCTAGCCCATGTGACCTATACTCTATAACCATGCAAAGGCTCCAACTAGTTGTGCCATTAGCTCATTAAACCACTAGTTAACCACACATATCATAATTAAATGCACTTATCTTAGGGGCAGAATTGGCAGAGTTTACCATTTTCGGTGGAACTCTAAAATTGTCAGCGTTAACTAGAGTTATCTTTAGTTTTGGAGGATATTTCCTACGTGAAATTGATTGAGCCATAAATTTTTCAAAATTCGACCATTTTTGGCTCAGAAAGAGTCTATCCTAGAAGATTTGGATATTTTGAGCACCTTGAAGTAGGTTTTAGGAGCAGTAGAGGCACAAGCCATGGAATTTGGCCCAATGAGATGTAGTCGGGGAGGGTTAAACTCCTTCGACAAAATACTGTGTTAATGGATCATTTGATTTTTTGTTGTACACTCTATTTCTATTGTTTAGTATTGTTTTAATGTTAAAATGCTCATGAATTTAGCATAAAACATGACACAATTACATGTTTAACACTCACAAACACCATAAGGAAACCTATGCACATCATGTAAATGATAAGCAATTGTTTATAATTGTGAAGATGAAAATAGCAGAAAAAAACTAAAATTGATATTTAGGTCAAGGTGGTATCAGAGAAAGGGTTATTTTCTTGATATTTTCTTGATTTTCGTGCAAGTAAGTTTTTAATGGTTGCAAATATGTGAAGCTTACAAGGTTAAAATTGCAGAGAGGAGAAGGTAAATTGTTGGTTGCTAGCCTTGAGGTTAGGACTAGAAGAAGGAGAGCCAGAAGGCTACCATATCCACTGAAATTTTCACTCCCAACTTCATTTGAAGCACCTCAAGTTTTATCTCTAATTGAGATTGAGGAGGTACAAGTTGCACCAGAAGATGAGCTTGAATCCGTAGCCATCATGTTAGGTGGAGGAGATGCTTAAGGTATTTCTGAAGAGGAAGAATACAATAAGGCTTTCCATAACCTAATTGAAATGGTTAGGGTACTCTATGGATAGAGGAGCACTAGGATGGTTGAAGGGAATTCTAAGTCTCCACATAGAGAGGGAACCTCAAAAAAAAAAAAAAAGGATGAAGAGAAGGATTCAAAGGTGGTGGAGGAAATCCTCTTCCATCTCCACCATCTTCATCATCATCCTCATCATCACCATAAGCATAATCTTCCACTACCACAACACATACCACCCATATTCACTCAAAAAACCCAAAAGGAAAAACTCCCTTACTCAAACTTAATGTCAAATTTGAGCTTCTAATGTATAATGGCGAAGTGAATGAAAATAATTTGGATAATTGCATTCATCAATTAGAGGTTTATTGCAGAATTCATAATCTTAAAGAGGCTGACATAAATATTCAATTGTCTTCCTTCAGGATGGAGGGATCAACACTTGTATGGTGCGAAACAAGGACTCAATAACATATTAAAAACCATGATAATATCTCAATGTCTTGGTCAAATTTTATTGCTGCCATTAAAAGGAATTTCTATCCTCTAGCTTACATGCAAAAATCCAATATGGACGGGTAGAATTTTAGACAATTGAAATGGCAAAGTGCGCAAGATTATACTCATGAATTCAGGAGAAGAGTTCTTATTCTGGGTGTCAATTTGTATTCTCAAGAAACTTTGTTAAAGTATATTGGGGTTTTTCACAGTTAGCTTAGACATACTATTCTCATGTTCAATCCCACAAAATTAGATGAGGTTGGCATTCAAGCCACACTTCTATAACAAAGAGGGAAACAAAGTGCATATGAGAAAATTGATAATTTCCTTCAGTATGAGGGTAAAGGAAACGAAAAGTTTAATGGAAGAGGAAAGAGAAATAGCTCTATCAAAAAAGGGAAAGAGAAACCCACATGTAAACATTGTTCGAAGAATGGCCATGATGAAGAATATTGTTGGAAACTTCATCCAGAGTTGAAGCCAAAAAAACTTAAAGCCAAAGAGAAGGGCGAAATTATTGTAATTATTGAACATGACTTAGGTTCAGATTCAGAAGATGAAACCAAGATTACAACAATGGGTTTGAAATGTAATATCATAAAGCACTAGTTCTTCAAGTTGTTCCAATGCAACTCAAGATGAAGATATAAGAATTGAACTCTTTCATATTAAAGTCATTACTAAACATACCAAGATAGACACACTATTTGATAGTGGTTCTCAAGCTAATTTTATTTCCGAAGACTTAGTTAAGAAGTTAAACCTTGAAACTATTATACATAGAAGACCTTATCCTATAGGGTGGATATGAAAGAATGAAAACTTGCAGGTAACAAGGAAGTACATCCTAAGGTTTGCACTCAATTAAAACTTTCTTGACGAAGTTGAACTTGATGTAGTTCCACTTGAGATTTTAGGTATTGTTTTTGGAATTCCTTGTCTTTATGATAGGAAAGAAGTATTTCATTGCACCGAGAATAAGTATAAAATTTTTAGGGACATAATTGAGTAAAAAGTTAGAGCGCATAAGAAGAAGAGAAGTTTGTCTCTTATACATGTAGGAGAAATGAAGAGAATTGTGAATGCAAGTGAAAATTTGACTTTTTTAATGATAAAGCATAGAGATGTTCTAAATGACACCTTTCAAAAAGATACATCGAATGGAAAAGTTGATTTCATTGAAGTTTTGTATCCTTGTAATAATATTTTTTAGGACTCTAATAGGTTTCCTTTGAAATGAGTTAAACAATATGTTAAAGATTTGCAACAGTTAACATCAGTGTTGAGCAGTGTTGGAAACAACATGTTGGTGCAAGAGAGAGAAAATGTCAAAGAGAAAGTGTCAAAAAAGTTTGAAAATGAAGGCGTAGGTTCCACAAGTACTTGTTTTTGGTTTTAAAAAGGTACATGTCAATGGCCAAAACACTTGGTCAAAATTTTATGCAAGTACAAAGCAAGATCAGCTAAGAATCGCCATGACGACAGTGTTCGAGGTGAGACAATTTTCAAGTTTCCTTTGATTGACGACTGAGGTGGGAGCAAGTTTGTTTTTGCAACAACAATTTGTTGCCCTACAAATTTAGGGAAATTGTAGCATAACAGTGTCTACAATAGCAAGAGAGGGTCTGAAGAGTCAAGAAAAAATATTAGTTTTTGTGAAAAGCTGAAATTGATGAAAATGGGGAAATTTCAGTGGATTCAGATCGGAAGGGTGAGGGAAATGTACTGACATACACATGTTCAGTACTCAAAGATATTTTTGGGTCCATAAGGCTTCTAATGGGGAGGAATGATCAGGTTCTTAGACTTAATCTCAAAATGGAAGTGGTCAAAATCAATCTGAACCTGAACGAACACGAATTACTCGTCGCTAGGAATCTGGCGCACTTCATTTCATCGAAAACTGACTCCATATGTGAAAGTTACAGTATGTTGTTCATTTTCACAAACAACTAAAATTTGTGTAGAAATGAAAAAATGGTGACTCGGCAGCAAAGTCAGCAAAAAAAGAATATTCTTAGAATATTCCTTCAATTTTCCTAATGAAACTATGACAAGTGTCACTTCATGGCTTGTTCTTGAGATTGGGTGACTTGTTGCATTTTCATTGGTTGTGGGATGAACCAATGGGAAGAGGACATGTGGTGCAGCCAGCGGTCGCCACGTGCCCCCTCCCAAAGGCTGAAATCAAACTATGTTCAAAGGTCGAATTTTATATATGATGGAAAAATTTATTGGAGGTCAAGCAGAGGTCGGGATTGACCCAACGACCTCCCCCACACAAATGCCATGTCTTACCATTATGTCTGCACAATAGTTCTTAACTATCAAAGGTCACCAGTTCTATTTAAATTTTATATTATGGTATGGCAGGGGTAGGGCAAGGGCCATCCTCGAAGGGCTAGCCCCAGCCCATGTGACCTATATGCTATGACTGTGGGGGAGGCTCTAGCTAATCATGACATTAGTGCATTAAACAACCATTTAATAACAATTATCATAATTAATTGTGCTTATCTTAGTGGCGGAGTTGGAGGAGTTCACTATTTTCAGTAGAACTCCAAAAATGTCGATGTTAATTGGAGTTATCTGCAGTTTTGGAGGAGATTTCCTATGACAAATTGATAAAGCCATAACGTTTGTAAAATTTTCCCATTTTTGGCTCAAAAAATGTCCATCCTAGTAGATTTTGACATTTTGAGCATGTTGGAGCAGGTTTCAGGAGTAGTAGAGGATTGTAAACAAGACTCTTTTCCATTTTTAGCTAATACAAAGGCCCAAGCCATGAAAGCTAGACCAAGGAGATGTAGCCCAGGAGGGGTGAACTCCTTCAACAAAATAATGCATTAATGGATCATTTGATGGTTTTCTGTACATTTTATTGATATTGTTAAGTACTTTGTTTTAATGTTAAAATGCTCATGAATTTAACATAAAACTTTACACAATTACCTGTTTAACACTCACAAACATCATAAGGAAACCTATGTACATGAAGCAAATGATCAACAATTTTTTATAATTTTGAAGTTGAAATTGGTACAACAAAATAACATTCAGATTTAGATCATGGAGGCACGTGAAATGGCTCTCGAACTCAAATGAAAAACTTAACCTCACATTCTCTTTATGCCATTAACAGTTCCTTCCAGTCACTGTTAGTGTAATAAAACAACATAAAATCATCTGATGTGGTGTACAAAGCTCCATACTCATTTTTCCCATTGACATAATTTGAAATCCTTTTGGCTACTAGCCAATGTGTCTCCTTGGGTGTCTCCATCAACCTCGATAACAAAATCACTACATACATTATATGAGGCCTAGTTGCAATAAAATACATTAGGCTACCCACCATAATTTTGTATCATTTTGGATTGACATTGTTGTTGCAATCTTCTTTGCTCAACTTCAACCCCGTGACAATTGGATTTGGTGTTGGTTTGTTGTTTTTCATATTAAACCTCTCTAAAATTTCTGCAACATACTTTGCTTGAGAGATAAAAATACCATTTTTTGTTTGCTTCACTTCTATGCCTAAAAAATATCTTAACAACCCCAATATCTTAGCGACCCCAAGTCAGTCATTTCAAATTCATTTTTCATGAATTCTTTGAAATCAGCGACGAGAAAATCATCACTCCCTGTAAAAATCAAGTCATATACATACAAAAAAACAATAACAAGTTTACTGTCACTTTATTTTATGTAGAGAGTAGGTTCACCATCACATTTTTCAAACCCATTATCCATCAAGTAAGCATCTATCCTTCTATACCATGCACATGGTGCTTTCTTTAACCGATAAAGAGCTTTCTGAATGCCTTGTCTTCTTGCCCTTCTATCTCATAACGAGGAGGTTTCCCAACATATATACCTCCTCTTTCAACACTCCATTTAAGAAGGCTGATTTTACGTCCATTTGATACACTTTCCATTTATGTTGCGCGGCAATCAACATTGCTCTACGTACTGTCTCCATCTTCGTGACTAACACAAATGTCTCTGCATAATCTCTTCCATGTTGTTGCTTGTATATTTTGGAAACTAGCCTTGCTTTATGCCTTTCAATATTGCTTTCAATATTACTCTTGGTCTTATAGACCCACCTGACTCAAATGACTTCTTTTCCTTGTGGAAGGTCCACTAGCTCCCATGTATCATTCTTTTCTTGCTCCTATTTCTTCATCCATTTCCGCAACCCATTATTCCTTTACTGAGTCATAAAAATGAATTGGGTCATCTACATGAAAAAATAATACAAATAAGGAATTCATACCAGCGTTGTTATCAACTTCATTTTTCTCATAAATTTCACTTAAATTTATGAATTTTGGTCTTCTTATGATTGCGGAAGATAGGCTTGATATGTCACTTGGTGTTGTGCTTTAAGTAGATGGAATTTCGGATCTTTGTGGTGTGCTTGGAGAATTATTTTCTTGACTAGGAAAAACTATCCTATTATTTGTTTGTGGTGTCACATGTTGACTTTTTTTTTGAGCTTCTACAGGTATAAGAGGAGTCACCGTTGAGGAATTACTTTTCTGTAGTCAATTCCTCTTTGTCTTCATGTGGTATACATGTATTCAAATTGATTATCTTCTCTAAACTTCCATACCACTCTTCCTCTTCTATGAACTGAACATCACTACTCATTATGACCTTCTTGGTTGATGGATTGTAGAGCTTGTATGCCATGTATTCATTACTATATCCAACAAATATACATTTCCCCTGCTTGGTGTGCAACTTCTTCCTCAACTAATCCGGGACATGTGCATACGCCACACATCCAAACACTGTCATGTGAGTGAAATTATTCTTTCTTCCACTCCATACCTCTTCAAGAACTATGTTCTTGATGATCTTGCTTGGACACCTATTAATTATATATATTGAACAAGCGAAAGCTTCAATCCAATAATCATTTGGAAAATTCATTTCATTCAACATACTCCTTCTCATTTCCATAATGATCCTATTCTTCCTTTCCGCAACACCATTTTTCTAAGGTGTATACCTTGTTGCAAACTACCTGTAAATTCCAGGCTCCCTGCAAAAACGTAGGAAGTCATTTGTGGTGTATTTTCCGCCTTTTTCACTCCTCAACACTTTGATGTAGTTTCAACTTTTCTTCTCAACAAGAGCTTTGTATTGATGGAATCGCTCAAACACTTCAATCTTTTATTTTAGGAAGTATACCGATGTATTCCTTGTGTAGTCATCTATGAAGGTAAAAATATAATAGCTTATACCGATATAGTGTCTGCATTTGTGCACATAAATATGAATGGAAAATTTGCAAGGGTTCCTTTTCCCTTACAAAATTTCCTGCTGGAAATAATTCTCTACGTTTTTTTCTCAAGATGCATCCTTCACATTAGCGGTTTAGTTTTTCTATGAGTGACAATCCTTTCACCATGACTTCCATATGCAACAAATTCGAACCTCTAAATATGAGATGACCAAATCTCAAATACCATGTCCAATTTTCATCTTTGACCTTTGTATTAAAATCTACTTTTGTGACAGCTACAACTTTTCTTTCATTCACATGTGAATTCATTGATAGTTGTAGTTGAGCACCTTCTTCCTTCAAATCTGATTTTAGCTTGAGAGGAAACATTATATTATTTTTCATCTAAAATTTTGCAATCAATTGTCTTCTTGGAGACTTATCCAGAATCGTGTAGACATCATTTTTGAAAAAGACATTATAGCACTTTTGCATGAGTTTTCCAAAGCTTATGAGGTTATGTTTCAAACCAGGGACAAAATAAACATCTAAAATTTATTTCTTCTCACCCTTTTTTGTTAGAATTCTGACTCTTCATTTTCCCATGACAAAGAATTTTCTATCAATCCCAAATGTCACTTCATATTTTACACTTCCATCTAGATTTGAAAACATTTCTATGTATCCAATCATGTAGTTGCTACACCCTGAATCAAAGAACCATACATCCCCTTGTTTTTCTTGTGCTACATTACAAGCTAAAAACATGCTATCATGGTTCTGATTTTTCTTTATGAAGTTTGCACTTGGTTTGTTACTTATGTCATATTGCTTCTTTCTACATTCATTTTCATAATGACCATAATTCATACAATAATAACATTGAACTTGAGATTTATCATACCTTTGACCTTGTGCTTGATTTTTGCTTGAGCCTTTACTTGGTTTTTTATTGCTGTCCTTCCCACTTGAACTTGAAGGGCTACTTATTCCACCTCTGTGTGAGCTTTGGCCTCTTCCTCTATAATTTGATCTTCCTTGACCTATACCTTGACCAAATGAATCTCGTGTATTGAAGGTGTGCTTCAATGAATTATATTTTCATGAGAAGTAAGTGATGCATGAAGCTCATCCACTGAAAATTGTGAGAGATCATTTATCTCTTCTATGGCCAAAAATATGGCATGAAATATTTCTTGCAAAATTCTCACCACCTTCTCAACTATTCTCCTTTCCTCAAGTGTCTCACCATGAGACCTGATTTGAGTAACCAACCCAATTACATCTGTAAAAAATTAGTCTACATTCTTAGGCTCTTTCATACAAATTGTCTCAAAATCTCTTCTCAGTATTTGTATTTTTTTTGTCTTTACCTTTTCCCTTCCTTGGTAGGTTGTCTTAATGGTATCCCATGCTTTCTTGGACTTTGTTGTTGCTGCAATCCTTGGGAAGACATTTTCATACATTGCCTCGAAAATATATGAGTTATTTTGAGTCGTTCTTCCTGTTGTCTCTCACCAAATCCTTTTCTATGCATCTACTAGTTCTTGGAAACCATTTTAATTTTTACCATTAAATTGAGGTATTTTTGGATTATTCAAGCTTGTGCTTCTGCCATTTTCACTGCCTAAAAAAAAATATCCCCATCTAATAGTTCTTGAAACCATTCTCCACCAATTTCTGAATGTCTTGTCAAGAAAACAAAGCGTTCACTCTTATAGCCCAATAATCATAATTTTTGCCATTAAATTGAGGTATTTGTGGATTAGTCAAGTTTGTGCTTGTTGCTACCGTTTTCACTGTGTAAAAGAATATTTTTCCCTCTTGTAAATAGGCTGCCTAATACTTGTGGTAATACAATTTTAAACCAGCTATGATACCGTGTTAAAAATTTAAATACACAAGGAGGATGCTTCCTCAACACAAAGAGTTCACACAGATTATACAGACAACTCTTTTGGTAATACGATTTTAAACCCACTATGATACTGTGTTAAAAATTTAAATACACATAGAAGATGCTTCCTCAACACAGAGAGTTCACACAAGTTACACAGACAACACAATTGTCAAAATCAAATCATAACAATCTTCCTTTTAATACAAAGTGGCTAGACTGAAACCACAACTATAATGGAGAAAAGAAAATCAAACAAATTTAGTCATGGTGAGACAACACAATTGTGGAAATCAAATCATAACAATCTTCCTTTTAATACAAAGTGGCTAGACTAAAATCACAACTATAATGGAGCAAAGAAAATCAAACAAATTTACTCACGGTGAAAGAGAGTAAGACAAAGTGGTGGCTGTAAAATTCACAAGTAAAATATAGAGAAGGATATGGCTACAAACCACCACAAACCAAACTTTATATTGTAACTTCAAAATATGAAATACATTCATTCATATATGGAGGTTGAGGCTCCTTAACCATTAAAACACTACCTTTTAGTGAGATTTACATTCACCATGGGTTGGGGAGTAGCACATAATAAAACATAACGAGTAAAACACTACCTTTTACTTATATTTACATTCAAGAGGGGTTCCAGAATAGCACACAATAAAACATGTAATTTTTGTTTTCAGACACCCAGCAAAATTCACTCCACTATTTTCTCCCTTTGTCTTTTTAGACTTACTTTTTCTAAGGTTACATAATCTAAACTACATAGATATATATTGAAAACATATATATCTAAAACATTAATACACCAGAGAGACAAAAATTAATACAATATATGTATAAAATTCACTCCACTATTTTCTCCCTTTGTCTTTTTAGACTTACTTTTTCTAAGGTTACATAATCTAAACTACATAGATATATATTGAAAACATATATATCTAAAACATTAATACACCAGAGAGACAAAAATTAATACAATATATGTATAAATTAATACAGAGCATGGAAAGTCTAAACTACATACATATTCAAAACATATATATCTAAGACATTAATACATCAATAAATTATGGTGCACTAAATCGCTTTGACTTTATCAATATAATTCAGTAAAATTTAGCAATAGAACTGCGTATGGTAAAGTATGTGATTTCGAGGGGATGTGTTCTAGCAAAAACTGATTACAAGGAGAAGATGTTGTCCTTTAATATTGGTTGTGCACTATACCTGACCACAAAGAAAAGCGGATCATTGAATTAAGTTTGGAACAAATAATGGATACAAATGATTAACATACTTCGTCAACTTGACGATTCTTGGTCGACTCTATCGAATAAAGGGTAAACTTAATAGATTAGTGATGAGAATCGTTCCCGACGTGTTTGGACAGATGAAATCTGATTAATTAGAACTATTGAGGAAAGATGGGAAACGAGATATTTATTTTTATTTTTATTTTTTTAGTTAGTGATTGATCTTAAACGTCAACTTCACTGGTAAATGCCACCAACGTCGATGGCTTATTCCCCAACATCGGGACATTGATTGACTGGACTGATCAAATCATTTAATATTTGAGGAAAGTATTTCAGTTTGTCGCTTAAGATAATTGCCATAGATCTGATAAAGAGAATGCTTGCTTTTAATCCATTCAAAGGAACCAGCATTGCAAATACCCTTCAACATGAACACATGCTTGGTATGACAGTAGATGGGCTCACTCGATCGCTTAATGTACGTTTTTCTGAAATTGAAAAGTCGAATGGTGTCAATCCTTCCAATATACAAAGGGTAATTGCATTCAGGACTAATCGTCCAAGTGTTAATTCGAATCTTCACACCTTTGTCCTGTGTGTGCAGAGGTGGAATAGATACTTCTATTTCTAGTCATGTGCATTTGATGCCAAAGAAGCCTTAGTGCAAATACAATCTGAATTCCTTCCTAATCGTTATTCTCATGTGTATGTGTTCTCGCTGGTCTACATGATGTATTGTGTTCTTGTCTTCGTGCTAATGCTGTGCATATAAAGTGGACGCTTGTGACTTCAAATATGTTTTCTCTCACAGATTCTAATGGATGACATAGTGGAATGAAATTATAAGAAAAATATGTTTTCTCACATATTGTAATGGATGACAATGTGGAATGAAAATATACGAATTCAATATATTTACTTCCATACCGACTTTAGTTTTATTCCAAAGAACATCTACGGTACTCATAGGTGCATCAGTTGAATGCTTATCTTTTAATATTAATGTTATATAACCACATCTTCAAACACTATATGAGTATTTGACGAAAAGTAGGTCACGTACCTTTCAGACTATCAATTAAATCACATAGATGTTTTTCGACCATAAAAGTAGATATCGTGTTGAAGTATTGATCGACAGATTTGTTCATATTTTTTGCTGCACATGTAATGTGATGATCGATAGCAAGGATAACCTAGGGCTTTTATTGGTTGAATATTGTCGAAAATTTCTCATGCTATGTAACTGATAGCAATAATACCGAGTTAGAGAGGGTATTGTCTCAAAATATGTCTTTTGTACTTACGAGCAGCAAAAAATAATATCGATACTGGTCGACTGAATTTGTCGACATTTGACATGAACATAGCTACCTGGAATATAGGGAAAGAAATTTCCATGCATGGAACCTCTAAGTTCACAAATTTGGTGCATTGAAGATGAGAAGAAATGATACTGAATAACAGTTTCAGTTCCTGTCGATTTGATCGACTTGGAAAAACCCAATAAACCGACCCAAAATGACTTCCATTTACTCGTAGACATTGACCAACTAGGGGAGTTGATAAAGAAATGACATGTGTATCATTTTTATTATTACATTTGAAGAAACTTTATCACGTTTGAAGTTTATCATATTGATATTATATGTAATGAAGTTTGGGACAAGAAGAAAAGTTGCATGAAGGTTTTTGAGTCTGTAATTATGTTGTGGACTCGGATATTTAGTCACTTTATGATATTAAAACAATTAGGATTGGGTGAAATATGAGCCCTTTTTTAAAGGGCAGGAGATCTTTTGTAATATCTCAAGGATCAAAATTTTAAATAAATCAACATATCTAGTGTTCCAACTAAAAATAACTGTGATAAAAACACAGAACACAACAAATATAAGAAATTGAAGTCCACTTGTGAATCCTGGATGGATTCACCACATAAACATCACCGCGGGGTTTTCGTCCCGGGATCAATAATAGAACTGGTCAGGTTCTCAACCCAAACATAATAAAATAGATAATTCAGAATGCCCTAAATGCATAGCTTCTCTCCCCTTTTATAGGCTTGATGGGTCAATACCATGGGTCAATTCTATCCACTTTGACTGGATCAAGAAAGGGGATATTACAAATCCTCCTGCCCAAAGATTGCTTGTCATCAAGCGATCCACTTCTATCGACAACAGAAGCATTTGTACATTGATACCAGGATCCCATACAATCTGATGTGCCCTCCATGTTGAATGGTCCTGAATGGATCCTTCAACACCTGGATCCCAAACAATCCTCTGACCAATCCTTCCCTGAATAGATTTACCTGGATCCCAAACAATCCTTTGGCCAATCATTTCCCCAATGGATTCTCCTGGATCCCAATGCCACCTAAATCCTGGGACCTGTGGGTTATGGTACCATTTCAACCCTCCATCGTTGTCTGCACCAAAGTGCCCAAGCTACAATATGCGCTCAGCTATGAGTATCCTCCAAAGAATCAACCTATCAATAGAATACCAACTCATAATCTCTCGCCAATCCATACTTGGGGAGGGATAAATATCTGCAAATCTACTATTTTGATGTTGTTCGATGCTCAATTCATGCTTCTCTACTTGGTTACCCAACATGATGTAGTTGGAGAACTCTTCCCTTCTCTTCCCAACGTATAAAGGTGGGTTGTTGGTGTTGCAAGCCTTATCTATGTATTCCTGTAGAGCGCTGTTATGGGACTTCCAATTGTACTCCTCATGAGGCCTTGTGAGGGACTTGAGTTTTTCCTCAATACTAGACAGTTTGGTCGATGATTTGGCACATTTCCCTATGAGTTCCTCAATTTTTCTATTCTCCTGTAAGACAGTGTCTCGGACTATCCAGACTCTTTGCTTCAACAACATAAGATATGTCTTGAAATGCATGATCCTCTCCTCAAAATGCATGATCCTCTCCTCATTTGATTCTCCTTGGGTGTATTCATCCTGGACCTCTTCACATGTGAGGATGAGTTGTCCATCATTTCTGGTTGTCAAACATGGATGTACTGGTGGACTGTTGTCTATCCCTGATTGCCCATATTCTTTATGGATTTCCTCCATTGTATTTATAGATTCAACTACCACAACATAAGGAGGAATTGCATCTTTCCTTTCGTCATGTACTTTGTCAAGCTGACTACTCAGCTTGTCCTGCAAGTTTCTCTGAAAAGCATGGTGTTGTTGTTCACCATTTGTACTTGACTGCTCAGATCCTCCATAGGTCCTCTCCTGAAAACCAACAGATAAAATAGCACACAGCAAACTCTAATCAAATTCTATATTATGAATCAAGGAAATTACACACATATTTATACAAACAAAAGTCTCAAGATAGGAATTCTATCTTAGACGTACAGTAGTGTAGTTGAGAGATTCTCTCAACCACACACTAAACTAGGAGAAACTATATTCTAGCTAATTCCTATTATGTAGGAACAAACTCCTCAAATGGAGAATTACAACCATAGACAAGTAGGAATTAATTATTTCTAACTCCAACAAACCCATCTATGGATGAATCCCCATGATCTGAAGAAGTATTTAATTTTTCTATCCTTGTTTCCTCCTTATTATCTGGACATGAATGGTCAAGTGCCCAAACTCCCTTGCATAAAAAGCATAAGCCTTTCCTCCTTAGTTCATTTTTGTTGTCTCCACAAAATTTCTTTAGTTCCTCCTTGGTTAACTTCTTTCTAAGTAGTTTGATGCTCTGTTTGATCAATCCCTCAGCTATTTCATAAGCATCAGGTGATGCAGTTATCTCCTTCCTCCAAATGGCCAACAATTTGGATCTCAATTGTTCACAGATGGCCCTATCTTCTCCTAGGATCGAAGACATGATCTTTTGCATGTCTGTTTTGATGAAGTTTGGATGAGATGTTGTAATTCCATTGCAGAAGTATTGGAACATCTGAAGGATTAAATCATCACACTCTAGATCCAACATAAGTATACCAAATCTGAATTTCGCCATGCATGCCAAAATTGTGCGCTTTTGGAAAAAAGTAAGAATGGTGGTGTTGTCCAACCCTTGGAGTGCTTCTACCATTACCCGAAAAGTCCTCCTCATGATGTCATCATTGTAGGGCAATATCGGTGCTGTTAAGGCTATGATTTTACCGAGACAAGAGGCGACCGTGAGTCTAACCTTTTCACAAGAATGCTCTAAGAACCTAGGTTGTATCAAAGCAAGCATGGATGGCTTCAAGGCCCAAATTGACCCTTCCCATTCTGATTTATCTATCAAGATCAAAGCCTCATTTAATATTTCTAGTTGTAGGAGAACATATTTTGACTTTGTACCCTACAATTTGGATCCAAGTTCGAAGAGACACTTGCTTGTTACATCTTCCTTCCGGATATCTTTTGACTGCTGAAGGATAACATGGACCTTTCGAGAAAAAGGCCTATTGCTCTGCTCTTGCTTCTGATTTGTATGTTGTTGCCATCTTTGAACCACAAAAGTATTGTAGCCCAAAGAATCCATTGATATATCATTATGTTGATTCTTGTGGCGTTTCCAAAAATAAAATAACGACATTGGCATCAATGGATCTCAATACTTAGCTAATGAGAAACCTGAGAGTGATCCCTATCTAGCAATAGCTTTCCATCCTTTCAACAATGACCATATATGCAAGAAAGATATGAATCTTCCATGCACATGAATAAATATCATGGGTACATTTATAATATTCCATACAAATGAATAAATATCATGGGTACATTTATTCATAAGAGGCTATATACAAGCTATAAATGATTTTGTCAATCATGCCTTCAAATATTTTCACAAATTTAACCCACAGACTTATATATGATTTTCCCTTCACTTATTTCTCCCAATAAAATAATTTACTGAAAAATAAAAATCCAACTTGGGTGATAAATATCATCTAAGTGAGAAATGCTGGCTAGGGTGAAAATTAAATTTCACCGAAGTTCTTTACATAAAACTCTCAGACTGGAAGGATGCACAACTCTGAAACCACTATAATATCCCAAGGATCAAAATTTTAAATAAATCTACACATCTAGTGTTCCAACTAGAAATAATTGTTAGAAAAACACATAACACAACAAATATAAGAAATTGAAGCCCGCTTGTGAATCGTGGATGGATTCACCACATAAACATCACCGTGGGGTTTTCGTCCCGATATCAATAATAGAACTGGCCAGGCCAGGTTCTCAACCCAAACATAATAAAATAGATAATTCAGAATGCGCTAAATGCCTAGCTTCTCTCCCCTTTTATAGGCTTGATGGGTCAATACCAACAAGAAATACCATGGGTCAATACCATGGGAAAATACCATCAAGAAATACCATGGGTCAATTCTATCCACTTTGACTGGATCAAGAAAGAGAATATTACATCTTCTCCACCTTGTAATTTAAATCAATTTTTAGTTCATGAAATCAACTTTTCCTCACCCATTGGTTATGTTATGATCAATACAAATGTGTTCTACATGCAATATATCAAATACATGGTCCATATATATCCTAGCAATACAAGAAGCGAGGAATTAAGAGATCATAGGCATAAAAACAAAAATATATAGTTGCAGTAGAGTAGGAAACAAAGTTGGCATAACACCCGCGATGAGTAGTAAAAGCTTTTTAGTAGTAAAAGCTCTTTGACATAAACACTTGCAATCCACAATGAGTCAAAAAAGTCGTCAAGAACATGACTCGACAAACTAAACACATACAATGACAGTTGGCATTGCCCATATGGCTAGTGGTAGCGAGTGCCTTGACATTGATGTCAACAACCGTAGCAGAGATGTGTGAGACAAGGCATTGTCTTATAGTTGCCAAAGTGTGTTGGTATTGATGGCAACTAAGCTAGCATTGATATGGTTGGTGTGTCAAGTTTACGGAGAGTTTAATGATTGTTGTAGTTTCTTGTAGAGAATCATCATAATAACACGATTATAAAAAATAAAAAAAAACATAGTACAAAAATTATGATGGTTGGGATTGTAAGACATTGGAGGAGATTCTTCCCATGTGTTTAGCTTACATACTCCTTGAGATGGCGTGGATTTTGGTTGGAAAGAACTTTCTAATGTTTATTGTAGTTTCTTGTAGAGAATCATCATAATAGAACGATTATAAAAACAAAAACCATAGTACAAAAATTATGATGGTTGGGATTGTAAGACATTGGAGGAGATTCTTCCCATGTGTTTAGCTTACATACTCCTTGAGATGGCATGGATTTTGGTTGGAAAGAACTTTCTAATGTTATGTGGATGTACAGAAATGGCCTCCTGCATTGAAATTTATTGATAGTGAAAGTCATGATCTCCATGGCCAAAGTTGCAGCGCGCAAAAGCTTGGAAGCCCAAAAGCTCGTAAATTTATTATAAAGTGACATGGATAGCATGGAGCTAGGCTGGTGGCAACAATGCCCGCCCAGAAGCACGGCAGCCGAGATGCCCATAACCCTATCTATAAATGACACAGGGAAGTCTTGAGTTGGGTCGGCGGGAACAATACCCGAAGGCCCACAGCTTTATTAATAAATGGCACGGGATAGCATGGAGTCCGGCTAGCAAGGAATGGAAATTTACATAGTATCAATCAACAAAACCGGTAGCAAAAATTGTCCGGAAGTGTGAAAGCGCGGAGGTCTTCAGAGGCTGGTAGGTGGAAGGTGGGCCAATCGCAGAACCTCCATATTAACACCGTAAAGGAAGACGAGCGGCCATTGTGAGTGGGTTACAAAAGTGGGCTAGGCTAGAAGTCCGTAAGCTCGTAAGGTGCATGTAATTCATTTTATAAGAAGTTACGTGAATGAGAAAAGTTAGTTTTGTATTAGTCAAGTTAAATGTGTCATGCATGTAATACACAAAATATAAACTCCATACATCTCCAAAAAAACAACGAAGACAATAGAATTAGTGACAAATTAAAAGAGACTATAGTCGTAATAGTATAAATATAATAGAGTAATATAATAGAGTAATGGATCATTAGACAAAGTTAAAAGAGCATCCAAGATGAGCAGTAAAAAATATTTGACAGAAATACTAAGGAGGAGATAAAAAGGTATTCAAGAATGACACCAAATAAGATGAACACACATATAAAGAATTTAATGATCAAGATTATGAAAACAAAATATTGAACTAATGATCTCCCTAGTATAAGAGTAGCAAAACATTTGTTTGGGTTGTGACCTTCGTAGCTAGAAAGTAGATAAATGGTAGCTTAGTTGAATAATTAGATCTGACAGTGTTTGTAGGTGTGATATGAGCACATGACAAGCCGAGAACTACTTTGTATACATGAGGGTGTAGCAAGAGAGTGAAGAGGTCCATGTTGGGTAATTAGCAAAAGAGCATTGGAGATACTCCTTGATTGCACAATCGCCTACCAAATTGAAGGTGAAGCGTAAAAAATCATAAGATAATAGTAGTGTTGTTGCAAAATTACTTGGGATGAGCAATGAACTAAGGTTGTGGAAGATGTTGATGGGACTCTTAGGCCTGTGATTAGTCATCACACTTACTATAATTAAATCAATGTAATAAGTAGTAAATGTATAAAGTACATATAATGAATGAATTGTTTGATTTGGTCTGACCACTCCAACCATTTACCTAATGTATAAATGAACATGAAGTATTAGTGAAAATATGATTATAATTCCTTCCCAATTATTCTTCCCATGTGTATGTGCATGTATTCTTATTGATGTACATGATGTAGACTATTATCTTCTACTTGTGAATGCTCTATCTACAATAGTGGACAGATAACACTTTAATATATATGAATTGGATTTATGTATTTTCTCACATATTCAAAAGGATGACAATGTTTAATGAAATCATGAGAATTTAATTTATTCTATTGTATACATACTTTATTTTTGTTCCAAATAACACCTAGTCCACTCACAATTTCATGAGTTCAATGTTTAGTGTTTGATATTAAATTTATATTTATATATATATATATAAAAGTGTGTTCAAATAGAAGAGAATCACCTTTTAGGAAACATGGAGGGATTTTTGAAACAAAATCTATGAGATTGACATTTTTTCCCTAACAATAAAAAATGTCAACATATTTGGAAATGATGCTAGGGATTAAAAAGTCAATATTATTTTCCCAATGAATGAATCATTTTCATCTACTACAATCTCACCTTCTCATTGGACTAGAAGGAAGTAAAAGCATATTGCATCAATTATGTTTTGGAGATTGCATGAACTTAGGGAAAGTTGAACAATCATGGAAAGTTCTAGCCCAACATGGATTACCTACACCGTGAAATCAAGAAAGAAAACTTCACTAATATATGAACTTGAAGGTAGCTTAAGAGGATTCATAGAATCTAAAAAAAGGCACTAACAAGAAGCCTTAAGAAGAAGCTTGGTAAAGAGGCTTGTACATCCCAGAAGGAAGAAATATACCTTTTCTTTCTTCCTGAGAAACAAATGATGTTAAATCATGAAGAAATATGGAAACAAACGTGAGAGGATGACAATTCGAGAAATCAATTGTGATTGGCTGATAGTCCAAGAAATAATTGTAGAATAAGGGTGAGACCTCTTTCCTTGCAAGGTGAAAAACCTCCCCTTCATGTTATACCCCCAAAAATTTTACATATATTTAATGTGGATGGTTTCCTAAACCCCAATAAATATATGGACTTATTCATGGCTATTCGTGATATCTAAGGAATTGTACACAAATATGTCATGGTTAAAATATCTCATAAAACTCTAATAGAACCCGATTATGACTGCTACATTTCCCTTCATGCCACCCTAATTACTCCTTTTGATGATATTTAAGAATCCTTGATAGTAATATATTCACAAGCCATTTCATATCATACCTTTCTTACTCATTTTGCTCAGAATCATCTAGAAAATAATGAAAAAATACATATTTTAATCTCAGAATCTTTAAGGCCCTACAATAGATATTGCAAGAAACTCACTATATTGATCTAGTTGTGTTTTTTTGCTATAAAAATGAAATACCTACAAATATCAATTACACTATAAAATAGAAACCTATCAATACATTGCGTGAAGATATGGTAAGAGTGTAAGAGGGGGAAGAAGATATGGTAGAAAAAAATGGTGAACCAAAATTATTCTTAGATAAGTATAAAGAGACATGACTTTTTTGAAGAAATTGTAATCAAAGAATCCAACATTCATGTGATGTGATCAATAAAAATTAGTTGTGAGAGGTATTTTTTACGAAATTCCTCCCAATGTATCAAATTTCAATGTGTTAGAAGAATCGTCTTCTTCATATGTAGATTCAAAAATTTCTCAACTAAATAGAATGGTTATGCATATGTGGAATGAAATATTAAGGCTAAGAAGATGATATGAGAAGATGTCATGATCTTATTAGAATGTTGGAGGACCAAAATATGGTTTCAAAGAAATAACTTATTGATGTCAAAATTTCAATGAAGTATCTCCAAGGGAAGAAAGGTTGCTAATGTTTAAAAGCCTGGGCTTCATCATGATTTAATAAGAAGAAATACAAGAAGAATAAGACATATAGTCACTTCAAATTATTATAGATGGTAATATTAACACCTTATAATCCACAATTATGGGATATGTCCAAGTATCTTCACTAAAGGAAAATCTTATTGAGGAAAGTCAACAGCTTATGGAATAAGAGAATATTATTCAAATAGGAGCTCAGATGAATAATGTAAAATTGAAGGTGTTATAGCATATTCTTCCCACCTTGAGTGAGTAAGAGATACCAATATCCATTGTTAGAATTGTTGACCCTAATTGACAATTTATCCTCTTTTATTATCCATTTTAGCAAATATAGCCACCCACATGATATTGACATCTTGAATGTGGTCACCATTATTGAGTATATAATCTAGGAACACCATTACTTAGTTGCCTTATACTAGGAACAACCATGGTTAAATATTTTGGAGTCTGTCATTTATGAGGAGATCGACTTGACCTACATGTCCATGAGGTGGCTAGGGTTCAAATATTACAAAAATTCCTAGCTTCTCAAGCCCGTATGTGTCTAGATACATTCCCACAGATGATGTAATAAGCCTATATATTTCAAACCTGTGAAGAGGAGAAGAGTTGGCTGCATAAGGAGAGAACTCAGTTACACTTCAATTTGGCATGAGGTTATCCCTGATTTGGGAAGTGGAGAGGTTAAAGATTAAGGAGGAGTGGAGAGGTGTTGAGGGTATAATATGTATCTTTTATCAATTAATAAGATATTATGAGTTCCCCTTCAAATATTTCGTTTATTTTTTAAATATAGTTTGATTCAATTATGGTTTTTACATGCTAATTTTCCCTTGGCCAAGGAAAACCATTGTTTGTTTGACAATGCTCATGTGTAGGGGCTTGGATCAAAGTAGGTAACAACAAGACCGTCATGTGAAACATGATCTCTAGCAATGTATTAATGTTACACAATATTCAATAGGCTGCAAGGGATCAAATATTCCATGGCTCAAGAGATTGAATTTATATGTATGTGATTTCATTACATATTGGAAATTCATACACTTTATGACACATCATTTCATTTGTGTGGGATAAGATCCATGAAGAAATGAATCCTTGTTTTGAGGGATATTTTCTGGCACCAAATAATTGGTGACTCCAGTAGGGAATCAAACCCTAGTTTGTTGCTTCTCCTTCCTTGGTTTATATCTTGTATTTTAAACTGTTGTTGAATTCTTTCCTTTATTTTTCAACCTCATATAGGAATAATTTAGGATTAATTTGTTTTTATCTAGACTTGTTCAAGCCTATTTTAGTTTTACAATTCACATTTGGTCTATGGTCACTCCCTGAAAGGAGTTTATATAGTGATCAAATAGTGTGGTTGTAGCTTTTTAATTGCATGTTCGTGACTGCTATTTTTCTTTTTATATTTTTGGTGTAACTACCTACTGAATGTGACCTTTCTAAATGGATTTTATCTGATATATCCTTCTCATATGTTCTCTGTTGACTATCTTGAGTTATATCTACTTCATACATGATTCAACAATATTGTGTATGGATTAGATCTTCCTTGTTTTACAATGTTTGTGTATTTGTCTAGGTTTCTTCTTCCTATTTTCATTTCCTTAATGTCACTTGTTTGTTTTGTTTATTTTGATAGTGAAAAACTAGAACTGAGGGGTGTGACTGAGTATTTGTGATGTATTTTATTTCTTGGATCATAAAAAAAATTATTTTTCTTTCAAACCTTTCAAGTGTTGTTCTTTATTTAGCCTTTGATTTTTTTCTTTATAGGTCATTGTGACTGCATGATTTTCATTTTTTACATTTAATTATAGGCATGAAACTTACTTTGCACTTATATTTGTAGTTCATATATTTGTGCAAATGTATTTTTTGTGATTCTCTTTCATAAAGCCAAGTTTTGAGCTTTTCACTACTTAGTGCTCTTGATTTGGTTATTTCTTGAAATCTTCTTTTTGTGTTTGTTTGTGTGTTATTTTTTAGATCAGATCTCTTTTTCAAATCTACTGATTTTCAGAAAAGAGTATTGAGACTGAATGCAAGGGTTTTTGTCATTTGGATAAGGAAAAAGACTATCTACCTTTTGTCATTTAGTTTTCATCGAAAGAGAATGTGAAACTTTGTATTTCATGTAGCCTAGATAAATATTGGTATTGAATACACATAATATAAGTTGGAATTAGTTACCGATGAGTAAACATCAACCAGTAAAATCATCGCTTAATAAAATCGATTTGACGTTATTTTTTTTGTTCTCTAGTAGCACACCAACACTACCTTATGGTTTTAGGGACTTGCCATAGGTGGGATCCAAGGCTAACAACACAAATAGTAGAACCTTAATTTAGGGAGTGGAAATCCATTTTCAATTTCCCATTTCGAACGAAACCTTACGTAAGGGTTAATTACAAGGACACATTTGACCCAGTGGAGTGATCTACCCCACTTCACTATGTGTTGATGACATGTTTTGCATGTACTCTAGGGATATCATTGATATGAATTCAATTTTTATAGAGAAACCTATGAAGAGATTTTATGCTAAATACCCTAGTTTTTCATGTGAATCTAAGATAATATTTTTCTACCATGTTGGGTAGCAAGGAAAAATTGAAGGATAGAAGTTTATCTTAAAGTTTATAAACCTTGGCGGGTCTTACTAGTCCCTAATATGCAAATTGTAAAATTATTGGAAATATTTTTATAGAAATATTTATATTTCTAATGATTTTATATTCATCTATATAATGTTTTAGTGATTTTTAAGGTAACATAATTTTATACTATATAATGTGGGTGAATAAATTTTAGAAAAAAATTAGAAAAAAGTGGAAATTGGTGAAACCTTTTTTTTTTTATAGAAAAAAATATGGAAAATTAGCCCACCTGCGACTATTAGACCCTAAAAATTTCCCTGTCAGATAGTTGTAACCATAGTTTCCATAATATTGGGGAAATATTCTATAAAATCAACTTATGTTTCTAGTATCATTTGATTTTCCCAGCTTGTAAAAACTCACAAATGACACCATATGCCTAGATCCAAGGTGGCCAGTAATGGCTACAAGGTTACCTTCTAATACTCTTAAATTCGAAGGAAAGTCGAGAGAAAAGACAACCACAAATATTACCTCCTAGCACTTGTGTGTTCTTCAAATTATTTGGTAGATGGTTTTGTGCATTTTTCTCATTTCCAGTTAATCCTTACCAATGATGCCACCAAATGGTACATTGAACTTCGTTAGGCATCCTGTAGTAACTATGCTTCCTTGGACCAAACCTTTTTGAATAATTTTCAATTACCTTCATGGCAAGAATGTAGGATTTTCGTCCTATCTAAACTTTAAGAAGGTACCTCTACTCACATTTTTTATCATATACGAAAGTGGGGGAGATGAAAGAGGTTAGTTATGACAAATATTCCCGATCAGTTGCTTAAATATTTGTTTACTCGATCCTTGCTTCCACCTATAGACAAGGATCATTCCATGGTAAAGAAGTCTACCATGGAGATGGTCATTCTATGTGCTCAAGATCATGATTTGATTTATATAAATTGGGTACTTTATATGATGTTATTCCTAACACTCACGACCATTCTGTGATCCCCCATGCCCTAAACCTGGACCACATTGGACGATGTCATAATTTCCATGTATACCAATATTGTATGTTAGCAAGTGTTGGCAATGATGGCAAAGGTTGTTTTAGGGATATGGTTAGAAAATGTTGTCATTTTTGTAAAAGGTGGTTTTAAAGAGCTTATTAGCATGTGTTTTTATTGATGTCAAAGATCATTGATCCTAAAGGTCATGTGGTCAAAGAATCAGATAATTGCAGAAATTGTAACTACATAAGATCAACTCAAATTCTTCTACAAAGTACTAAGATGGATAATCCTCTAAAATACATTTTGAGAAGTATATGGAAACATGGAATAGTCAAAAGGGTTGATGATTTATGACTAGTTGATTTTTAGGTTGGTTTTAAGATTCATGGTTACACACAACCTCAAATCCAAGTCAAAGATCATATTTCTTAATAATTTCCTTTATTAACATTTTTTTTTTTTTGAAAATTACAAAGGGACACAAAAAATATTCCCTGAACGCAAACCCTAGAAATGTTAATGTTGTTTGAATACTCCAAATAGTGACAAAGTTATGAGGGATGCTTTTTCTGCCACATCCAAAAAATAGACCGCCCCTACATGTTAACCTTAAAAAAGGGGTGGGGGGGGAGGGTGGGGGGCGGTGGGGGGGACTATTTATGTGGACCATCATTCTAATAGTGGAAAATATCAATATTTTTTTCACTTCAACGAAGGTACACGAGGTTTAATAGTCACAGATGAAGAAAAAAAAACCAATTAATGGTCGAGCAATCAAGGAGGGTTCACATTTAAATCACATCTATCCATCCACTCCATGAACAAGAAATCAATCGCCTTAATCTCTTCAAGCAGTGGAACAAGAAATATTGATGAGAATGGTGATTTCAACATGGCACTAGGTGGCAGGTGATGTGGCATGATGACAAGAAAACACGTGGAATGATATGATTGGTGGAAAAATATGACTCGGCACTTAGTGAGTTAATAACGTGGAAAGTGACAAGTGGCATACAAAATCAACATTTTCAAGTGCCCAAGTGTGCTAAATATGGATGATATGTGGTACTAGTCAGGATCCACCATGTGTAATGCATGACATAAACATGATGACATATGATGAGTTCGCATAGAAGAAAAATTGTAGACCCTCCAACCGTAGAACAAGTGTTGAACCCAATTTGGTTATTCAAGTCTATCACGGGTTTGGAGAGTTGTGTCAAGGAGTTCGAGTGTGACGTCAAGAGTTAGGGAGTGATTTCAATATTTAGAGTTTAGTTGTGACATAAAGACCAGATGCCCTCAAAAAATTAAACAACACAGTTTTCGTGTTATGGTCGCATCTATAGAGTGATAAGTATTTATCGTAAAAGGGCCTAGCATTCGGGAATTTAGACCACTTTTGCAATGAAAAATATAAAATATGTTGAGGACCCCCACACTCATTTATCCCCCAAAGCAGATAATCCAAGATCATGACATGTGGTTAACTGGACAAAGGTGCTACAACATAGAAAAAAATGTTTTTTTGGAACATTAGGTTTAATTTAGCAAATTATTCCATATTTGGCATTTCACCAAAGTTAGAAATGCATTTAAAACTACAGCTAAAACCAATTTTGAAATTAAAAAACAAAATTCAATTAAAGAAAAGAAAATACACTAGAATTGGAACTATATAGGAGAAAGTCTGAAAAGTTGACTTTAGAACGACATGCAAGGAATAAAGAGCAAGAGAAGAAAGAAATTGGAATTTAAGATTAATAGTTAATTAAAATAATAGAGTGGAAGTTAAAATAAATATAAAACTAAAATTACCAACTCTAAAATCTTTATAAGCAGTAGAGAATGGGAAGAGATCAAAATCAGTGTTATAGATGAACAACATCTGAGGTGTAACATACCTCAATACCACATTAATAAAAATTATCTTCTACCATAATTATAGTCCCAAAATATTTAGTCATTGTTGTGAAGCATATATCTATGATATAAATAAAACACTCACGATATTTTTCCTTTGAATTCATAATTTCATTAGTTACACTTAACCCATTATCAATAAGCTCTACTCTTATTTTAAGAATTTAGAATTTTCACTACTTGTATCTTGTTCATACTTAATCAATGTATATGATTTTAGTTTTGGACATATTTAAATATAATTATCATAGTATGTTATGAGGACCTTTCGCTTGCCATATTTCCTAACTCTATGCATTGACTTATAAATAAAGTTTGGATATGAGTTTAGTTCTTCCTTAAAATAATACATATGAGGTTTTGATTATTTATACATGTTAATAATGATGGCTTCCACTCCCCCTTCCCCACCCCCTCCCTCTCCCCTTAATCCTACCACAAAGATTCATATGTGTGCCCCCCTAATTTTGTCAAAGGGAATAATATGTGTGTTTTTCAATTTTGATTTATGATTGAAATGAACTCTTTGAAATAGTGTACATATTTTTTAAGGAAAATTATATATATATACCACTCATATACTTATGTTCACATGGAGCATAAGAACTTTGTGTCCTTCCATGCATGTGGATTTTCCCACTTTCCATTCTAACCATGGGCCAACTCACCTTAATCACATGAATCATTGTTAATTACTGGAAATTTTTAATTTTCCATTGTTCTACGTGTTATGTGGAATTTTCATGATTGTAGACAAAGGTGAATTCCCTAGTTCTAGTGGTCTGACCTAGAACAATAGAAGACAAAAAGCATACTTTTTTCCTTAGAGAAATTTGATAATGGGAAATAATCCTACCTACAAGTTGTAGTAACCCTTCCTTTCCTCCTCACTTGTAAGTTCCAATTGCAGGTCCAAGCACTTGTACCAGCCTCCTGCCACATCTACCCAATTAATCATCCAATCGCGGTAAACATGTGATGAAGGGTTACTATGATATGATTAAACTTCATAAGTACAATCAATGAAGTGGATCCATTGGAAGACAACTAGCCTAACCTTGTACACATGCAAAAGAACCCCCAAGAGCCATCTAACCAATCGAGGTGACAAGCCCCTCTGAAAAGATGACATTTTGGTGAATTAAATCCTCTTTCGCTCACTTGGCATGGGCATGAATGCCACTAGGGCCCTCCAGTAACTCCCACAGCAAGGCAAGAATGCGAATGGGGAATTTTCCAGGTAGGTTTGTGCATGTGACTCCGAAGTGTGTGCCACTTTTTCAGGGACTAGACCTAGGCCATTTCCCATAACTCCATGAAACTTCCGGAAATGGAAAATAACATTGAAAAAATGATACAAATGAAAATAATTGAACAAGGACTTGAATAGACGCCTACTAGCCATGGTGGGAATTTTTTCAAACATCTCACAAATATGCAATCTACAGGATTAAAAAATAGATCTGAGCATAGGGGTCTCAAATTTCTCTGAGAATCACTAATATTAGTAATTTCTACCTTGTCACAATAAATACATTACTATCTATTAATCCATAGATTCATTTCACATTCAGTGATTAACAAAAACATGATGAGAGCCATACATTATCACTGTCAGATAGCTCAGTCATTACTAGTATATAGCCAACAGAAATATCAAGGATATAACGACTATATAAACCACATATAAACAAGTATATTTAAACATAGAGTGTCAGGTAGAATAAGCTCTTAATAATGAATACAAATTCCAACAAGGTTTGAGACCTCCACATTCCACCCAACCATAGATTGGCTGAAGCAAATATATTTTAGCTAATAACCCTCATGCCATATTCGAAGCATGAATGTGAAATCTCATAGAAAAATCCATGAAAACAAACTAGGGCTTCCAAAGGCTAAACCGACTCAACCCTGAACTAGTGATTCCACCTCACGATTGGACTTCACTAATCATCACCATATCAGTATTTACCCATGGTTTCCAGGTCTCTGGAGTGTTTGCTCCAACCAAAGCTATATGAATAGTAGCTCAACCCACAACTACTATCGGGCTCCATAGTGTTTGTTTAACTAAGGCTCTGATACTAGTAACTAAATCCACCAAGGGGTCCAAAATTTTGATCCTACCAAGGCTCTATCACTATTAATTCAACCCAATATGTTACAAGGCTCTAGAGTGTTTGTCCAACCAAGGCTCTGGGAACTAATAACTCAACCCAATACCAAAAGAGCATGAGAAAATTTTATGAAACCAACTTCAAAATAGAATAAAAGAGTGATCAATGCCTTAGAAATCAACCACTTCAAGGGGAAAACCTCCTTTAATTTACATAAACGAACAATTCTTAGATGGTTCAAATGAAAAAATATCCTTTCGATATATAGGAATCCATGGGGTCACAATATAATCCTAGTCGGCCTAACAATAATAATGTAAGAGCACAACAATACAATAATGCCTTTTTATGGGGCACAATATAACAATATGGGGGCTACATGGGCACATCAATAACAATAAGGGGGCTACACTAACAATAATAAGGGACTACACTAGTAATATAGGAACATAACATGCCCCTCTCCTTAAAAAAAGTGTTGTCCTCAACACTTGAGTCGTTCTATATGCTTTTGTATAAAATTATCATCCTCCCATGTACAATCTTTAGTGGGTAAGTTCTTCCACTTGATGAGATACTCTGAAATTGATCGATTTCATAGCTGTCAAGTTATTTTTTCCATGGTTGCTTCAGGTTCTAATATGATTTTTCCTTCCTCATCAAATTCTGGAAATATGTTTTGAACTGGAAGTTTGTCACCTATAACCTTCTTTAAACATGAAACATGGAAAATCGGGTACACTCGAGAAGAAGCAGGAAGCTCCAATTTGTATGCCATACTACCTACCTTTTGCAACACCTTGTAAGGACCATAGTACATTAGCGATACTTTATTATCCTTATTACCTTGCTTAAGGGACATTTGTTTGTATGGTTGTAGCTGTAAAAATACCCAGTCTCCTACATCAATACTTCTCTCGCTGCGATGTTGATCTGCATGTTGTTTCATTCGATTTTGTGCCAAATTTAGGTTATCCTTTATGAGTTGGAAAATTTGTTGTTGATGCTTGATGTAATATTCCGTTGCTTGAACCTTAGAATTTTCTCTTAAAGATGATGTGATGGACGCTAGATGATATCCATAAAGTGCCATAAATGGGGTCATTTTTGCTGCAGTATGGAAGGAATTGCTATACATCCATTCAACCAAAGGTAACCACTTCACCCATTGTGTTTGTTTATTAAATAGAAAAAAACGAAGATATCCTTCCAAACACTTGTTCACTATCCAAGTTTACGCATCAGATTGAGGATGATAAGGTGAGATATGAGCTAGTTGATTACCCAAACAAGAAAATATTTTTTCCAAACATTTGCAGTAAAAGTGGGATCTTTGTCGCTTACAATAATCTTTGGGTTTCCATGTATATTTTCAATTTTTTCCATAAATGAAGTAGCAACTGTACTTGCTTTAAATCGATGAGATCATGCACAAAAGTGTGCATACCTGGTATGTCTATCAACTACCACCATGATGACACACGTTCCTTCAAACTTAGGTAAACCTGTGATAAAATCCATTTAAAACTCCTCCCAAGGTTTACTTGGAATGGATAAAGGTTGTATAAGACTCGAGGTATTAATTGTATCAACTTTATTTTGGTGGAAAACCAAACATTACACCACAAAATTTTGAATATCAGATTTAAGGCCATCCCAAAAAAGTTCTTTCTTCACCCTCTGCTGAGTTTTTAAAAATATTGAGTGTCCTCCTAAGGGAGAGATGTGTAATTTCAAAAGAATATTTTGTTTTAGTTGGGAATTCTTACAAAGATATAAGCAATCTTTGTACCATAAGGAATCATTTTTCCAACTAAATGTATTAGATGTACCATGATCTTGCTGCAACCTTTGAATGAGTGTCCATGCTTCTTCGTCAAACTTCCATTCATCCTTTGCTTTGATTATCGAATCTGGTTGGATAATAGAAATGGCACAAATCAATACTTCCACCTCTTCATTTTTTCTTGAGAGTGCATCTGGAACAACATAGCTTCCCTTTTTTGTAGACAATTTCAAATTCATAACCCAACATATTTTTTACCGATTTTTGCTACTCTTCTGAAGATAGTCTTTGTTCCAAAAAGTATTTAGGACTATCATGATCAGTTTTTACCTTATGGTGTCTTCCCATTAGGTAAGGTCGCCATTTCTTTAGTGCGTGTAGTATTGCCAACATTTCCTTCTCATAAATATATTTTTGTAAATACTTTCCTTTGATTGGACGGCTTTCAAAAGTAATGGTTATTCCTTCTTGCATTAAAAAAACACCAATTCCATTCCCTGAGGCATCACATTCCACAATAAAGTTTTTTATGAACTCTAGCATATCTAGACCAGTGCTAGACACATTACCTCTTTAAGATGTTCAAACGCCTAAGTTGCTTCAGGAGTCCATGAAAATTAATATTTCTTCAATAATTTTATTACAGGTGTTGTTATTATCCCATAATTCTTAACAAAATTGCCATAATACCCTGTTAACAAGAGAAATCCTCGCAACTGATTTATAGTTGTGGGGAATTTCCATTCCTTAATGGCTTTAATTTTGCTAAAGTCTACCTTAACACCCTCTTGAGATATAATATGAACCAAATAGTCCACCTATTCTACTCCAAATAAACATTTGAAGGTTTCTTCATATAATTGTTTCTCCTCCAAAAGTTTGAGCGCCCTATCAACATGTTGAACATGATCCTTCCAAGACCCACTATAAATTAGTATATCATCAAAAATACTAACACAAATTTTCTAAGGAAGAGTTTGAAAATGGAATTCATCAACCCTTGAAATGTTGAAGGTGGGCTGGAAAGACCAAAAGGCATGACCAAAAATTCATAATGACCCTCATGAGTTCGAAATTATTTTTTCGGAATATCTTCAGTCTTCATTCTAATTTGATGATATCCTAAACTAAGATCCAAGTTGTTAAAACAAATTTCTCCATGTAATTCATCCAATAATTCATCAATCGCAGGAATGGGAAATTTATGTTTAATAGTGAGCTTATTGAGCTCCCTATAATCTGGACACATGCGCCATGATCCATCCTTCTTGTGCACCAATACTACTGGAGCAGAGAAAGAACTTTAAGTAGGTTGAATTACACCAGCCTCTAACATTTCTGCAATCATACGTTCAATTTCGCTCTTTTGAACATAAGGATATCTTTACGGCCTTATATTTTGAGGAGCACTTCTTGGAATCAAATGAATAGCATGATCGTGATCACGAATAGGTGGGATTCCTTTAGGAGTTTCAAACACCTTGGAATGATTGTCCAATACTTCTTGGAGATCTGGAGAAATAGATGATTTTGATGTTTGAACTTATAGTGAGCATAATTTTGCAATTATGCCTCTTTTTTCTTTCTTCAGAAGCTTTTTCATGACATTAGAGATTATTACCTTTCCCATATTCCCTGCGATACCCCATAATTCAACTTCCTTTCCTTCCAATTTTTTTTTCAAGAAAATTTCTTGAAAATTAAAAGCTATTATCCCCAATGATTGTAACCATTGTACTCGTATTACAACATCAACACCTCCCATTGGAATTGAAAGCATTGGACTACTCAATACATATTCCCACATGGTTAGCTTGATATTATAGAATTTTCAAGATCAATTTATAGTTCCTCCATTTTCAACCATCACTTGACACTCTGGTGTTGGGCATAGGAAGAAACTCAATTCCTTGGCTACCTTACAATGAATAAAATTACAGGTAATACCCTAATGAATCAACACTATTACCTTTTTATTCTTGATATGTCCTTCTATCTTGAGAGTTTGAGGAGTGGTAATTCCTTCCAATGAATTATAGGACATGGTTAGACTCATTTATTATTTCTCTAGGGTTGGTTCTTAGTGTATATCCTCTACTTTGAAGTTTCTTGTCCTTTTTGTTCCTTCTCTTCTCAGCACACTTATGACCTTTAGTGTATTTTCTATCACAAATTTTGCAAAGCTATTTTTATATTTTTTCTTCCAATTTTTATGATGTCAACCTTGTAGGTTGTGGATGTCTAGGAGTAGCAACGCTTCCATCGCTATAGATGTGAGTGGTAGGATTTCTTGTCGCCATAATTTTACATTCAATTTTTCTTTCCAACTTGAATGCCTTCTCCAATGAATCAAGTTCCCAAAGGTGAACCTCATGTTGGATGTTATCCCTGAAATTCCCTACGAAGAGATAAATCCTGTGTTCCTAGTGAATATCAGCTTTCCTTATATTCAATTTTTGGAAGTCCTCAATGTGCTCCACCACTGAACCCTTTTCTTTGAGATTTATCAATTGGCTAAAGAAGTTGTTTCTCTTTGTATCCTCATAATGTGTTATCATTTCCTCCACAAAAATTGACGAAGTGACAATTTTTTTATTGGAGAAAATCCATCGATACCATACAAATTTATTTTTTTGTAAATAAAAAGTTGCAATGCGTAATTTTTTTGTTTTTCACATTATTCATATCCAAATATTGCTCCATCTGTAATATCCATGTTACGAGATCCTTTCAATCAAACTTCCTCATATCGATATTTATAATATGTTAGGTCTTCAATCCAACATTACAGTTTATGGAATCACGATTAAATTTATTTTGCTCTCATCATGAGTTTCCTCTACTATATTTTCACCATTATGAATCATTTGTTGTATCAACTTTGTCAGACCTTCCATAAAACCTTCCATGTCTGCTTTTAGATCACTCTTCATGTATTGCATATTGTCTTTCATTTTTTCTTTCATGTCTTCCATGCCATTCTTCAAACCATCCATCTTAGCTTCCACACCTTTCTTCAAAACTTTCATTTCATTTTTTTTATCTTTGCGAGAGAAAAAGTTGTTGCATTTTCTCTTGTAATTTGGATATATCATGTTGCACTTATTCCTCTTCATGAGTCGTAGTATAGACTTCTGATGGATTAGTGGGTGTTGAATCCTTTTTAGGAAGAATTTTAGAACCCAATACTGATATAGAAGCTTCAATATGCTCTTGGAATCACCTCAAACTGATTTTTCAAACAATACTTATGTAATTTGGAAAAAACATACACACCTTTTCCTTGATTTTGAGGAGATTGATATTGAAACTGATGTATATATGTAATTTTGGATTCCTGGGATTTTATATTTAGTCCTTTAATAGCCCTATAAATCTTCTTTCCAATGCCACAAGTCTGACCGGATTTGGATTCTCCAAGGAAAAATTATGCCCAATCTCCCACAATGACCTAATTATGGATTGGCTTAGTAGAGTGAACTTGTATGGCATGGCACATGTCACTGTCTACTCATTTGACTATGAAATTTATACAAATGAAACTATAGTCCGCTTTATTTCAAAAACTTTTTACAAAATTCCAATCTGATACTCAGAGAGAGAGTTACGAAAATTTTACCAAGGTCACCTCTTTGAGATGAAATTCAGGAGCTTGCAAAAACCATAACTTGCACGAATCATATCTCCGAAAATATTGCGGACCACTATCTGAAATTTTTACAGGAAGTTCCTGAGGATTTCTTCGCAAATGAGTTTTTTTAGCTTCTGAACCTTCATAGAAAAAAATTTATAGCGAAACTTCCATGATGACATGTTTGAAGCAGCGAAACCCTAGAATCCAAAGCTCTGATACCAAATGTTATGAAACCAACTCCAAAAATAGAAGAAAAGAGAGATCAAGGCCTTATAAATCAGCTACTTCAAGGTGGAAACCTCATTTACATTACATAAATGAAAAATTCTTGGATGATTCAAATGAAAAAACCTCCTTTAGATATATAGGAGTCCATGGGGTCACAACATAATCCTAGCTGACCTAACAATAATAATGTAAGGGCACAACAATAAAAATAGTGCCTTTTTATGGGGTGCAATAATAACAATATCCGGGCCATATGGGTAAAACAATAACAATAAGGGGGCTACACTAACAAAAATAAGGGACTACACTAGTAATATATTGACATAATAGAACCAACCAACAAACAAAAGATAAAAAGTCCCACAACACCATTGTTATCCAGAAAATGGCAAGGCTAGGAAAAACCACTATCAATCTAGGAAATCTTCCATGCCAATAACATATTATAACTAAATAACCATATGCATATGCCATGCATGCCAAAACTAATAAGGAAATCATACATGCAACTCAGTGCCTGCAATAAGAACCCGTTGTAGATGATGATCATGATGTCCTCTTGCTCTTTTGTACTCTTCCTTTGCATTATTTTTCCAAATACAAAGTATTCCGTACTTCTTCAAGAATTCTCCAAGATTTCTCCAAGAAATATCTAAGTGTCCAAGAGTATGATAGAGAGATAATAGAATAAGAGCTCCAAAATTGAACTGAAAAAAGTCTATGTACTCATCCTCATAAGAATTCTTATTAATGAGGCATCTATTTTCTTCAATTTTCTAGTATTTCCTTCATTTTCCTCCACACATGCAATTTGTGACCTTTCATCTTCCTTTTCTCTTAATTCCATTATTTTCATAAATAAATGCTAATAAATTCCACTTTTCCATTATAAGGCCTTTTCCATTTCCTTTTCCAATTTCCATATCCATAATAAAACAAATGAACACCCACATTAGGATGTTTTTTCCCAACATTCAGCTTCGAATATGTGTCCCATGACCATGGTTATTATTTTTCCTTTATTAAATTTATTTTATGATTTTTTAACCCAAGGTTGTTACAGACACCTTCTCCTTAGGGGAACATTGTCCTTGGTTTTAAATGACACCTATAACCAAAAATACTGTGGATAGAAATATATAATTCCGCTGCATCTTTATAACTTACTGCGTTGCATTATTTACAATGATCAACCTACTCAAGACAAAACCAACATGACAACATAATACCATAACAACCACAATTACATGACACCATACCACTTATTGGAGATTTATAACATATCTCATGGTAGTATTTACATCCATATACATATGTACATATACCAAAACATAATACCAAATAATTTACCAAAACATATACCAAAAAATTCACTTAACCAACAAATAGAGAAGGATACATATCCTGATTCTGATCCGTCATCTCCCAGTAGATTCATTGAATCCAAATTTCTTCTACTGCACTTAAACGTGCTAGATTGCTCGGTTCTGGAGCATGAGCATATTTCTCTACAAAATGAATTATAGTTCTGGCTGGAATTCTCCTTTTGGCTCCACCAACAATACACACCAGTCAATTACATGATCAACATATTTAACATACTTTTTAAGCAATGACACATGGAAAACATCATGTAATTTCCATCTCGGAGGTAGTACAAGCTGATAGGATACTCTTACAATCCTTTCAATAATATTTAAAGGTCCACAATATTGAGGTTCCATATTGGCACATGATTAAATCCTCAAGGAGGTCTTCTTGTGCTTGATGCACAAGTACACTTGTTCTGCAACTTGAAACTACTTAAAAAACATGTTCCAATGTGCATAAATTTTTCGTCTATCCTATGATGCCTTTATATTCTTCTTGATTACCTTAATTTCCCATATTTTCCGACATATTTGGTCTTATCAATTCCCTATTGATTGGATCACTTCAACTAGTAGGAGTATTACAACTCTAACCATAGAGTGTCTCAAATAGACTCATCCTCAAAGACTCTGGTTACCCATTCTTGTAAGCGAACTCTACCAATGGAAGATACTCTTCCCACTTTCGTTGTTGATGTAGCACATACATCCTCAAAATATCCTCCAATATCCTGTTGACCCTATATGTTCTTCCATCAGTCCATGGATGATAATTTGTGTTGAAGACCAACTCTATACCCAAACGTGCAAACAACTCTTTCCAAAAACTAGAAGTAAAATTAGCATCCCTCTTTGAAACAATATTCTTTGGAACATCATGGAACTTTACCACATCCATGATGAATACCTACGCTACATCATTAGCCGAATACGTAATCTTCACTAGAAGGAAGTGGGCTACCTTCGTCAAAATTTCCACCACAACAATGATGGAATCGTGTTGTGTAGATTTATATGGCAAGTATATGATAAAATCCATAGAAATGACCTCCCACTTCCACTTTAAAATCAAATCTGGTCGTAGTAGTCCACCTGGATGTTTAGGATCTTCTTTCACTTATTTATAGTACAATCATCTATACATAAACTCTGCCATGTCCTTTTTCAGATTCAGGCAATAATAAAAATATTCACTATTGTCAATGTCTTTTGATATCTTGGGTGACGTGAATATGATCTGGCATGAAATTCCCTAAGATAGGATTCTTGATCTCACTATTATATAATACATATGTCCTATCCATTAATCTGATCAAGCCATCTATCGTGAGACAATAGTCCACATCTTGTGAACTTGTACCTGCACCTGTACCACTACTTGAACCTATACTTCTATTTGTAAAAATACTTGTACATGTACCTATAATCTGATGTAGCTTGTGTCTGAGTTCCATTTTCCTATTATCCTACTGACATGCCTATAAGATCTGATCATGTATATTTTTCCTATAATAACTCATCGTTGTTATATTATTTGTGTATATGCACCTTCTAAGAGCATCTACAACCCTGTTCTCTTTACCATTGATGTACCTAATCTCAATGTCAAACTCATTGATCGTGGCCAACTATATAGATTTCATGGCATTCAGATTCAACTGATCAAGTAAATATCTCTACCCATTTTGATCCCTCATCAGTATAAACCTACTATCAAGAAGAAAATTCCTCCACATGTTCAATGCATGGATGATTGCTACCAACTCAAGGTCAAGTGTCAGATAGTACTTCTCATTCTCATTCAGCTTTCATGACTCATAGCATAGAAAATATCCTTCCTACATAGTAACTCCACCAATTCCTTTCTTGTAATCATTTTTAAACACTACAAACTCTTTTTATTGATTTTCAATATTTAGAAATGTAGAAATTTTCAAAAATCGTTTCAACTGTTCAAAACTCATTTCACATTCTTCTATCAATTAAAACTTGTTACCTTTTATTTGCAATGACACAATAGAATAAGAAATAAATGAGAATTTCTTGATGAACCTCTTGTAGTAACCTACTAACCCCATAAAGGACGTTACCTCATCCACATTCCTAGGATATTCCCACTACATAATATCCCTGATCTTCTTTAGATCTACTACTATGCCTTCCTTGGAAACCACATTCCCCAAGTAGTGTACCTCTGTATGAAAGAAACAATGTTTACGTAGCTTAGCATACAAATGATGTTCTCTTAGAAATATCAATACTGCTGCTAAATTATTGACATGTTCTTCCTCATTCTTAGAATATATCAAGATTTTATCAATGAATGCATTAAGAAACTTTTCTAGATAAGGAAACAACACACTATTCATCAAGAACATACAATTATTTGGAGCATTAGTCAAACCAGATGGAACTACAAAAAACTCATAATTTAAGTACCTAATCAAGAAATATTTCTTTTAAATATCTTCTTCCTTGATATGTACTTGATGATATCCTAATCCTGGATGAATCATTGAGAACATTGCTACTCCGTTCAAGTGATTGAATAAATCATCAATCCTCAATAATGGATACATGTTCTTGATGGTCACTTTGTTCAACTACTTGTAATAGATGAAAAAGTTGAGAGTAACATCCTTGTTCTCTACAAAATTACTATTGCACCCCATGGTGATACAATTAGCCTAATGTATCGCTTGCTAAGAATTTCCTTCAACTTCAACTTCAGATCTACTAACTATGGGGTGCTCATTTTTTATGGTGATTTTCATGATGGTGTTTCCCCTGGTACAAAATCAATATAAAAGTCCACTTCTCTATGAGGCGATAACACTAAAATCTCTACTTGAAACACATCGTGAAACTATTGTAGAATTAGGTACCTGCTCAATATCTCTGCATCCTCATCCTTGTTGGAACAGGGTCCCCTAGTTGCGTTTTGATATGTTCCAAAAGCTATGTTTCTGATATATTTTTGTAGTAATTGGTCTTGCATAGGGGCTTTGGGGCGGGTCAAAGCCCCCAATGTGTTGTAATGGGTCAAAGGGTAGACGTAGAATCTGCAAACCACGGTTTCCGGACCATAGGATAGCGTTGGCTATTATAATATAAATAGATGGGTAGTTTGAGTCTAAAAGTAGGTAAGAAAGAAAGTAGCATTGATGCTACGAAGCAACTGTTGAGATATGTTTTGGGTAGTTTTTGGTAAGCACTCCTGCTGGATGTGTGAGAAAATATCCTTAGTCATGCTGTGTGTAGACCCTTCTAACTGTGTGCGCAGACTGATTTGGGTTTGTAATTGGGTTTTGGATTTTAATGAATGCTGAATCTATTGAAGTATATTTATGTTATCTGAACTAGTTGCGTTTATTGCTGGAGTACCTCTGTTTTATTTTAATAATCTGTGACTGTATCTGCGATATATGAATTAGCTCTGATTGGGATGTTCTGTGATGATAACTGATGATGTGCACATGTATATGAAATTATTGATTAGATCTGTTTAATAATAGTAGTTGTGTTTATGTTTACATGTTGATGATACTGTTAAGGGTTCAATAATAGGCTTGGTTTCAGGCGAACCTAATAGAACTTGAAAAGATCTGCTTTAATTACCTACTCTCTCAGAGGGTGCAAAAAGCTGGTTCCAGCACCCACCCATAGTACTTCGGGTGAGACATTCTCTTGTGAAAGTAAGTCATTTTCGAAAGGGCTAGTAGTATAGGGGTATGTTGGCAAACCTTACCTCCAAACCTAGGTGAGGACCCTCAAGCCAAAAAATGGTTTCGTTCCCAGGACCTGGAGAATTTTGAGAGAGAGATCAGGTAATGCCACGAGGCCGTTGGAGACTCGAGAAATTGGAGCTCGAAGATTGGTTCGAAAGACAAATTTAGGAATTTTTTGTAAAAGATAATCACAGCACAAATCTAGCAGCTGAGAAGTGGAAGAACAAATATATTTTCACCGAGGCATATGAAATTTTCATTGTAACTTTTGTGCACGAGCTCCAAGTGTGGCTAGCAAGGATAGTAGAACTCCAGACTTGTTGGAAAGACTATCAGCTTACACAGTGGACTCCGAAATTGATTCAACAGTTGGAGAAGGTTGACAACACCATCACCCGAACTGTAGATCATTGGGTGGATAGTGTGCCAGGAGGATTTGTAATGGAATTTTCAATTGACCAGTTTGTATCCTATTCTGAGGTGGAGAAGAGGCTCTTCAAGAGATTACGAGGTAAGTTATTATGAACATTGCCACTACTAATTAAAATATTACTGTACGAAAAGGGTATTTTGTGCATCCACACTGAATGAATGACCTCTGATCACAATGAGAGTACAAAACGAATTTTTAAGTACTACCGAGTCAACCGCAAAGGGGAGAGATCTGTTTATAACCCATTAAGAGAGTCGGCTGCGTACACAGAAACTAGCCATCTGGCTACACCATCGTCGAGTCAGCATAAAGGCAATAACTCACCTACAACTCTGCCACTACCAGAGGAAGATATGGTAGAAAACATGAAGCTACCCACCTTCAAGGGTGTAGGAGACGAAGATATGGACCGATTTTGTTTTGTAGCGAAATCAATATGGACTACACAGAATGTGGCTAGCGATGTTGTAAAAAGGGTGTAGCTATCCCTCGCCTTTCAAGGAATGGCCCTGGACTGGTACATGGGGTGCGTAGGCCAGCATGTAGATCCATCTATTCAAGGGATTAAGAATTCTTTAAAACAACAATTTTGGAAGCCTAAGTCCAATGCTCAGCTGGAATTTGACATGAAGGACTTTAGACAAGGACCCAGTGAGTCAATATGGGAGGTTGATCAATGGCTAAAGAAGTTTATCGGAGATGGGGAATTTTAGTATGATGATAGACAGCACAAGGAATGGTTCATCGCCATGCTATTACCTCACTTGCATGGACCTATGGGTCAGAAAGTGATTGAGATGCAAGAGAAAGCTTTGGAGATTGCTATGAAGCTAGAAGCTGTGCCAAGAGATGAAGCCTAGTTTGGGGTACAACAGATCCAGGTACAGCTAGAGGCAATGCACCTCAAAATCTAGAATATGTGTAAAGAGTGAGGAAAATAAGGTAGCCCAGATGTATGGTGCATAATATGCAAGGTGTCAAGCCACACCAAGGATCAGTGCCCTCTGTTGATGGACTACACTTATGCGGGGGGCCCAACCCATTGTGACCTAAATAGGTTGCGGGACCAAGCGATCCCACGTGTTGGTGCACTAACTGTCGCATAGCTGGACTACATGATACCAACCACTTCCCCCATATTCGTTCTTACATCCTAGATTTGAAGCAACAATGGTGTCGATTCTCCTCATCTATGGGACATGACGAACACAACTGTCGAACGTAAGACTTAGTGATAGACTAAGGAAACTTGAGGGGGGAAAGAGGTGGAAGTGCAGGTTGGGGAAGAGGGAAATTGATCCATTATAACTGTGGAGAAGTAGGGAACTTCATAACAGAATTTTTGAGCCCTATAGGACAATCTTGCAGATATTGTAGACAATTGGATCATGTGATCGAAGATTGTCTAGTACTAATAGCGAAAATGCAGGAAAAAAAACGAACACCAATGTAGAATGTGAAAAGGGTTAAGGTAGAACCATGTGATGAGGGACCTAGTATGAATGCCATAACGCGCAGCAGCATGGCTATTGGAGGAGCTGAGGAAAAAGCTGCGGCTGAGCCCCTTATCGGAAAAGATGCTAGCAAAAATGAAAGCTTGGACCTACATAAGGAGAAGGAAACCTTCATTGAGGCTCGCAAAGAGTTTACCAAGGCTGAGGCATATACTTACAATGCTACAACAAACCTAAGAGCAGAAGATAAAGTTAGATCATTCCTACAAGCATTTATGAAGTTGCTACGCAACCAAAAGGTAGTAGAAAATCTTCAAGCACTGATAGATAGTTGCGCAGAAATAACTGACCCTATGACAGAAGTTAAATATGTTCACAAATTTTATAAGAATAAGAAACGCACTGGTCGGGAAATGTGGCTAACATCATAGATTGGCGATTATGAAATGGATCAGGTCATCCTGGATCTTGGATCCGATGTGAATGTCTCGCCCAAACAGATGTGGTAGAGGATGGGAAATCCTATGCTGGAATTGTCTGCTATATAGTTGTGCATGGCCAACCAAAAAAATATCATACTATTGGGGAGACTGTCAAAGATTATGGTAGATATGATAGGGGTCAAGGTATACGCAGATTTTGAGGTAATTCAAATTGTGGAAGATGCGGACCCTTATCATGCGCTCACACTAGATTGGGCTATAGACATGGGAGGCATTATCAACTTGAATAAAAGGAGCATGGTTTTTGAGAATGAGGGTACGAAAGTGATGGTCCCTCTAGACCCAGCGGAAGGAGAATGATATACAGAACCTTTTCACAAAGAAGACGACATGGATCATATCTATAAACTAACTGCCCAGGATGAGGATTGGATTAATCCTACAACTGATGGCATGCTTTGTTGGGAGAAATATAGTGAATTCCTTTTTGACTCCGACGGGGAGATTGAAAATTGGTAGAATTGGTTACATGATGTGTCTACGCCACGGTGTCTTAGGATAAAAAATAGCTTTCGGTGTATCTCCTCAGAGGTAAGAGAGCTACCTTACTTCGATAATTCTGGTAGTGTTAGGTATTTTCTTATAGAATTCAAAGCAGAAGTCCCAAGGGAGCAATGGATGTGAGCGCTTAACCTAGCCATGCGTGCAACCCCTGAGAAGTGGTGGGAAACTCATAAGGGAACGTTCCAGGATTGGGAGGAATGTCGCAAGATGATGATCCTACAGTTTGAATCTCTGATTCACCTGCACATCGAGACTTTCCTTGGCTAAGAGGACCTGCAAAAGCACTTGGCTGCTTGGATGGAGGTGTGGTGTGAAAGGACCGAGGAAGAATGGGTCCACCTATTCATTCATGCCTTGGGGAAAATCCCCACTGCATGGTGTTTCAATGCAGAACTACATCAACATACCCACCACTAGGAGACCATGAAGGATGATTTTGAGGGGAAATTTGGGTTGATTGGCGGAATTGAGGAATGAAAAAAAGCCTTACAGGAAATATATGCCCTATTATTTGATGAATCATGCCCTCGTGTGGAGTATGGGGCACCAGCTTGGGATATGCAGATGCAAGATATTTCTAACTATCACAATCTATCAATGGAGGAATGTGACGAAGACTCACTAAATATCACCATCCCAGAATCAGAGGGTGAATTTGTAGTTGTTGGACTCCCATTGCATATTGTCGATGTGACCAAGCCTCTTAAGCTAAGAGAAGTCAACATTGGAACCGAAGAACAACCTAAGCGAGCTAATATTGGGGATTACTGTGATGATGATACCATTGGAGAAGTCGCGGAGCTTCTCACAGAGTACCAAGACCTGTTTCCTAAAAAATTCTCATAACTCAAGGGTATCATAGGGGACCTAGGGGTCATGCACATCACTTTAAAACCATATGTGCACATTATCAAGTAACGACCTTACCGTTTGAACCCCAATTATAAGTAGAAAGTCAGCGAAGAGATTGGCAAGATGCTAGCCATAGGTATCATCGAACTAGTAGAACAGTTAGATTAGGTAAGCCCTATGGTAGTTCAAGAGAAAAATAATAAAGGAGAAATAAGGATCTATGTTGACCTCCGCAAACTAAATGATTCGTGCATACATGATCCCTTCCCTACGCCATTCTCTGATGAAATTCTCGATAATGTGGGAGGGCAGGAAGCATACTCATTCACTGACGGGTTTTCTGGCTACCATTAGATCAAAATCGCACCAGAAGATCGTACCAAAACTATGTTTGCCACCGAATGGGGATCCTTCTAGTACGTTGTCATGCCATTTGGGCTAAAAAATGCCCCTATCATATTCTCACAGGTAGTGGTCACTGTATTCAAGGAGTTCATCCAAAATTTATTGGAGGTATATTTTTATGATTGGAGAATATTTGGATTGGTAAAGAAGCACATCTTGAACCTGTGCATGATGATGGACACCTGTCGAAAGCAATAAATTTCCCTAAATATTAAAAAGTGCATATTCTGCGTACCTTTCGAGATCTTGTTGAGCCACATAGTCTGTTAGCAGGGAATGATGGTTGACCCTGCCAAGGTAGCAGTTATCATCAACTTAGTAGTCCCGACAATTAAGAAACAATTGCGTTCCATCCTTGAGCACACGGGCTACCATAGGAAGTTCATTCAAAGGTACGCACTGGTCACGACACCCATGGAGCCGTTGCTAAAGAAGGACGTGTCAATTTTTGGGACACAGAGTGTCAGAAGAGTTTTGAGCTACTCAAGGAAAATATGGTCTCTCCACCTATCCTCATATTTCTTGACTGGGCAAAGGTTTTCCATGTCAATGTAGATGATTTAGGGATCACTTTTGGAGCCGTCCTTACACAGCCCGGGGGTGGGGACATTGACCACCTGGTTGCGTTTGATAGTAGAAAACTCTCTAGGGTAGAGCGTAACTACTCTACTACTAAGAGTGATGGGCTAGCTATGGTATATGCCTTGCAGAAATACTGACATTATCTGTTGGGAGGGCACTTGAAGATGTTCACAGATCACTCCGCTTTGAAGTACCTAGTCAATAAGCCTATGTTGGGGGATGAATATTTGTCAATGGTTATTGATATTTCAATAAAATGACTTTGAGATCAATGTGAAGCCGAGAAAACTAAATGCTGGACCATACCACTTATCCCGAATCGAGATTGGTGAAGAACCGACCAGCCTAGAGGAAGGATTTTCCGATGCGCAGATATTTTCTATTAAAGTGGTTGATGCACACTTTTCCAATATCATTAAATTCTTAACTATGGTGATGACACCTGTAGAATATTCAAAAAAACAGAAAAAGGAGCTGGTAACTTGCACAATGGACTTTTCATGAAAGATAAGGCATTCTCGCAGAAGCCCACAGAGGTATAGTAGGAGGTCAATATGCAAGGAAGGAAATGACATAGAATACCTTAAGGGATAGGCTATGGTGTCCCACACTGCATAGCAATTCTCACGAATATTAAAAAGCCTGCGACACATGCGAAAGGACAGGAAGACCATCGTGCGGGGATGAAATGCCCTTACAACCACATATGGCCCTGCATGTATTCGATAAATGGGCAATCAAATTCGTTGGGCCCATCAACCCACCAGGTAAGAAGACAGGTGCTCGCTACATCATCACTATGACTGATTATGTAACCAGATGGGCTGAAGCACAAGCTTTGCAGAATTGTACTGCAAATACCACTGCGCACTTTATTTTTGAACATATTCTAACCAGGTTAGGTTGTCCAAAGATCTGTATGAGCGACAGAGGTACGCATTTTTTTAATGAAACAATACAAGATTTAACTGAATAATTTTGAATCCACCATGCAAAAATTTCCTCATATCACCCGCAGGCAAATTGAACAGTAGAAGGTTTTACTAAAATTCTTAAACAAGGGCTGACGAAGATTTGTAATGTTGATCAAAATGATTGGGACGTGCGCATCTTGTCAGTCCTTTGAGCCTATTGGACCACGTGCAAGAAATTGACTAGGAGAACACCATTTCGGATGGTTTATGGAAAGGAGGACATTATGCCCATGGAGTATATTGTTCCTAGATTGCACATCATAGCCTTTACGAACATGGTGGAGCCCGACATAATTGAGGAACACTTAGCACAACTAGTTTCCTTAAAGGAAGATCGATTCATTACTAACTTTCATCAGCAAGTTTAGAAAGCCCAGGAAAAAGCATGGCATGATAGACATATTCGGCAGAAGGTATTTTCAGAAAGAGAATTTGTCCTGCTATACGATAGCTAGTTTACGAAATACCTAGGGAAGTTCTGTCAACACTAGCTAGGCCCCTATATGGTGAAGGAAACCACTGACGGAGGAGTTGTCTGATTAGCTACATTGTGTGGTGCTATGGTACCAGGATATGTTAATGACAGTCATCTCAAACCATACTGGATCAAATGACTATAGGGCGAGAGTAGCTGTCTTGGGAGGGATACATGCAGGCAAGAGGAGAAACACAGGCTAGCCTGTCATAGGCATAGGGGTCGACCATAGGCCAAGAATCCTGGGGAGGTGCATTGGGAGTGCAGAGGTCGACCGTAGGTCTAGAATCCTTGAGAGGTGCGGTGGGAGCACAGGGGTAATACACAACTGCGAAAACTAGCCATTGGAACAATACCACTGGGTAAAAATCCAACTTTACCGTTGGGAGGAGCAGGTAGTAGGCAATTAAAGTGGAAATTTTTGAATATTTTTTACTATTTCCATGATGGTAAGTTTCAACTAAGTTTCACCTGACCATTTCTCACTCTTCAACGCGATAAATGGAGGAGGGAAGCTCTGAATTGGGTTTCGCTTGTGTCGAAAATCTTGTGCCTTGAGAATTTATCTAACTATTATGTTATGTTCATGTCTAGACATGCTACCCCCTCTGATAGTAGTGACCCCAAGTTCATCTTCCAAGCAAGAATGAATGCAACCAATTCCGCGGAATCATCGCATACCATGGCCTCTGCGAAGCTTGCTTCTGATGAAGTACTAGAGGCCACCCCTGAAGTCGAAGAAGTTGTGTCCACACAAACCAAGGGGAGGCAAGTGGAGAAAAACAAGAATAAAGGGAAGGGCCAGGAGCAAGGGTAGGGGAGGGCCACGAAATAGGCTGGGGGGGAAGTCGCGCACCTCCCCCTCGGAATGTGTAATCTCCTCAAACGGTGCCTAAGGCACATTCGCCTAACCTAGAAAAGTGACCTTTTTCTGCGCAGGAAGAAGCTCGACTCACTGCTCTAATCACATGGCTATTTCCCTATATTCGGCCCTGACGACCCTTGGTGCACACGCCTAAGAATCTCAAAGGTCTACACTCCTATATGTAAATGCCGCTAATTCTGAGAGAAGTCCCCATAATTGGAGAAGCATATGGTAAACTCTCCTCAATCAAGTTTGACGATCACAACCTGGCCAACCTTGAGGCCTCCCCAGAATTGGACCATGAACTGTACCTTGAAAGAGTACTGGAGGATGATTGTTATGGGTCGTACCAATGTCATGGCCGTGCGGGTTAGAAAAATCCAGATTACCGAGCTTGCTGCAGATACCTCACTTTGGTTGATACAATGTAACTAACCAAGTGATACGACAGCTGCTAGCCCTAATCCATGACGACAACTTGTGCATCCAGCACCGCATTCCCCTTGATGCTACCCTTATTCACCGCATCACTAGTCTTCCCATGGAGGGGCCGAATCCCATGGAGCTCGTCGGCAAGAAGTATTAGCGACAGATCGCTGACAAGGTGTGAGAATACTACCATGTCGAGCACCACACCAAAGGGTTCATAATCAACACCATTAATGACCCTGGAGTGCACATGGGTACCTTGCTACTAGCAGGAAAAATGATGTGCAAGTGCCAGACCAGGAATATCCCTGCGTATGTGATTCAGCTAGCTGGACGCTATAAAAAATGGGTCTATTTTAACTGGTCGCAGTTCCTTTGCACTGAGTTCCTGGAAAACGTAAGCAAAGCCCAGGATCACGGGAGGTTGTTCTACTACTCTTGACTGTTCATCTTAGTTGCATTGGTTTCATGGGAAGCCCTTGAAGGATCAATTCTTCCTGAGCTTGAACCAGACATGTGTAAAGGAGTGTGATACGTGAACCTATGGGATTCAAAGGTTGAGCAGCGGATTAAAGAGAAGTAAGTGTTTTAGGTGCTATTTCAGAGCACACTCAGCGCAGTAATTCATTCATGGCCATGCTTATTATTTGCAGTCTACAAAAAGTACAAGAGCATTGCAAAATTCTAGGTCACGATGTACAACGTGTAGATTTGGGGCCGTAAGGATCCATCTTGGATGTCGCTGCCTTACATGGTCGCCGATGAAGAAATTGACCAGCTCATTTCCAATTGGCCACCATGCTTGAGATTGGGGTTGAAATCGAGAGAGGTTGAAACTTTTGGGACAAGCACAGTCCTGAAAACCACCCTACCTGATACTGCCAAGAATGCAAAAGGACGTGGCCTAGAAGGCTCCACTAGGATGAAGGACGCAACAGATGGCGTGGAGCAGGAATCGTAGTAGGAATCACAGCAAGACATAGACACAGAGGGTCTGGATGTGCAGGGTGTTGATTCCCCGCATGGTATGAAGCAGACAATCGATCCTCTCAAGGGCCAACAAAAGAAACGATGGGCTAGGAGGCCCAGCAGGGAGACTGAGGTTACCTTAACAGAGGAATATTTGGAGAAAATAGTAGATAAGGTCACCCTCACTTCAGAAGATAGATGGCTTGCCTTGGAAGAGCAGCAGAAGGTCGTAGTCTCCGCATTTCAATCTGAGCTCCAAGCTCTATAGCTCAAGGCTAATACCCTGCAGGAGAGCGTTGTTTAAGTGAGGCTTCCTACAATAACCAACACTAATTTGATCATCACGATTGAGAGTCACCTATGTTGCCTAGCAGGCGCAACAATCACTCTCAGTCTGCCTGCCTTATGCACACAAGTCTAGGCCTACATAGAGGTGCACCAAGACTTGGACCGACTTTCACATGAGCCGCTGCAGGTTATCCATACATCCCTCTTTGAGGAAATCTAGCCCAAAGTCCGCCGGGTGTAGTAGCAGCTAAGTACAGTCGAGTAGAGAATCATTGAAAAGACCATTGAGGCGTCCCAGGCACAGGCTGCGTGCATTCTTATCGCCACACATTAGACTGAGTTGGAGCATCTTATCAATAGACTATGTGCAGATGTGACTGAAGAAATCTCGGCCTCTGCGACACCTCAGGCCAAGATTGAGGGGCTCGTTGCAGCCCTGAAGGCTTCTAGGATCAAGATCCAAAATTTCAAGACCGAGATGGAGCAACAGATTGCTGCGTCGCAGGCCAAATTGTAGTCTAAAACTCTGCCTGAGGTATGAGCCCAACAAGCTGTGCTGGTCACAGAAGCCATTAATACCATTACATCTCAAATTTCTCAGGGCACAAAATTTCTTGAGACATTTATGCAGCGATGGTATAAGGTGCAATGCGACCCTCTCCTACGCGAATTTACTCAATAACTATGCTAGAAGGATGAAGAGTTCAAGCAACTGGAACCTACAATGACCACTCTGATTCCAGCTCAATGCATGGCACATCTGCGAGGCGGCCATGCGCTCAGAAATGACCTGGAAGAGCTTCGCCACAAGAAGAAGGTTCTGAGTGACCACCTCAAGCCGTGAGCCGATGAAGCCCTCAATATATCTCAAGATGTAGATGTTGTAGTCAAGAAGTTGAATCAAACCTTGGAAAGTGTCGCTACTACCACTGAAGGCCAAAATTCACAGAAGTTGGGGGACATTGCACAGAACGTTTCTGCACAGAGTGAAGGATGGTTTCCCCCTCTGGTTGATTCCATCAAGCAGCTCAAACAAAAAATGCAAAGCCCACGACCGTTGTGACTCGAGACGAGTCATAAGATTGTGTTGGGGCCCTGTTCGAACAGGGTTGCCTAGTTGCATTTTGATATGTTCCAAAGCCTGTGTTTTTTATATATTTTTGTGGTAATTGGTCTTCCATAGGGGATTTGGGGTGGGTCAAAGCCCCCAATGTGTTGTAATGGGTCAAAGGGTAGACCTAGAGTCCGCAAACCATGTTTTGTGGACCATAGGATAGCGCTGGCTATAATAATATAAATAGATGGGTAGTTTGAGTCTAAAATTAGGTAAGAAAGAAAGTAAGATTGATTCTATGAATGAACTGTTGAGATCTATTTTAGGTAGTTTTGGGTAAGGACTCCTGCTAGCTATGTGTGCAGAGATCCTCAGTCGTGCTGTGGGCGGACCCCACTGCTTGTGCGCGTGGGTTGATTTGGGCTTGTAATTGGGGTTTGGATGTTAATGAATGTGGAATCTATTGAAGTATCTTTATGTTATCTGAACTATTTGTGTTTATTACTGGAGTACCTCTATGTTATTTGAATAAGCTATGAATGTATATGCGATATATGAATTAGCTATGATTGAGATGTTTTGTGATGATAATTAATGATGCTCACGTGGATGTGAAAGTATTGATCAGATATGTTTAATAATAGTAGCTATGTTTATGTTTATGTGCTGGTAATACTGTTAAGGGCGCGATAATAGGCTTGGTTCCGGGAAAACCTAATAGAACTTAACATGATCTTCTTTAATTACCTACTCTCTACAAGGGTGCAAAAACCTGGTTCCAGCATCCACCCATACTACTTCGGGTGGGACCTTAGCCTATGAAAGTACGTCATTGCCGAAAGGTATAGTAGTATAGGGATTTAGTAGAAAATCTTACCTCTGAACCTGGGTCAGGACCCCTCAAGCCAACAATCCTCCCTACATTTATCACTAGAAATGTGCAATGCAATAACACACACACACTTTTCTGCAACTGTGTTTTACCCGCATAGTTTTCACCATTCTAACTCATCTTTCTTTCTTCTTACCCTGCAAGAATCTTTGTTCTACATTATCATACAAACAACTAATGGCTTTGTCATAACAATACACTTTCATCTTTTCAAGATACAAACAATCCATACCCAAAATAATGTTATATGAACCCAAGGGTAATACATTCAAATGTGTTGATATAGGCATACCATTGAACTCAACTACAAAATATCTTACCCAATGATGAACTCAATTACTTATACCTATAGCAAACTACACTAAACAAGACCCTTCATGTACTTATTTATTCAAACCACACTTATCGACCAGGTCGAGATTAACATAACTATAATTGGATCTAGTGTCAATAAAAACATAAACAAATTCATCACAAAGCTTACCATCAATCTCAATTATAGTTTCTTGATGATGTGGCTGTCGATTATCCACTGCAACATATATCCAAGGAAAACGTTGTCCAACATCCCCCACTTTATATGCTTCCTGAGCACTGTAGATGTGCATTCTACCACCCTGATTATGTGGAAAATCTCTCTCACGATGATATTTTCCACAAGTCCAACACTATACAGGCTTCCTATCATAAATCTTGTTTATCTCAAGCTAAAATTCCCCGTTAACTAATTCCAAACCCCAATTTCAGCCAGGCGTTGCATTCTCTTTTTGTGGCCTAAGGCCTTGGTCATTTCTTGACCGATTTCCCTGAATTCCTAATATTACCTTTTGAATCTAGTTTAGTCTCATAGTTGCGCATTGATTGCTCATAACAATGCTTTAGTTTCCAGATGACCTCCTCGAATTATCTAGGCTCATCAAACTCAATCTTGTCCTTGAATTATATTGGCAACCTCGTCATGAATCTCTAAATATTGGCTTTCTCTTCCTTAAAGTAAGGCACATACCTCAATAACTCCAGGAACCTTCTAGTGTACTCCTTGTTAGTCAATATATATCCCATATTTAACTCATAAAACTATTTTTCTATGTTATCATAGTATCTCTCCAATAGATAATTCTTCCTAAATAGTCTCTCAAATTCATTCCAAGTCAACTCCTCATCATAAATATCTCTGAATATCTTTAACTTTTCCCACCAGATATTTTCTTTACCTTTAAGAATTATTGTAGCTATCTTGGACTTCATGTTCTTTCATTAATCATGAAATCTGAGTAACTTATTCATTCCCAGAAACCATTCTTTTTCATCATTTGATTTCCTCATCCCTCCATCAAATGTAGCTAGCTTTTCTTTCTTGAACTCATCTACAAAATATCCCCTATCGCTCCTCTTTTAATAGTCCTAACAATGATGACCATTATTCCTATCAAAACCATAACTAGAACAATAATTGTATCCATTACCTCTCTTGTCTGGTGTATCCAATAGCCTGCCATCCTTGATCTTTTCATATATATATGACTGGTTCCCACTGGGAGATCCATTGTCATAGGCTCTGTTAGTCCTATCCTCCTGTCCATATATGATCCAAAGTGGCCCTTGTCTCTTCTATTTTGACAAACTCTAAATAATTAATGCATTGACTTCTTCTTGTTTCCGTATTCCTACATGATTCTATCATTGTCTACTTTGCAACTCCTTATTTCTTCCTTCAAACTTGTCAATGTGTTTGCTAATTCAGAATAGTTCCCAACACCACTATGCTGATCTAATTCATATGGAGAATCTTTGTATTCTACCACTTTGCTAGACATTTTTGATCTTTTCTTCCTTCAAGTTGTATTATTCTAGCTAAACCAAATCATAAACAAACCAACATACCCTAATATAGTTAAGGGATGACGTGTCATCTAAAATACTGACCAAATTAGCACAATATATCTATATATATCTATATCTATCTATCTATCTATATATATATATATATATATATATATATATATATATATATATATATATATAAACATATTTTCAACTATTATCAAGTTATTAATGCATGAATATGTTCACCACATACCATGACTTCATACACAATGACCATCATCCAGCTAATGTATGAATAAAAACATATAGACATTGACACACATAGCCAATGCATGATTGACATACAACCACAACAAATACATTGAAAAATGACAACATCAACTTTCTTATGGTGACACCACTCCAATCATGACCAATTCCATTAATACACAATAAGCACAAGGACCTATATGCAACCAACACACACATACTACAACACATTCATTCAAAGAGAAGGCAACCAAGATATCACATAATGAGAATGGGAACATGCTATGATACCACTGTATAACACCCTCCTCCCATGTACACCCAAGTAACCGACCAACCAAGGTAAACATGTGATAAAAAATGACTATGGTAGGATTTGTCACAGTTCCCGATCACAACCAATTTTTTTATCTTTATTTTTTAATTGTGTGCCACAACAATACTATTTTATTTTCAAACTTTACAGTGCTATTACCATGAACTGCATTAAACTTGTGAACTTCCCGAACTTCTTCAGCTGTTTAATTTCATTTATATAGCCTTACCATACCCCTATCTCCAAATGCCTACTACAAAGTATATATCGTTTTTTTAATCTATATGGAGATTCTTTTTTCTACGTTGCACCTAGAAAAAATGGGTCATACCTCTTTGTTTAACATAAGTAGCACATAGGTAGAAGGAATAGATTGCCGTTCCATATCAACACTATACGATATATGATGGTAATGTTTTCATTTCCATTTTTTATCAGACTTGTAACTAGATTAACTATTTCATCAGTAATATTTCAATGCTACATATTTAGTAATATTCCAATGCCGACCTACTTATTTAGTAATATTCCAATGCCGACCATGATTCATTTGAGAACATTATTCGAATGAAATGGGAAAAACGGTTATTTGTTTCATATCTTGAGTATAACCATCTTGTTATATAATTAATTCACCGTTTTCTCTATGTTCCTAGTGCTATCCTTGTCACTCCATAGTGATGACATAAATATTTTTATCCCCGTTAACTAATTCCATGGCATTGGTGTTCTTCATTTTCATATAGAAAAAGTCTCCCTTCCTATGATTCTACAACAGTGGTTTACCCTTACCGTTCTAACCCATTTCTCACCCACCCACCTAACACCAACAACAACTAAATACTCAAATTATTTCACAATTGTTCATTATTGTATAAATATGTTATTCTTATGAATAAGCTAAAGTCAACTCATTACAAAACCATCAGCTTGTGGATGTGTGAACAAATCCCAATTTATCATTTGTTTCATCCATTGTGCAGGGATTTGTGATTTAGGGCAGCTATCCATTAGAGTATAAAACTTATGGATTTCAGGAGTAGATGGCCTCTTACATCCCGGAGGCAGATCTCTGAATCTGCATTCTGGTATCAACTTATCAACTTGTTCAATATAACCCAATCCATACCTTGGGCTATTTGGAGGCCTTTGGTTCATTAATAGCTCTGTGAGCCTTGGATCTTCATCTTCTAAATGGGGAACCAAATGCATCATAAGAACATGCTCATCCTCATGGGGAAAAGGAATTTCAGAGCATTTTGGATTAGGACATGGGTTGAGAGAAGTAGAAGAGGGTGCTTCACCAGTCCTAGGATTATGGTTCTTATGGAGCACAACATAGGCTAGATTCTGTAAGTTGACACTTTGTTTACATTGTGGACACTCAACTTTGACAGACTGAAAGTTTACAATTTGTGCAAACTCAAACAAGGCTACATGACTACAATTTGAAACAATTGAACTACATCTCGTATCTGTACAATCGGGAGAAATATAACGAGGGGAATTTTTACATTCGGCTTCAATCCTTCTTCTGTCTATGGTTGACCTTCTGGGAAAGGACAGAGTAGTAGAGGATTGATTCTCAGCGATGTTGGATGAAGTTATTTTTTGAACAGAGAGAGGTCTGGGGTTTGGAACCGTCCAGTGTTGTGGAAATTGCAAATCTTCCCACTTAATGGCTTGGTGTTCTATCTTTTGATTTTTAGGATCTGTAAGAACAACCACACTGGTTTTAGACTCTCTACTGGGTGCATGGAGGACAACAGGAAACATTGTGGAAGTATGGTGAAAACAACCGCGGAACTGGATAGCAATATTTTGCCTCTTCTTTCTCATATCAAATCCCATTGTTTGGATTTGAAGTTTCAAAATATCTGCCAATGTTTCATCATGGACTGCTACTGAAAATTTTGGATAGCAGTCAAACCAAACTGGTCCATTAGACAATGGAGCCACAATTCCTCCAATTAATGAATCTGTATATTTATTATGTGTTAGATCTCTTACAGTTGCTAACACATATGCATCAACACCTGGATGCACCAATGCATGAATGCCAACACGTAAACAACCCAAATGTAAAAATTGTGTTCCTATCTTCTTGGCTTCGGCTTGAAGTTCCTTGGGATTTAGAATAGGGATCAACTGCACACGATCACTATTCTCTTCAATAGAACTAACAGACTCCTTAATAGTTATTCTAGTGGCAGCTTTCAAGTGCCAAATTCCTAGATCATTATAGACTTCAGAGGCTTTAATGTTGGGAAGAACCCAACGGGCTTGTGGTTCGACCTCTTCATACAAATGATCAGACTCATTTATAATACGACTACTACTTGATGCAAACATATCTCTGAGAGGGTTTGGCTCTGCTCGATCTTTCTCTTCGAGCTCTCTAAATGAGACTGAATTTGACAAAACTGAATCCATTTAAAGAGAGATGGATTTTTAAGTACTGACCTTTTTCTTGAACCAGGCGAAACTCGTCACTGGCTCTGATACCAATTTCTAGCAGAGGCTTCAGAGGCTTCCTTCAAGCTTGCTTGCGGTCGTAAACCAACCGACTTGGCCTTGTTAAGTATCTCTGAACATTGCTTTATGTGAACCCGACTATTGTGGACACTCAACTTTGACAGACTGAAAGTTTAAAATTTGTGCAAACTCAAACAAGGCTACATGACTACAATTTGAAACAATTGAACTACATCACGTATCTGTACAATCGGGAGAAATATAACGAGGGGAATTTTTACATTCGGCTTCAATCCTTCTTCTGTCTATGGTTGACCTTCTGGGAAAGGACAAAGTAGTAGAGGATTGATTCTCAGTGATGTTGGCTGAAGTTATTTTTTGAACAGAGAGAGGTCTGGGGTTTGGATCTGTCAGTCATATGTACTGGTGGCGGAGACAAATCACGAGTATATTACAAATCTTTTGTAATAAACAGAGTCAGAAAAATTGGCTCATACATCCATGGAAAATTCACATCTTGGCCACATGATGATCCTAAACTATTATTTCCTGACACTGTTTATGATTTTGCAGGATACAGAAGACTATGGTGGGATCTATTAAATAAAGATGGACCAGAAGAAACCCACTATACTAAACTAAAATTTTCCCCCACATGGATTAATTCTAGAGAGCCACATATTCCATGGCTATCTGACTGGTGGTATCATTATGGGGTCAGCCCTTTCAGTATGGACCCAAACTTTTATGAAACATACTGTCGAAGATTCTGTGATGATTGTCAAATACAAATTGGTGAATGTTTTCACTACCCTTGTCAGACAGCAGGAGAAATCACGGCCTTAGAATACAAATCTCCGAATCCCATACTAAAGTCATATATGAAGATGCACTATCAATGGTTGGTCATGACAAAGATAAAGCATCAAATTGTGCTGAACAAGCCTATGATCATCCGGCGAATTTACACAAAGGCTTGGGATGACGAGTTCTATCATCTCAGATATCCGGGCATCAAGATCTTAGAAGATCCTGCAGCATCAACCAGTACAAGTGGTCCTCGGGAGCCCCAATAAAAAGGTTTTGCCTGTGTACATTTGATACCTAGTCACGGGTTTATTGTGACAAAGCTTTTCTCATGGGATTTTCCTTTGTCCGAAAAGTATCCATTGTGTTTGATTCCTCGTGGGCCTCGTAAGGTATCCACAGTGTATATTCACCCACTTGCACTAGAGTTTGTCGGTAGTTCAGATCTCCGTGCGGATGTCACATTTTGTGTTACCCGAAAATGATGATCTCACTGCCAAGTGTCAATAATCCGACGGTTCATAGAAATGCTTGTCCCCCTCTCAAACCTATAAAAGGAGAGGTCAGGCTCATTTGCAACCATCGGCATTTGGAGTTTGGATTCTAGAGTCTAGAGTCAGGCTCAATCCTCTGCTACTCTGTCCTTTCCCAGAAGGTCGACCATAGACAGAAGAAGGATTGAAGCCGAATGTAAAAATTCCCCTCGTTATATTTCTCCCGATTGTACAGATACGGGATGTAGTTCAATTGTTTCAAATTGTAGTCATGTAGCCTTGTTTGAGTTTGCACAAATTGTAAACTTTCAGTCTGTCAAAGTTGAGTGTCCACAATGTAAACAAAGTGTCAACTTATAGAATCTGGCCTATGCTGTGCTCCATAAGAACCATAATCCTAGGACTGGTGAAGCACCCTCTTCTACTTCTCTCAACCCATGTCCTAATCCAAAATGCTCTGAAATTCTTTTTCCCCTTGAGGATGAGCATGTTCTTATGATGCATTTGGTTCCCCATTTAGAAGATGAAGATCCAAGGCTCACAGAGCTATTAATGAACCAAAGGCCTCCAAATAGCCCAAGGTATGGATTGGGTTATATTGAACAAGTTGATAATTTGATACCAGAATGCAGATTCAGAGATCTGCCTCCAGGATGTAAGAGGCCATCTACTCCTGAAATCCATAAGTTTTATACTCTAATGGATGGCTTCCCTAAATCACAAATCCCTGCACAATGGATGAAACAAATGATAAATTGGGATTTTTTCACACATCCACAAGCTGATGGTTTTGCAGCTGCTTTTCCAAAAGAAGAGAAGATGAAGATGGCAGCTGAATGGAAGGAATACATGGAAGAAAAAGGTGTATGGATTTCTTTCTATTCCTGGAAAAAGAGAATGGAAAATGATTTGGTTTTGATGGCTGATGCAGCCACATATTCTTCACATTCATGGACTGCACTTGATGGCAGTAAGATAGAAACCAGTACTACATACCCACCTTTCAGAAGTATTGTTTTAGGAGAAGGGTCAAACACAGCCCATGCTAGCCCTCTGGTTCAAAGAGATAATTCTCTGATAGGTACTGAAGGTAGGATTCAAAAGCTGAGTGAGCAAGTTAACTGGACCAATACTGCACTCACAGGTTTGGAGAAAGATGTAGCAAAAACTGCCCTGGTCAAGGATCAGATTGACTCAGTCCAAGTATCTGTGAATGATGTACATAGAGTTCTTAATTCTGTACAGTGTGATCTACAATTAGTTAGACATTTTTCTAAAAAGTCTCTTGATAGATTTAATGATGTGGAAAGTTGTACTGTAGAACAAGCCATTTCTACAAGAGAGGTAGTCTATGACTTGTCAAATAAATTTGACAGATTTAATCTGAAGAAAGCCAGCAAGCCTATCCCGCTTTCTTTCATTACCAAAGGAAAGAGTATTCTTCCACATGAGATAGAGAAACCAGAGCCAATTGCAAATCCTGTCTCAAAGTTTCCTCACCTCTTTCCCAGAGAAGTGCCTCAGTTATCCCTGACAATAGAACCAAAACATGAGTCTAAGCCAGAAGAAAAATTTGAGAAGCTAACAATAGCTGCTGTACTTGAAGCTTCCGATACTAAGAAACACTCTTTTCCCATATATGAGCCATTAGAGCCTCAATTTACTAGGCATGCAGCTCCTGACCTATATGGTGCAGGAAAAGTTCCACCCAGAGAAACATTCCACGAAGGGAGTCATAAGGAGTGGAATATTGATAACATGTCTGCACATCAAATCAGACAAGTTCTGGATCAGATGATTATTGAGTATAAATTGATGTGTGTTGAAGGGAAGAGTGAAAGTGAAGCCTGTAAAACAATCATTCAGTGTTTTACTGGTACTCTGGCTAGATGGTGGGAGTTAGAATCCTCTCTTGCACTGATTGAAAAAATGGAGAAAGAGATTCTAAAAGATGAACAGGGTGATATCATGTTCAACCCTGATGGCACGGCACAAACAAATATGATTGGTGTTGTGACTGCACTAATCCAAGAACATTTCTGTGGAGCAGAATATGCTATCACAGATAAAAATGAGCTTCTACTGATGAATCTCAAGTGCAATAACATAAATCAGTATGAATATTTCCACAGAGATTGGATACAGAGAATATTCTTGGTCAAGGATCCCAAGAATCTACTGTGGAAACAAGTTTATCTTGCAGCTCTACCATCAAAGTTGGTAGACATTTTGAAGATGGAAGAAGCCTTCCCGTTGCCAATGGAAGTTTACGTTTGGGGAGACTTCTATGCAATTATTACTAAATTTTTAATTTCTCTGTGTACCAGATCCAAGATGCGGAAGTCCATTGATAAGTTGAACAGACTTCCTAGTACAAAATCCTTGATAAGTTGAACATAATTCCTGGTACAAAATCATTTTGTAGCAGATATGGCATAACAGTGGATGATCCTCTGGTTCATCGAAGGAAACACAAGAGGCAGGCCAAGAAAGCTTACAAGCGAAGTAAGTCTACTTACCGAATAAGCTCTAGCAAGAGAAGAGAGCTTCGCAGACCAAAAGAATCCAGGAGACCTAAAGCCAGAAAAGGGTATTACCGCTCCAAGCCTAATACTCATTATTACCAACCTCATGATATTCGGCCCCGAGATGCCAAAATACATAAAATGAAAGAAATTGAGTGTTGGTTATGTGGTGAAAAAGGACATACTTCTAATCTGTTTCCTACAGCTTTAGAGTCTAAATAGGAAAGAATTCTGCTAAGTATGCCAAAAATAAACAAGCTTCTACATCTCAGCCTCAGACCACTGTTAAAAGAGATCCAGACGCCTGTGCTTATTGTCATTCTACTTCCCATAGAATTTCTGAATGTCCTTCATATGCTCAGCGTCATTTGTCTATCCAACAACATGCCATACACTCTGCTAGTATCACCTCATCCTCAGATGACTATTCTTCCTCCTCTTCCGAAGAATAAGTCAATATGTATTGTCAATGTTCTGACGCAGATGCCTGTAAATGTGATTCTGATTCTGAGTCAGATTCTTCTTATTCTTCTGCCGTTGAAGATCCACCTCATGTTTTCATGGCCCAACTTGATGATGATCTACAAATTTTTGCACAAATCTGTGCCATGGATGAAGGCGACCTTAAAAATGCTCTTTTAGGCGCCTACATGAAAAATCTTCGTGGTTCTTCTTCTAGTTCTTCAAGTTCTTCAAAGAAGCCTAACTTTGTTGAAGCTTCTTATGAAAATAATACCAAAACGTATCTCCAACATAATATCAAAGCTCGTGAACTCACTTTGGGGGAGGTGAGTAGGGAGATACATGACCTCAAATCAGAAATTCGCAGCATGAAAAATGAAATTTCTGTTCTGAAAGCACAAGTAAAACAGTCTGCCTCATCATCTGTGCCTGTTTCAGGAAAACAGACAAATTATACGCTACATTCCAGTCCTAACACTGAAGTCCAATTTGCAGTAGGCAAATTTGATCCCTCAATGGGTTTCAGTGAAATCGGGGATATGCAAGTCCTCGCATTACAATACCAGCAACACCATGTTCAGGTAAATATTTGTGTAGCTGGTCATGTTTACAATGTCATTGCCCTAATAGACTCTGGATCTGATATTAATCTTGTCTCTAAGCATATAATCCCATCCAGATACTGGACGACAGCTGAAAAGGAAGTTATGGGATTAGGGACAAAACAATTAAAGTTTGAAGTTGCTAAAGCTACTATATGCTTTGATTCAAAATGTGTCAAACATTCTTTTGTAGTCTCTGACATTCCAGTAGACTGTATTTTAGGAAATATTTTCCTAGCAGCAGTAGAGCCCCATGGGTCATACAGATTTCCTGATAAATCCGCAGGATATTTTATTACTGTTTCTGGACAAAGAATTGATTTTCCATTTGTATCCATAACCAGAATATCACCCATGGTCCGAATCATGAAAGAGAAAGAGAAAAGGCTTCAAATAACTAAGAAAAATCTGGTAGAACTCAAAGATCACAAGGAAACCATCAGGGTGGAAGAACAGTTGAGTTCCCCAGAAATACAAAAGAAAATTGCAGAGATCCAGAAAGAATTTGAAGAGACGTGCTGCTCCGAAGAGCCAAATGCCTTTTGGCATAGAAAGCAGTACAACATTGAGCTACCTTACAAGGAAGGTTATACTGGCAGGCCTTGTAAGTTAAGAGCCATCCCCATGTCTGTTGAACACAGACAACACTGCCAGAAAGAGATAGAACAACTTCTTCAGAAGAAGCTCATTAGAGAATCCAGCAGCCCTTGGAACTGCTATGGGTTCTATGTAAACAAGAGAAGTGAGCAAGTCAGAGGGGTTCCAAGACTGGTAATAAACTATAAACCTCTGAACAATGTATTAGCAGATGATACATATCCGATCCCTCATAAAGGAGATCTGATCAGAAGAATCTCAGGAGCCAAAGTATTTTCCAAGTTTGATTTGAAGTCTGGCTTCTGGCAAGTTGCAGTTGCAGAAGGTGACAGATGGAAAAATGCATTCAGTGTTCCTCATGGACATTATGAGTGGAACGTTATGCCTTTTGGATTGAAGCATGCACCATCTAAATTCCAAAAGGTAATGGATTCCATCTTCAAGCCTTATGATGAATGGTTGCTTGCTTACATTGATGATCTGCTAATCTTTTCCAAGAACCTTCAAGACCACTTCAAACATTTGAAGATCTTTATGAAGCTGGTCAAAAGAAATGGCTTAGTCTTAAGCAAGAAAAAGATGGAACTATGTAAGACTAAGATCAAATTTTTGGGACATGAAATTGAAAATGGCCAAATTGCTCTACAACACCATGCACTGGAATTTGCAGACAAGTTTCCTGATGTCATCATGGATAAAACCCAGTTGCAGAGGTTTTTGGGTTGCCTCAACTATGTGAGCAATTTCTACCCCACATGTGCCATTGACAGATCTCTATTAAATCAGAGATTGAGAAATAACCCTAGGCCCTGGACTGACGTGCATACTCAGGAAGTCAGAGAAATAAAGTCCAAGGTAAGAAATCTCCCTATATTGTATGTTGTTGATGATAATGCGTTCAAAGTTGTTGAAACAGATGCCAGTAACATTGGTTGGGGAGGTGTCCTCAAACAAAAGCCAAAGGAAGATGATCCAAAAGAACAGGAACGAGTTGTCCAGTTCGTTTCAGGAGTTTGGAGCAAAGCAGAGTTGAACTATGCTCCCATTGAAAAGGAAGTTAAGGTAGCTTGGAATTGTATGAGTAAATTTTCAATTCATTTGGCTAATAGATATTTTCTGCTCAGAACAGATGCAAAGGCGCTGGAAAAAGTCCTGACAAAGGAAATCAAGAACCCGGAGGATGCAAAGTTTGCAAGATGGCAAGCCCTCTTTGCATATTTTAATTTTAAAGTTGAGCATATTAAAGGTTCTGATAATTGTATTCCAGATTTTTTAAGCAGAGAATATCTCCAGCAGCAAGAACAAAAGAATGACCCTGAAGAAGAACAACTCCATTGTATGGTCATTCTCACTGAATGGAATTAGGCCAATCAAAGGGAAGAGCTCAGATATATTTCAGATGATGAGTCTTGGCCTGTGTATGCAGAAAAATGGAGGCCAACTTGGATCTTCCGAAATACTCAAGTGCTTGATGGAAACCTTCAAAATCACACTGATTTACAACACTTAGTACCCGGAAGGAAAGTGTATCCAAAAGGAAATAGGTGGATACATGAAATTATGTATTCACATAGCATGGCAGCTTCAGAAGAAGCAGAAAGGTCACTTTCCCAAGATTTTTGGGATCTGTCAGTCATATGTACTGGTGGCGGAGACAGATCACGAGTATATTACAAATCTTTTGTAATAAACAGAGTCAGAAAAATTGGATCATACATCCATGGAAAATTCACATCTTGGCCACATGATGATCCTAAACTAGTATTTCCTGACACTGTTTATGATTTTGCAGGATACAAAAGACTATAGTGGGATCTATTAAATAAAGATGGACCAGAAGAAAACCACTATACTAAACTAAAATTTGCCCCCACATGGATTAATTCTAGAGAGCCACATATTCCATGGCTATCTGACTGGTGGTATCATTATGGGGTCAGCCCTTTCAGTATGGACCCAAACTCTTATGAAACATACTGTCGAAGATTCTGTGATGACTGTCAAATACAAATTGGTGAATGTTTTCACTACCCTTGTCAGACAGTAGGAGAAATCACGGCCTTAGAATATAAATCTCCGAATCCCATACTAAAGTCATATATGCAGATGCACTATCAATGGTTGGTCATGACAAAGATAAAGCATCAAATTGTGCTGAACAAGCCCATGATCGTCCGGCGGATTTACACAAAAGCTTGGGATGACGAGTTCTATCATCTCAGATATCCGGGCATCAAGATCTTAGAAGATCCTGCAACATCAACCAGTACAAGTGGTCCTCGGGAGCCCCACTAAAAAGGTTTTCCCTGTGTACATTTGATACCTAGTCACGGGTTTATTGTGACAAAGATTTTCTCATGGGATTTTCCTTTGTCCGAAAAGTATCCATTGTGTTTGATTCCTCGTGGGCCTCGTAAGGTATCCATAGTGTATATTCACCGACTTGCACTAGAGTTTGTCGGTAGTTCAGATCTCCGTGCGGATGTCACATTTTGTGTTACCCGAAAACGATGATCTCACTGCCAAGTGTCAATAATCCGACTGTTCATAGAAATGTTTGTCCCCCTCTCAAACCTATAAAAGGAGAGGTCAGGCTCATTTGCAACCATCGGCATTTGGAGTTTGGAGTCTAGAGTGTTGGGTGTTTTAAGAGTCCGAGTTTTTGCTCCCTGCTCTGCGTCTGCGCAATCCTTGCGATCTGCTCGCATCACGGAGTCTTTACTCACAGTCCTTAGGTGAACTGAGAAGCCTGCGGGTGTATGTGCTCGGCATACATCAGAACCTAAAGTGGCCAGTTCATTAGTGTGAATCTGTAAATTTATGTCTCTGTGTTATAAGCTCTGAGACAGAGTCTGTATATCGGCCAGGAAGCCTCCGGTATCGATCACTCATTCGTGAGTATCATAAGTCCGGTAAAAGCCATTACAACCTATCTCTAATACAGAGACTTGAATCCATAAGTTTGTAATCTGATTGTGAATCATTCTGCTTATAATAAAGAGAGATTTTTCATCCGTGATTCCGCATTTAAAGTACTGTCACTCTGTGTGCATTTTAATTGCTGTTAAGATACTTGCATTGCTTGAAAGTTCGCCGTAAGTTCGCTGGAGTTCGCGAAAAAACTGAGGGACGCCAAGGCCGTGTGAAGGCGAGGAAACCGTGTGTTAGGCCGTGAGTTGCGTGAAGGTTCAGTAGGTTCGTCTCGGTTCACAGTCGGGTTCACATAAAGAAATGTTCAGAGATACTTAACAAGGCCAAGTCATTTGGTTTACGACCGCAAGCAAGCTTGAAGGAAGCCTCTGAAGCCTCTGCTAGAAATTGAATCAAACACAGCCCATGCTAGCCCTCTGGTTCAAAGAGATAATTCTATGATAGGTACTGAAGGTAGGATTCAAAAGGTGAGTGAGCAAGTTAACTGGACCAATACTTCACTCACAGGTTTGGAGAAAAATGTAGCAAAAACTGCCCTGGTCAAGGATCAGATTGACTCAGTCCAAGTATCTGTGAATGATGTACATAGAGTTCTTAATTCTGTACAGTGTGATCTACAATTAGTTAGACATTTTTCTGAAAAGTCTTTTGATAGATTTAATGATGTGGAAAGTTGTACTGTAGAACAAGCGATTTCTACAAGAGAGGTAGTCTATGACTTGTCAAATAAATATGACAGATTTAATCTGAAGAAAGCCAGCAAGCCTATCCCGCTTTCTTTCATTACCAAAGGAAAGAGTATTCTTCCACATGAGATAGAGAAACCAGAGCCAATTGCAAATCCTGTCTCAAATTTTCCTCACCTCTTTCCTAGAGAAGTGCCTCAGTTATCCCTGACAACAGAACCAAAACATGAGTCTAAGCCAGAAGAAAAATTTGAGAAGCTAACAATAGCTGCTGTACTTGAAGCTTCCGATACTGAGAAACACTCTTTTCCCATATATGAGCCATTAGAGCCTTAGTTTACTAGGCATGCAGCTCCTGACCTATATGGTGCAGGAAAAGTTCCACCCAGAGAAACATTCCACGAAGGGAGTCATAAGGAGTGGAATATTGATAACATGTCTGCACATCAAATTAGACAAGTTCTGGATCAGATGATTATTGAGTATAAACTGATGTGTGTTGAAGGGAAGAGTGAAAGTGAAGCCTGTAAAACAATCATTCAGTGTTTTACTGGTACTTTGGCTAGATGGTGGGAGTTAGAATCCTCTCCTACACTAATTGAAAAAATGGAGAAAGAGATTCTAAAAGATGAACAGGGTGATATCATGTTCAACCCTGATGGCACGGCACAAACAAATATGATTGGTGCTGTGACTGCACTAATCCAAGAACATTTCTGTGGAGCAGAATATGCTATCACAGATAAAAATTAGGTTCTACTTATGAATCTCAAGTGCAATAACATAAATCAGTATGAAGATTTCCACAGAGATTGGATACAGAGAATATTCTTGGTCAAAGATCCCAAGAATCTACTGTGGAAACAAGTTTATCTTGCAGCTCTACCATCAAAGTTGGTAGACATTTTGAAGATGGAAGAAGCCTTCCCGTTGCCAATGGAAGTTTACGTTTGGGGAGACTTGTATGCAATTATTACTAAAGTTTTAATTTCTCTGTGTACCAGATCCAAGATGCAGAAGTCCATTGATAAGTTGAACAGACTTCCTGGTACAAAATCCTTTTGCAGCAGATATGGCATAACAGTGGATGATCCTCTAGTTCATCGAAGGAAACACAAGAGGCAGGCCAAGAAAGCTTACAAGCGAAGTAAGTCTACTTACCGAATAAGCTCTAGCAAGAGAAGAGAGCTTCACAGACCAAAAGAATCCAGGAGACCTAAAGCCAGAAAAGGGTATTGCCGCTCCAAGCCTAATACTCATTATTACCAACCTCATGATATTCAGCCCCGAGATGCCAAAATACATAAAATTAAAGAAATTGAGTGTTGGTTATGTGGTGAAAAAGGACATACTTCTAATCTGTGTCCTACAGCTTTAGAGTCTAAACGAGGTTTAGGAAAGAAGTCTGCTAAGTATGCCAAAAATAAACAACCTTCTACATCTCAGCCTCAGACCACTGTTAAAAGAGATCCAGACGCCTGTGCTTATTGTCATTCTACTTCCCATAGAATTTCTGAATGTCCCTCATATGCTCAGCGTCATTTTTCTATCCAACAACATGCCATACACTCTGCTAGTAGCACCTCATCCTCAGATGACTATTCTTCCTCCTCTTCCGAAGAACAAGTCAATATGTATTGTCAATGTTCTGACCCAGATGCCTGTAAATGTGATTCTGATTCTGAGTCAGATTCTTCTTATTCTTCTGCTGTTGAAGATCCACCTCATGTTTTCATGGCACAACTTGATGATGATCTAAAAAATTTTGCACAAATCCGTGCCATGGACGAAGGCGACCTTAAAAATGCTCTTTTAGGCGCCTACATGAAAAATCTTCCTGGTTCTTCTTCTAGTTCTTCAAGTTCTTCAAAGAAGCCTAACTTTGTTGAAGCTTCTTATGAAAAGAATACCAAAACGTATCTCCAACATAATAGCAAAGCTCGTGCACTCACTTTGGGGGAGGTGAGTAGGGAGATACATGACCTCAAATCAGAAATTCGCAGCATGAAAAATGAAATTCCTGTTCTGAAAGCACAAGTACAATAGTTTTCCTCATCATCTGTGCCTGTTTCAGGAAAACAGACAAATTATACGCTGCATTCCAGTCCTAACACTGAAGTCCAATTTGCAGCAGGAAAATTTGATCCCTGAATGGGTTTCAGTGAAATCGGGGATATGCAAGTCCTCGCAGTACAATACTAGCAACACCATGTTCAGGTAAATCTCTGTGTAGCTGGTCATGTTTACAACGTCATTGCCTTAATAGACTCTGGATCTGATATTAATCTTGTCTCTAAGCATATAATCCCATCCAGATACTAGACGACAGCTGAAAAGGAAGTTATGGGATTAGGGACAAAACAAATAAAGTTTGAAGTTGCTAAAGCTACTGTATGCTTTGATTCAAAATGTGTCAAACTTTCTTTTGCAGTCTCTCACATTCCAGTAGACTGTATTTTAGGAAATATTTTCCTAGCAGCAGTAGAGCCCCATGGGTCATACAGATTTCCTGATAAATCCGCAGGATATTTTATTACTGTTTCTGGACAAAGAATTGAGTTGTCATTTGTATCCATAACCAAAATATCACCCATGGTCCAAATCATGAAAGAGAAAGAGAAAAGGCTTCAAATAGCTGAGAAAAATCTGGTAGAACTCAAAGATCACAAGGAAACCATCAGGGTGGAAGAACAGTTGAGTTCCCCAGAAATACAGAAGAAAATTGCAGAGATCCAGAAAGAATTTGAAGAGACATGCTGCTCCGAAGAGCCAAATGCCTTTTGGCATAGAAAGAAGTACATCATTGAGCTACCTTACAAGGAAGGTTATACTGGCAGGCCTTGTAAGTCAAGAGCCATCCCCATGTCTGTTGAACACAGACAACACTGCCAGAAAGAGATAGAACAGCTTCTTCAGAAGAAGCTCATTAGAGAATCCAGCAGCCCTTGGAACTGCTATGGGTTCTATGTAAACAAGAGAAGTGAGCAAGTCAGAGGGGTTCCAAGACTGGTAATAAACTATAAACCTCTGAACAATGTATTAGCAGATGATACATATCCGATCCCTCATAAAGGAGATCTGATCAGAAGAATCTCAGGAGCCAAAGTATTTTCCAAGTTTGATTTGAAGTCTGGCTTCTGGCAAGTTGCAGTTGCAGAAGGTGACAGATGGAAAACTGCATTCAGTGTTCCTCATGGAAATTATGAGTGGAACGTTATGCCTTTTGGATTGAAGCATGCACCATCTAAATTCCAAAAGGTAATGGATTCCATCTTCAAGCCTTATGATGAATGGTTTCTTGCTTACATTGATGATCTGCTAATCTTTTCCAAGAACCTTCAAGACCACTTCAGACATTTGAAGATCTTTATGAAGCTGGTCAAAAGAAATGGCTTAGTCTTAAGCAAGAAAAAGATGGAACTATGTAAGACTAAGATCAAATTTTTGGGACATGAAATTGAAAATGGCCAAATTGCTCTACAACACCATGCACTGGAATTTGCAGACAAGTTTCCTGATGTCATCATGGATAAAACCCAGTTGCAGAGGTTTTTGGGTTGCCTCAACTATGTGAGCAATTTCTACCCCGCATGTGCCATTGACAGATCTCTATTAAATCAGAGATTGAGAAAGAACCCTAAGCCCTAGACTGACATGCATACTCAGGCAGTCAAAGAAATAAAGTCCAAGGTAAGAAATCTCCCTATATTGTATGTTGCTGATGATAATGCGTTCAAAGTTGTTGAAACAGATGCTAGTAAGATTGGTTGGGGAGGTGTCCTCAAACAAAAGCCAAAGGAAGATGATCCAAAAGAACAGGAACGAGTTGTCCAGTTCGTTTCAGGAGTTTGGAGCAAAGCAGAGTTGAACTATGCTCCCATTGAAAAGGAAGTTAAGGCAGCTTGGAATTGTATGAGTAAATTTTCAATTCGCGATCTGCTCGCATCACAGAGTCTTTACTCACAGTCCTTAGGTGAACTGAGAAGCCTGCGGGTGTATGTGCTTGGCATACATCAGAACCTAAAGTGGCCAGTTCATTAGTGTGAGTCTGTAAATTTATGTTTGTGTGTTATAAGCTCTGAGACAGAGTCTGTATATCGGCCAGGAAGCCTCCGGTATCGATCACTCATTCGTGAGTATCATAAGTCCGGTAAAAGCAATTACAGCCTATCTCTGATACAGAGACTTGAATCCATAAGTTTGTAATCTATTTGTGAAGCATTCTGCTTATAATAAAGAGAGATTTTTCATTTGTGATTCCTCATTTAAAGTACTGTCACTCTGTGTGCATTTTAATTGCTGTTAAGATACTTGCATTGCTTGAAAGTTCGCCGTAAGTTCGCTGGAGTTCGCGAAAAAACTGAGGGACGCCAAGGCCGTGTGAAGGCGAGGAAGCCGTGTGTTAGGCCGTGAGTTGCATGAAGGTTCAGTAGATTCGTCTGGGTTCACAGTCGGGTTCACATAAAGAAATTTTCAGAGATACTTAATAAGGCCAAGTCGGTTGGTTTACGACCAGATTCTGTAAGTTGACACTTTGTTTACATTGTGGAAACTCAACTTTGACAGACTGAAAGTTTACAATTTGTGCAAACTCAAACAAGGCTACATGACTACAATTTGAAACAATTGAACTACATCCTGTATCTGTACAATCGGGAGAAATATAACGAGGGGAATTTTTACATTCGGCTTCAATCCTTCTTCTGTCTATGGTTGACCTTCTGGGAAAGGACAGAGTAGCAGAGGATTGATTCTCAGTGATGTTGGCTGAAGTTATTTTTTGAACAGAGAGAGGTCTGGGGTTTGGAACCGTCCAGTGTTGTGGAAATTGCAAATCTTCCCACTTAATGGCTTGGTGTTCTATATTTTGATTTTTAGGATCTGTAAGAACAACCACACTGGTTTTAGACTCTCTACTGGGTGCATGGAGGACAGCAGGAAACATTGTGGAAGTATGGCGAAAACAACCGCGGAACTGGATAGCAAAATTTTTCCTCTTCTTTCTCATATCAAATCCCATTGTTTGGATTTGAAGTTGCAAAATATCTGCCAATGTTTCATCATGGACTGCTACTGAAAAGTTTGGATAGCAGTCAAACCAAACTGGTCCATTAGACAATGGAGCCACAATTCCTCCAATTAATGAATCTGTATATTTATTATGTGTTAGATCTCTTATAGTTTCTAACACATATGCATCAACACCTGGATGCACCAATGCATGAATGCCAACACGTAAACAACCCAAATGTAAAAATTGTGTTCCTATCTTCTTGGCTTCGGCTTGAAGTTCCTTGGGATTTAGAATAGGGATCAACTGCACACGATCACTATTCTCTTCAATAGAACTAACAGACTCCTTAATAGTTATTCTAGTGGCAGCTTTCAAGTGCCAAATTCCTAGATCATTATAGACTTCAGAGGCTTTAATGTTGGGAAGAACCCAACGGGCTTGTGGTTCGACCTCTTCATACAAATGATAAGACTCATTTATAATACGACTACTACTTGATGCAAACATATCTCTGAGAGGGTTTGGCTCTGCTCGATCTTTCTCTTCGAGCTGTCTAAATGAGACTGATTTTGACATAACTGAATCCATTTAAAGAGAGATGGATTTTTAAGTACTGACCTTTTTCTTGAACCAGGCGAAACTCGTCACTGGCTCTGATACCAATTTCTAGCAGAGGCTTCAGAGGCTTCCTTCAAGCTTGCTTGCGGTCGTAAACCAACCGACTTGGCGTTGTTAAGTATCTCTGAACATTGCTTTATGTGAACCCGACTGTGAACTCAGACGAACCTACTGAACCTTCACGCAACTCACGGCCTAACACACGGCTTCCTCGCCTTCACACGGCCTTGGCGTCCCTCAGTTTTTCGCGAACTCCAGCGAACTTACGGCAAACTTTCAAGCAATGCAAGTATCTTAATAGCAATTAAAATGCACACAGAGTGACAGTACTTTAAATGCGGAATCACAGATGAAAAATCTCTGTTTATTATAAGCAGAATGCTTCACAATCAGATTACAAACTTATTGATTCAAGTCTCTGTATCAGAGATAGGCTGTAATGGCTTTTACCGGACTTATGATACTCACGAATGAGTGATCGATACCGGAGGCTTCCTGACCGATATACAGACTCTGTCTCAGAGCTTATAACACATAGACATAAATTTAGAGACTCACACTAATGAACTGGCCACTTTAGGTTCTGATGTATGCCGAGCACATACACCCGCAGGCTTCTCAGTTCACCTAAGGACTGTGAGTAAAGACTCCGTGATGCGAGCAGATCGCAAGGATTGCGCAGACGCAGAGCAGGGAGCAAAAATTCGGACTCTTAAAACACCCAAGACTCTAGACTCCAAACTCCAAATGCCGATGGTTGCAAATGAGCCTGACCTCTCCTTTTATAGGTTTGAGAGGGGGACAAGCATTTCTATGAACCGTCGGATTATTGACACTTGGCAGTGAGATCATCGTTTTCAGGTAACACAAAATGTGACATCCGCACGGAGATCTGAACTACCGACAAACTCTAGTGCAAGTGGGTGAATATACACTGTGGATACCTTACGAGGCCCACGAGGAATCAAACACAATGGATACTTTTCGGACAAAGGAAAAGCCCATGAGAAAAGCTTTGTCACAATAAACCCGTGACTAGGTATCAAATGTACACAGGGAAAACCTTCTTAGTGGGGCTCCCGAGGACCACTTGTACTGGTTGATGCTGCAGGATCTTCTAAGATCTTGATGCCCGGATATCTGAGATGATAGAACTCGTCATCCCAAGCCTTTGTGTAAATTCGTCGGACGATCATAGGCTTGTTCAGCACAATTTGATGCTTTACCTTTGTCATGACCAACCATTGATAGTGCATCTGCATATATGACTTTAGTATGGGATTCAGAGATTTGTATTCTAAGGCCGTGATTTCTCCTGCTGTCTGACAAGGGTAGTGAAAACATTCACCAATTTGTATTTGACAGTCATCACAGAATCTTCGACAGTATGTTTCATAAAAGTTTGGGTCCATACTGAAAGGGTTGACCCCATAATGATACCACCAGTCAGATAGCCATGGAATATGTGGCTCTCTAGAATTAATCCATGTGGGGGAAAATTTTAGTTTAGTATAGTGGGTTTCTTCTGGTCCATCTTTATTTAATAGATCCCACCATAGTCTTCTGTATCCTGCAAAATCATAAACAGTGTCAGGAAATAATAGTTTAGGATCATCATGTGGCCAAGATGTGAATTTTCCATGGATGTAGGAGCCAATTTTTCTGACTCTGTTTATTACAAAAGATTTGTAATATACTCGTGATCTGTCTCCGCCACCAGTACATATGACTGACAGATCCCAAAAATCTTGGGAAAGTGACCTTTCTGCTTCTTCTGAAGCTGCCATGCTATGTGAATACATCATTTCATCTATCCACCTATTTCCTTTTGGATACACTTTCCTTCCGGGTACTAAGTGTTGTAAATCAGTGTGATTTTGAAGGTTTCCATCAAGCACTTGAGTATTTCGGAGGATCCAAGTTGGCCTCCATTTTTCTGCATACACAGGCCAAGACTCATCATCTGCAATATATCTGATCTCTTCCCTTTGATTGGCCTGATTCCATTCAGTGAGAATGACCATACAATGGAGTTGTTCTTCTTCAGGGTCATTCTTTTGTTCTTGCTACTGGAGATATTCTCTGCTTAAAAAATCTGGAATACAATTATCAGAACCTTTAATATGCTCAACTTTGAAATTAAAGTATGCAAAGAGGGCTTGCCATCTTGCAAACTTTGCATCCTCCGGGTTCTTGATTTCCTTTGTCAGGACCTTTTCCAGCGCCTTTGCATCTTTTCTGAGCAGAAAATATCTATTAGCCAAATGAATTGAAAATTTACTCATACAATTCCAAGTTGCCTTAACTTCCTTTTCAATGGGAGCATAGTTCAACTCTGCTTTGCTCCAAACTCCTGAAACGAACTGGACAACTCGTTCCTGTTCTTTTGGATCATCTTCCTTTGGATTTTGTTTGAGGACACCTCCCCAACCAATGTTACTGGCATCTGTTTCAACAAATTTGAACGCATTATCATCAGCAACATACAATATAGGGAGATTTCTTACCTTGGACTTTATTTCTCTGACTGCCTGAGTATGCATGTCAGTCCAGGGCTTAGGGTTCTTTCTCAATCTCTGATTTAATAGAGATCTTTCAATGGCACATGCGGGGTAGAAATTGCTCACATAGTTGAGGCAACCCAAAAACCTCTGCAACTGGGTTTTATCCATGATGACATCACGAAACTTGTCTGCAAATTCTAGTGCATGGTGTTGTAGAGCAATTTGGCCATTTTCAATTTCATGTCCCAAAAATTTGATCTTAGTCTTACATAGTTCCATCTTTTTCTTGCTTAATACTAAGCCATTTCTTTTGACCAGCTTCATAAAGATCTTCAAATGTCTGAAGTGGTCTTGAAGGTTCTTGGAAAAGATTAGCAGATCATCAATGTAAGCAAGCAACCATTCATCATAAGGCTTGAAGATGGAATCCATTACCTTTTGGAATTTTGATGGTGCATGCTTCAATCCAAAAGGCATAACGTTCCACTCATAATGTCCATGAGGAACACTGAATGCAGTTTTCCATCTGTCACCTTCTGCAACTGCAACTTGCCAGAAGCCAGACTTCAAATCAAACTTGGAAAATACTTTGGCTCCTGAGATTCTTCTGATTAGATCTCCTTTATGAGGGATCAGATATGTATCATCTGCTAATACATTGTTCAGAGGTTTATAGTTTATTACCAGTCTTGGAACCCCTCTGACTTGCTCACTTCTCTTGTTTACATAGAACCCATAGCAGTTCCAAGGGCTGCTGGATTCTCTAATGAGCTTCTTCTGAAGAAGCTGTTCTATCTCTTTCTGGCAGTGTTGTCAGTGTTCAACAGACATGGGGATGGCTCTTGACTTACAAGGCCTGCCAGTATAACCTTCCTTGTAAGTTAGCTCAATGTTGTACTGCTTTCTATGCCAAAAGGAATTTGGCTGTTCGGAGCAGCACATCTCTTCAAATTCTTTTTGGATCTCTGCAATTTTCTTCTGTATTTCTGGGGAACTCAACTGTTCTTCCACCCTGATGGTTTCCTTGTGATCTTTGAGTTCTACCAGATTTTTCTCAGCTATTTGAAGCCTTTTCCCTTTCTCTTTCATGATTTGGACCATGGGTGATATTCTGGTTCTGGATACAAATGGCAACTCAATTCTTTGTCCAGAAACAGTAATAAAATATCCTGCGGATTTATCAGGAAATCTGTATGACCCATGGGGCTCTACTGCTGCTAGGAAAATATTTCCTAAAATACAGTCTACTGGAATGTCAGAGACTACAAAAGAAAGTTTGACACATTTTGAATCAAAGCATACAGTAGCCTTAGCAACTTCAAACTTTAATTGTTTTGTCCCTAATCCCATAACTTCCTTTTCAGCTATCGTCCAGTATCTGGATAGGATTATATGCTTAGAGACAAGATTAATATCAGATCTAGAGTCTATTAGGGCAATGACATTGTAAACATGACCAGCTACATAGAGATTTACCTGAACATGGTGTTGCTGGTATTGTACTGCGAGGACTTGCATATCCCCGATTTCACTGAAACCCATTGAGGGATCAAATTTTCCTGCTGCAAATTGGACTTCAGTGTTAGGACTGGAATGCAGCGTATAATTTGTCTGTTTTCCTGAAACAGGCACAGATGATGAGGCAGACTGTTGTACTTGTGCTTTCAGAACAGAAATTTCATTTTTCATGCTGCGAATTTCTGATTTGAGGTCATGTATCTCCCTACTCACCTCCCCCAAAGTGAGTGCACGAGCTTTGCTATTATGTTGGAGATACGTTTTGGTATTATTTTCATAAGAAGCTTCAACAAAGTTAGGCTTCTTTGAAGAACTTGAAGAACTAGAAGAAGAACCAGGAAGATTTTTCATGTAGGCGCCTAAAAGAGCATTTTTAAGGTCGCCTTCGTCCATGGCACGGATTTGTGCAAAAATTTTTAGATCATCATCAAGTTGGGCCATGAAAACATGAGGTGGATCTTCAACGGCAGAAGAATAAGAAGAATCTGACTCAGAATCAGAATCACATTTACAGGCATCTGGGTCAGAACATTGACAATACATATTGACTTGTTCTTCGGAAGAGGAGGAAGAATAGTCATCTGAGGATGAGGTGCTACTAGCAGAGTGTATGGCATGTTGTTGGATAGAAAAATGACGCTGAGCATATGAGGGACATTCAAAAATTCTATGGGAAGTAGAATGACAATAAGCACAGACGTCTGGATCTCTTTTAACAGTGGTCTGAGGCTGAGATGTAGAAGCTTGTTTATTTTTTGCATATTTAGCAGACTTCTTTCCTAAACCTCGTTTAGACTCTAAAGCTGTAGGACACAGATTAGAAGTATGTCCTTTTTCACCACATAACCAACACTCAATTTCTTTCATTTTATGTATTTTGGCATCTCGGGGCCGAATATCATGAGGTTGGTAATAATGAGTATTAGGCTTGAAGCGGTAATACCCTTTTCTGGCTTTAGGTCTCCTGGATTCTTTTGGTCTGCGAAGCTCTCTTCTCTTGCTAGAGCTTATTCGGTAAGTAGACTTACTTCGCTTGTAAGCTTTCTTGGCCTACCTCTTGCGTTTCCTTCGATGAACCAGAGGATCATCCACTGTTATGCCATATCTGCTGCAAAAGGATTTTGTACCAGGAAGTCTGTTCAACTTATCAATGGACTTCTGCATTTTGGATCTGGTACACAGAGAAATTAAAACTTTAGTAATAATTGAATAGAAGTCTCCCCAAACGTAAACTTCCATTGGCAACGAGAAGGCTTCTTCCATCTTCAAAATGTCTACCAACTTTGATGGTAGAGCTGCAAGATAAACTTGTTTCCACAGTAGATTCTTGGGATCCTTGACTAAGAATATTCTCTGTATCCAATCTCTGTGGAAATCTTCATACTGATTTATGTTATTGCACTTGAGATTCATCAGTAGAAGCTCATTTTTATTTGTGATAGCATATTCTGCTCCACAGAAATGTTCTTGGATTAGTGCAGTCAGAGCACCAATCATATTTGTTTGTGCCGTGCCATCAGGGTTGAACATGATATCACCCTGTTCATCTTTTAGAATCTCTTTCTCCATTTTTTCAATCAGTGCAGGAGAGGATTCTAACTCCCACCATCTAGCCAGAGTACCAGTAAAACACTGAATGATTGTTTTACAGGCTTCACTTTCACTCTTCCCTTCAACACACATCAGTTTATACTCAATAATCATCTGATCCAGAACTTGTCTAATTTGATGTGCAGACATGTTATCAATATTCCACTCCTTATGAATCCCTTCGTGGAATGTTTCTCTGGGTGGAACTTTTCCTGCACCATATAGGTCAGGAGCTGCATGCCTAGTAAACTGAGGCTCTAATGGCTCATATATGGGAAAAGAGTGTTTCTCAGTATCAGAAGCTTCAAGTACAGCAGCTATTGTTAGCTTCTCAGATTTTTCTTCTGGCTTAGACTCATGTTTTGGTTCTGTTGTCAGGGATAACTGAGGCACTTCTCTGGGAAAGAGGTGAGGAAACTTTGAGACAGGATTTGCAATTGGCTCTGGTTTCTCTATCTCATGTGGAAGAATACTCTTTCCTTTGGTAATGAAAGAAAGTGGGATAGGCTTGCTGGCTTTCTTCAGATTAAATCTGTCAAATTTATTTGACAAGTCATAGACTACCTCTCTTGTAGAAATGGCTTGTTCTACAGTACAACTTTCCACATCATTAAATCTATCAAAAGAATTTTCAGAAAAATGTCTAACTAATTGTAGATCACACTGTACAGAATTAAGAACTCTATGTACATCATTCACAGATACTTGGACTGAGTCAATCTAATCCTTGACCAGGGCAGTTTTTGCTACATTTTTCTCCAAACCTGTGAGTGCAGTATTGGTCCAGTTAACTTGCTCACTCACCTTTTGAATCCTACCTTCAGTACCTATCAGAGAATTATCTCTTTGAACCAAAGGGCTAGCATGGGCTGTGTTTGACCCTTCTCCTAAAACAATACTTCTGAAAGGTGGGTAGGTAGTACTGGTTTCTATCTTACTGCCATCAGGTGCAGTCCATGAATGTGAAGAAGACGTGGCTGCATCAGCCATCAAAACCACATCATTTTCCATTCTCTTTTTCCAGGAATAGAAAGAAATCCATACACCTTTTTCTTCCATGTATTCCTTCCATTCAGCTACCATCTTCATCTTCTCTTCTTTTGGAAAAGCAGCTGCAAAACCATCAGCTTGTGGATGTGTGAACAAATCCCAATTTATCATTTGTTTCATCCATTGTGTAGGGATTTGTGATTTAGGGCAGCCATCCATTACAGTATAAAACTTATGGATTTCAGGAGTAGATGGCCTCTTACATCCTGGAGGCAGATCTCTGAATCTGCATTCTAGTATCAACTTATCAACTTGTTCAATATAACCCAATCCATACCTTGGGCTATTTGGAGGCCTTTGGTTCATTAATAGCTCTGTGAGCCTTGGATCTTCATCTTCTAAATGGGGAACCAAATGCATCATAAGAACATGCTCATCCTCATGGGGAAAAGGAATTTCAGAGCATTTTGGATTAGGACATGGGTTGAGAGAGGTAGAAGAGGGTGCTTCACCAGTCCTAGGATTATGGTTCTTATGGAGCACAGCATAGGCCAGATTCTGTAAGTTGACACTTTGTTTACATTGTGGACACTTGACTTTGACAGACTGAAAGTTTACAATTTGTGCAAACTCAAACAAGGCTACATGAATACAATTTGAAACAATTGAACTACATCCCGTATTTGTACAATCGGGAGAAATATAACGAGGGGACTTTTTACATTCGGCTTCAATCCTTCTTCTGTCTATGGTTGACCTTCTAGGAAAGGACAGAGTAGCAGAGGATTGATTCTCAGTGATGTTGGCTGAAGTTATTTTTTGAACAGAGAGAGGTTTGGGGTTTGGAACCGTCCAGTGTTGTGGAAATTGCAAATCTTCCCACTTAATGGCTTGGTGTTCTATCTTTTGATTTTTAGGATCTTTAAGAACAACCACACTGGTTTTAGACTCTCTACTGGGTGCATGGAGGACAACAGGAAACATTGTGGAAGTATGGCGAAAACAACCGCGGAACTGGATAGCAATATTTTGCCTCTTCTTTCTCATATCAAATCCCATTGTTTGGATTTGAAGTTGCAAAATATCTACCAATGTTTCATCATGGACTGCTACTGAAAAGTTTGGATAGCAGTCAAACCAAACTGGTCCATTAGACAATGGAGCCACAATTCCTCCAATTAATGAATCTGTATATTTATTATGTGTTAGATCTCTTATAGTTGCTAACACATATGCATCAACACCTGGATGCACCAATGCATGAATGCCAACACGTAAACAACCCAAATGTAAAAATTGTGTTCCTATCTTCTTAGCTTCGGCTTGAAGTTCCTTGGGATTTAGAATAGGGATCAACTGCACACGATCACTATTCTCTTCAATAGAACTAACAGAATCCTTAATAGTTATTCTAGTGGCAGCTTTCAAGTGCCAAATTCCTAGATCATTATAGACTTCAGAGGCTTTAATGTTGGGAAGAACCCAACGGGCTTGTGGTTCGACCTCTTCATACAAATGATCAGACTCATTTATAATATGACTACTATTTGATGCAAACATATCTCTGAGAGGGTTTGGCTCTGCTCGATCTTTCTCTTCGAGCTCTCTAAATGAGACTGATTTTGACATAACTGAATCCATTTAAAGAGAGATGGATGTTTAAGTACTGACCTTTTTCTTGAACCAGGCGAAACTCGTCACTGGCTCTGATACCAATTTCTAGCAGAGGCTTCAGAGGCTTCCTTCAAGCTTGCTTGCAGTCGTAAACCAACCGACTTGGCCTTGTTAAGTATCTCTGAACATTGCTTTATGTGAACCCGACTGTGAACCCAGACGAACCTACTGAACCTTCACGCAACTCACGGCCTAACACATGGCTTCCTTTTCTAGCAAGGGCGCACTAGCTTCCTTTACAATTAATGATGACAATTTCCATAACCATTTATGATATCGACTTCACAACTACCATCTCTAGATTAAATTTTGATTGTCCCTTTTTAGTTAATATTCTATGGTTTACCATAATAGCTAGCACCCTTATGATTATATCATCATGGTGCCAACATATTACTCCTAGATGGCTATGCATGGTCGACGCAACCCTGACGCGACCCTGCCTATCAACACAATTTAACACAACATTTTAACGTTTTGTGCACAACTTAATTCGTTGGTAACTTTTATTAAATTTCCTTTACCACTCGAGGAATGGTGGTGTCTCGTTCGGATTTCACCTATTCCTTATAATCTGAATCACCTATCCCACTCGAATCTGGTGACCTGACTAGTGGATTTAATGAACCGAGTTTTTGACCGGAACCAGTCTAATCAGTACTGGTCAGGTCTAAATAAACCGATTTTAAAAATAAATACAATAAATAATTTATTTTAAATAAAAAAAGCTATTTGTAAGATATGTAACCATGATTCGAAGCCAATAGATACAAAATATGAAATTTTTTCTTATTTATATACCATGTAAATTTGAATATATCAAAATGGCACCAAGTGCAATACATATCATCAAAAAAATACATAAGCGATTAGAGTCCAAATGGCCTATAAAGTCCAAAAACAATGCTACAAGTTATGAGGCCATTGGCCTACTACAATACTACATATTAGTGGTCAACAACATGAATACTCATCATGATCAAAATCATCACCACTACTAGACAAGGGATCATCAACGTGAGGTACATAAATAACATGGCTCAGAGTTTGATGCTTCTAAAACTCCTCTACAAATTTAGTAGTAGTAGTAGTAGTAGCAAAAATAGACATAAAAACTACAGATCACTGAGCAACATGGTCTCTCATGAAACTCATCATCGATTCATCACTATTAGAAACGAGATCATCAACAAGAGATACATAAACATAATCTAGCTCAAAGTCTTTAGACTTGGATTGCTCAACCTTATAACATGATAGAAATTGAAAATTTTTAACATGCCTAACCAATGATTTTGGTTTGAGTGAAGGGTTCATCTCCTCAACCTTAAAATGCGGTAGAAAAAGATTAGAATGCCTAAACAGTTGTTTTCCTCTGAGTGAAGGGTACATTCTTGTTAAGGCCATGGTAGGGGAGTTCAACAATCAATACCACCAACATAAAAAAAGTTCAACAATAAATGCGACCAACATTAAGGTTCTTAAAGGGCTTCATTCTCTTGATCAAATGCCAATCTCATACCCTTACACATGATAGAATAAAAATGGAAACATTGTAAACCCCCAAACCATGAAACACTGAAAACCATTAAGTGTGTTGAATTTTGAGTGAAATCTAAAATTCTATTTTCTCCATATGAAATCCAATGAGGTCGGAACCACTCTCAAACATTTTGAGTCATTTCATGATAATGTTAAAAATTTAAGTAATGAAAATGTCACTTTTATTTTAAGGAATGTGAAAATGAAAATAAAGGAAATGCCACTTTTACTTTAAGAATTTAACATTAGCATTAATTGCCAACATTGGTAGGGATGTGTGAGGAAAATGAGAGGGTAAGCATGCTTTTCTTAGAGGGGATGTTTTTACAGGAAAACATCCCTAAATTTCCCTCAAAAAGCTCCAAAACTCAGAAAAATGCATTAAGTGGGGTCCATACTTCCCTGGCAATGAACTGGCCAGTTTACGATGGAAACAGACGGTTTGAAGATACACGGGCTAGTTCCATCCTAAACCAGCCAGTTAGCACCGGTTATATCGGTTTTTCGGTGAAAAGGGAGTCAAACCCGATTTTTGTAACGGTTTGACACGGTTGGCTAATGAACCATCTAATTTGACTGATTTCTCGTTCAAGCCGGCCAATATTTAATACTATGCACTCGATACAGCTAGGCTACCAATTTGTGCAACTCCTCCACAATGCAACACAAGTTCACCAACTTCTCTATTCCTTCTTGCTCGTCCTCCCTTGCAACTTTATGATCACATGTTCTTGCCTCTTATCACAAGACCTTAAGAATAGGGAGCGTTCATGGAGAGTTCTGGTGACTCTATGCGTACATGAATGTATCTGAGTTCAGCCACGTCATCTTCCGCAAGCAAGCCGACATTGTCTTTCACTTTTTTTTGTTGTTTTCGTTTTTCATTTCTGGACTCCCCACGTTCATGATGATGTTTTTTTTTAATCCAGTACTCGACTTTCTCTGCTTTTTGTTTAGGATGATGCGCTTTCTTTTGTATCCTATTGTGGATAGAATACCGAGGTGTTTCCATTCTGGGTGGGGTGGCAATATCTTTTGATAGGAAATGATTCACAGTTCCTGTTTATTCGGCAGTATGTTGCATATTTATGGTTTTCTTATATTTCAGTTATATGGTGCTGATGTTTAAGCTTTATGCTTTCTCCATAGCACACAGGATGATATTTAAAATATGCCGCATGGTATTGACCAAACTATCAATTGGTAGCTGGAAATGAATGTTATTGTATATGTACTATTTTTAATAGAAGCAACGTTTTTCTTTCTAGAAAGAAAAGGAGTGATTTGAACACTGAAATCGGAGAACAACTACACCATTGGCTGGTTTCCACGATAGCCAAACCATGTCACAATCCTATTGCCTTTCAGTCTCATTCATACGAACCGCGTGGATTCAACCATTTTCTTGATATGAAGCCCCGTGGTACTTACCAAAACTCTAGAAATTCATCTCAGCTTGGTAATTTTCCCCTCGGTCTTGTTTATCCATCCTCGTTTCTCCACATATGCGGTGAACATGGTGGCTATTGTGCACCACAAATTTCTGGAGCATTTTTTGACCATGCCCATAGTTGAAAAGCCACTATATTTTCTTCAGTATTGGTATACCAGCTGAATTACTCTCTGTACGTAAATATGTCATTTTGTAGGTGTACAAATTATTTTCATGTATCGTTCAATGTTACATCGAGTGTCTTTACTATACTAATTCTATGCTCTTGTTATTTTGGATCAGAGCGTGGGGATAGTCGGTCCATCACCGTTAAAATTTTTTTGGCTTAGGGCGAACAACACAAATATTTCCCAGTTATCCATGAAGACGAAGGGTCAACATGTAGAATTCATAGTCACAACGAACTCTTCAAGTTAATTTTTTATTTCTGACCCTGACCTTCTTTATCTGCTATTACATGGCACAACTGTTCTCTGCTAATAATTCGTGTTTTGCCACGTTGTCCTTTGCGTCTGATACTTTATGGGTTTGGCCATGAAAGGCATGTACAAGGGTACACTCCTTGGTTTATGGTTCATACATCATGAATAGGTAAAAAGATGAATAAACCCCTTAACTTCTTCCATTTTTATTTTATTTCTACACTTGCTATGCAGTGTTATAAATTTTATTTTTGAGAAGTAATGTTCCAATTTTCTTTTTTATTTCAGGTGCTAGGAGGCCCTTTCATTAGCCTCCTTCGTACTCATCTATGAGGCGTCCTCGTCAGTTCAGGCAATCTGACCATTCTAGGTTCGTTCACATATACCATCTTTGTCTCAAACGCTACAACTCCCTTTACCTCTTACTGGTAGTCATACAATATTTATTTTGGGTTTTCCAATTGTCTCCGGGCACAGCTGAGGGCGTTCCTTGTGGCCCTGACATAGCCTCGTTGACTATGTTTTCAAGTGTGGCCCTCTCACCACGAATTTTATGTATCAATAATAGAAGGAGTTTGTTCATTTTTTTTCGGGTGAAGTATGAAAAGTATTAATGAACTAAGTTCTCGACATAACCTCCTCAAGGCGGATTAAAATGAATCATGTCCTTTATAAATTATAACAATATTTTTGTATATTCAAATGATTCAAATCTACGTTCTGTGGTAGTACAATTGATATTTATATGACTATGCTTATGACACTTGATACTCCACGTTTAATGGAAACCATAGTATATGTCTTCTCATATGTATATTTTTACATTAACTTAGTTATTCAGAGTCAGTATACTCTTCCATAACTTACTTATTTTCTTCATAAACTTTTCCAATGTTTCAATACCACCAATCGATGTATTACATAAAGGTAGATTGAATTTTTATTTCATAAATAAAAAAATAATTGAATAATTCGTTATGGGAGTGTATGCAATTACTACTTACTTCGCCTCCCTTGGAAATATGTTTGTATTACTTTCTTCCAACTTGTTTCATTTCCAACTTAATCCTTGATTACCGTAGTTTAACGCTATAGCATTCCATCTTGTTTCATTTCCACCTTAATCCTTGATGACAATAGTTTAACGCTATAGCACAAAAAGTATCAATGATCTTTTAATTTTAGGCGCTCTATTAGTAATATTCCTGTGGACTCTATTCTACACAGTTCCAATACTTACTTGTGGTTCGTTTCTTTTTATTTTCTTAACTATCCTCATTTTTACTCCCTTTCTCCTCAATAGCTTACAAATATCTTCCATTTATTTGTGTTATCAGTACTGATTAGAGTATTTCTAATATATGCATTCATTTCTTAATGTTTCCCTACAAATTTGATAAATTTGATTTACTTTAAGGGTTTCTATTCATATAGGAAAAAATATTAGGATTCCCCTTATATATGTGGAAACAATCAATTGGAGTTTTCTCAAGGTTTTTTCGAAGATATTGCTCAATTTCTCTTTTCCGTGTTAATCCTTTCATGTAATTTTTTTATGGTGGATGCACAAAGATTATGGGAATATTTGTCGGTAATTAATTAATTAATTCAAGAAAAACTATTATATCTGGTTTAATAATATTCATAGTTACCATTGTATAAAATTCGAACAAGTAAATGGTACTACTAATTAAGATTCTAGTGCTTTAGGGAGAGTATATGATTGGTACATGTGAGATACGACACACTTGTTATCTTATGTAGTACTTTTCTGCTAGCTTAGATTTAGCCATTTTTATTTTAACTCCATCTCGACCTATGCAACTCTTCAACAACTACCCTTTTACATACAATAATTACCTTTCTGAGTATATATCCTATAGAATAACACAATTTATCTAATGTATGTGCACTAATATATCAGTATAACATTTGACAATTTCCCTGTAGATTTCAAAGAACCTACCGTTGAGAAATTTCCACGCTATAAATTAGTAACAATTCTATTTCATTCCATTTTTCTTTGTGTTCATTATATAAACACACTAATGTCATCCTCAATTTTCATGTACTCTTCAAATCATAAAATCGTAGTTCTAAACTACCTACAACTTTACAGTAATTTGAGTTTTTTAAAGGATTGTCTTAAGCTATATAAAATTTGTAGATTACACTATTTGAATATAATTAATTCCAATTAAAGAATAAAATAACAGCAAAATTCTCATCGAATTCTCAATAGAAGTATTTGGCAAATTCACACCTTTATCCACCCAACCTAGAACTGTTTCCTCTAATTCACCCCTGACCTAAGAAGCTCTTGCACAGATATCCACACGTCTTTTTTATACCCTAAATAGGTATGTAATACCTTTCTTTCGTGATAAGGTTTCTTTTAGTAGTATCTGGCTTTTGTGGACATTTTTATCCATATGCCTATGCTTTTACATAAAAGTCCACCTTTCTCTCTATTCAAACTTAGCATCTTTCTCCAGCTAAGAAACTTAATGGATTTTTCTCTCCCATCCGTTAAGCTAATCAATTATTTAATTTAGAATTCTTATCATGAAATAGTTATCCAATAACATTTAGTAATGTGATTATATTTTTATTTTTTTTGTTACTTTGGAAAGAATCTCATATCTAAGTGTCTCATTCCCTAGCACTTAAATTCCCTTTATTTATTTTTTAAATATATTTACTTGAAAATTTACCCCATTCCTAGATTTTCTACTATAATTCAATCTACATAAGACAAACATGATAACAGCAGACGGGTATTATATTCTTCCCCCCTTTAATTCACAATGTCCTCGGTGTGTATTGCCAACCACTTCTCCCATATTAAGTGGTGTTGGATGAGAATTCTGCAATTTACTTCCTCGCTCTCAAGTAGTAGCTTCAGAAAACAAATGTTTCCATTCAATTTTAACCCAAATTAGACCTGTTTCAGATCTAATATACTAAGGAGTTCTATGAGCAAGTCTCCTTCGAGTGCTACCTGTAACATTTGTTTCAATCAATTGTGTGAGAGTCATTAGATACATATTTTTTTGAATTACTAGTTTATAAAACAAAATATCTAAATTTTAATGCGACGAGGTACTATTAATTGATAAGATAGTTGTTTAATTTTTCCTGCAATTTAACCATGACTCCTCATTTTCAATTTCCTTGCGTTTCCAAGAGTATAACGGAAATTCCTTTTTCTAGTACATTCGTTCCCTTGCTGAATACTTGCTTTCTACATTTCCCCTGCATCTATTACAGTATCCACATGCTTTCAAACAATGTTAGTAACATTAATTTAGTATCATGAAATAGATTCCTCTCATTCATTTATTCACAGCTACATTCACTGGCATGGGTGTCATCACCTGTGGAATTAAGAATAGGATTTTCCAGATTCCTTTCATAGTATTCACATCGAAAAAATAGTAATTACTAGACTATTGGATCATTTCGTTTTATACTGTGATTTTGACATCTTTGTATAAAATACACATATATTACGCATATTTCAATGTAAAATAATTGACTACCACGAGAATGTTTTGATCATTTGTTACATCTTTCCATACCTTTCCTTAAACCAATGAAGGTATGAGGACGTTACCCACATATATACTTAAGTAGTATCTTGTTACACTTGATTTTCGTAGTTAACTATGAAAAATTATGTCCACGTATATAAGCACGAAACATTTTACTTCTATATTTGTATATACATCGGTACACAATACGTTAGTAAGATTGTTTTGATTGATTCCATACATCTTAATTATTATTGGTATATATTTACATCACGAGAAAAATTTACATTTGTATATTTTGTTCCATGGTTTGAATGTACCATGTATCAATTGTTCTTAAAGTTTTTTTTTTTCTATCTGATTAAGCTCCTTCGTTGATTTTTTATCGACCTTCGTATTTTATGAAGTGGAATTGTTAGAGTCTTCCACTTCATGGTCATTTTTGGTTCATAAGTCTTTCAAGTTTTTTTCTCTATTGATTTAAGCATGGGTCCATTTATTCATCCTGGCATAAAGTTGAAAATTTTTGCCTATTTTCTGCACTATCTTTTAATACCTTCATATTCGTTTAGTTCCTTGGGTTACTAGTATTACAATTTTCAGTGTTATATTATGTTGTTTTTCTTATACAACACATATTTAATAGTCTTTCACATATGTGTTTATCCACATTCCTCTAAAATCTATTTTAGTTAACCAATTTTATTTGTTATAAATGATGTTCTACATGTACATCTTAAAAAAACTTGCTATAATCCTTTTTTAGACAGATTTAATTCAAAACCTCTATTTATATGGATAGTTTATTCAAGAAAAATTCCAAAAACTTGCCTTCTCTTCCTAACTGCAAAGTTTTGTGCATGAGTAGAGGAACCTTGCAGCTTCAAGAGTCTTTCTTCTTCTATTCCATCCATGACAAGTGAGCGATTTGATGCTTTTTTGACCTCAACCTTGCCATCCAACATGTGAATGGAGTGTCCTTGCTGGTGGATGTGGACCAAGGACAACAAGTTTCTCCTCAACTCAGGGAGGTATAGAACCTCATATAGAAGATGATCTGGAAGACCAGGCAACTTAAGCTTGATTGTGCCAAGCCTTGATGGCTTGAGTTTGGATTTGGCTACGAAGTATACCACTCCATCAACTTTGTCAGTAAATTCTTCAAAAAAATCTATTCTAAATGTCATGTGACATGTTTCTCCTGAATCTAACAACCAATCATTTCTCGAAGAATTAAATGAAACATCAAACAAGTCTTGAGTTACTCCATTGTTACAATGTGCTACAACGTAATGAGTGGATTCAAGTGCTTTACCTTCGTCTCTATCATGAGTTTTACCTTTTTCTTGATTTCTTTGCTGCTCAATTTTATCCCAAGGCAGCTTACATGTAGATGCATCATGCCAGTCTTTATTGCAGCATATGTAATGAAGATCAGATTTTTCAATTTGAGTTTGTCTGCCCCCCCTCCTCTGAAATTTCACACAATCTCCATCTAATTCATCTTCATTTTTGCAGAGTTACCTCCTGGTCTGACATGGTATCAGAGTGGGCGATTGTTGGCCCTACTCCAATCAACTAAATTCTAGTTGTGTTATCTGCCCACTCCTGAAATAGAAAAAAAAAATGAGTGTTCTCCCTCATATAATAAGGTCTCTCAGCTGTCTCTTTGCACCTCATTATATCCTATTAGCTATATTCACTCCACCTAGGCGCTCTGTTGCACAATGCCCTCTCTTGCATGCTGACCAGACTCCACTCCTCCTCTAGAGCCTGCTAGTCAGGCCTGTGTCTCTCTTAATTTAAGCTTTGCTCCCAAAACACCCTTTAAGTGATATTCATTTCGTGTCAATATTTCATTTTTCTGGGGGAACCCATTTTCTGTAAATGTGTCACGCTAGCGAGCTCACGTCTGAACAATTTTGGACTGCAACCCCATAATCATTGCCCTAGAATCGAATCCCCACCACACTGTACTCCATTACTTGATTCCATAATAATCGACTCCTTGGCTTCTCCTCAACCTACAGCCTCCACCTCTCAGCCACCTGCACAGTCAACCTGATTTCCCACAGAACTCATAGGATACACTGCACCTTATTGATATAGACGATGATGCTTTCGATTTGTTATCGAAACTACTGGTCGTATGTGACCCTTCATGGAGAATATTCGTTGTATGGTTTGGAACTGCCACTAGTGTGATTCCTATAGCAAAGGGAAAGAGATCTGTCTCCTGATATATAACGGTTTTTACAGATATAAACATTGCTCTATCTCCTCCCACAATGCAATCCCCTCGGGCCTCTCTCTACATGTGCCGACAATGCTACAAAAACACCACACTCACGCTCACATTTGGCTTTGCCACTCCACCGTGTGGTGAACCCAAAATGAATTTCCAAACAATAGCTCCCTACTCCACTCTTGTCCATATCCTGAAACCAATCAACTCCATCTCACAACACGCAAGAAAATTCATGGCCGTTTGTGAAGCGAATGGAGCTATCCTGGTTGATTTCAAAGAAACCAAGACCAGTGTGTTGTTCTTCATGTGATGCAAATGGATATGTAGAGAAGAAGAATTGTATTTTGGAGTATTATATGCCTTCATTTTCATAATAAATATGAAGTGAGTGAACACTACAAGCGGAGTATTGTAAAAAAAAAAATGAAAAAAAAAAAGCACACATCAAGGTCCCAGGTCGGAAAATCCTACAGCTTTGGCATTCCCCATAACTACAGTGAGGCGTGTAATCAGGAGCGAGGGTGATATTCAAATGAATGTACAAGAATACTTTCTCATTAACAAAATTGGGGAGAAGTTCTTGTTATAGTTTTTTGTGCACTCATTCAAGCATATTTTGTTGGAGACCAAAATATTTTAAGCTACAAGATATTTTCTTCAACTGTGGCTAACCAGAAGAGGTACAAGTTTTTTGTAGACTTTGTGCTGGAGAAATTTAGAGTAGCAGATGCTCTAGCCCGAAGGGCTTCAACAAAAATTTGAGCAATGTTGGCGAGATTTGATAATTTTTTGAAGCATCTATGAGTTATTTTGACAGTGCATCTTTTTTAGAATGGAGAAGAATACTGTATTTCAAAGGTAATTTTTGAAATCATTGAAAATACAGCATAAGTAGTGAGCCTAGCAAGGCCAAGGCCAAGCCCAATTTTATTTTAGTATTTCTAGTATTGGGAGACTAAGAAAATAATGGTCAATTGATGTGGAGGCAATCTTGTATTAACTTATCTTCTTCAAAGACGGGCCCCTATTGCTTTGGTTGGGGTGATAGTTATAAAGTAAAACACAAGTTTTAGTCAACTTAAACTTGAATTTGGCTCCATCATCTCTGATTGGCACATTTTCTACTGTCATTGATAGACAACGAGATTCTATTTTTTGGTCATATTGGTGAAAGTTGAAGTAATAATTAGCTGTGCTATATAGCTAAAATATTTTTTCGGTGTTATTATCGATTTGATACTAAGGCCTTTTTTGAGCACTTATTAAGACCTTTCATAGCCTGGACTCTTCTCTTATTTTTTTATGTGTTGAAAGTACAAGTGGGAATATTTTTCCTCATCTGTTGATTTTGAAAATGGCGAGACTCAATGAGTTGTTAGAGCTATTAAGAGCAATAATGGTATCTACTGCCGACAACATAATTAAATTCAGCAAAGACATTCTTACAGATATTCAAACCTCTTTGAAAAATGTACAAGAACAAATAGAATTTTTTCATCTTGAATCTCAGCTACAACAAGAAGAATTACAGCAGTGGAGTCATCATTCTTAGTCTGTCTCTGTTTAGAACATTGAAAGAGACTCCCATAAGGAGCAATCCAATAATGTTGTAGTTTATTCACATTCAATGCCTAGTATAAGAAAAAAATTGCATGTAGAAGTAAACATCCAACCTGCACCTCCTTGACCCATCATCAAACCTTAGGAAGAGCTTTTCCATAACAAGCACATAACTGGTCTTGGATAAACAAGGATGTGTCCTTTCGTATTCCCAACTACTCCAAGCCTATCAAATTTCAGAGTTTCAGATTTCTTTATGACAGTTCACCTTCAGATGTTCCAGATTTTTCTCCTCTTCCACAACAACAACAACAAATTGTGAAATGCGAACATTGTGATCGATTTGTCCATATGAAATATCACTGTTTCGATATTCACCCATGCAAGAATTGCGGTCAGCACACCCATTCTTCACATAGATGCTTCAGAGACAAGCCTCCTGCAAGAACAAAGATTCATGTTGGATGAATCACTTCTTGGCAATGGGCATCAACAGCCAAGAAGATGTTTAAGTCGCATGTCAGAACTTGTTCTCGAATGTTGAACAATGTTGCAGCTAAGTTTTCACCATCATCTCAACTTGTACCTAACAGGGGGAATATGGTGATCATCTATAAGCTTCAAATTCACATCAAGCGAGCCTAAGCCACAATCTCTCATTCCATATTTAGAGTTGTAGCCAGAGACACATCTGTTCAAGCAAGCCTCAGCCACAACTTGTCATTCCAGATTCAGAGTTGTAGCCAGAGACACGGATGCCCATGAACATGCCTTTGGTTTGTGAACAACCTTAAACAATCCATGTGAGTTTGATATTCTTCCTCTTCAAAGAATTCAGAGTACTTCCTCTAACAAAAGACTTCAGGTTCTTGCCATCTTTTGTAGAGTTCCAAGAAATGCATCAAGCATTCTAGTGTTGGTGGTCATCCTTAAACAATCACAGGTTGTATATCTCCCTTATTCTAGGTTGAAGGTATCCCTCTTCAAATATGAGGGACACTTCCTCTAGCAGAAGACCTCAGATTCTTCCCAGATTTGGAAGAGTTTCGAGAACTACAATAAGCGTTGCATTCCAGTGTTGATGGTCATTGTTAAACCACCTCTTTATGCCAAATTTTCAAAGAACGTATTCAGCCTAAGTGCTGCCATGCATACTTTGAAGATTTGTATTACAACTCTCTTCTTCGACTCACACATACCCCTTCGGATTAAGGGGGGGAATGTTGGACACATAATCCTCAACGGGTAGGTGTGGAAGCCAAATAGTCATAACGGAGTCCAAGTGACCTTGGAATGCAGAATCCAAGGGTCACACCTAATGTACTATAAAATCACATCTATCGTTAATATTAAAATATCACACACTTATCTTTCTATCTATGTGTGTTTAGTTTGTCCTTATGTGTGGTTACTATGCGTGTGTTTAACACTAACTATCCCAATACTTAATATATGTTCACAGCTACTTATGATTCCTCTTGCTACATTTTACCGCACAAAATTGAAATACTTGTAGTTAACTAGACAATGTTATTCATAGTTGTGTATTTTACCGTATTTCTAAGAAAATGTCAATTATATTCAATTATTAGCTGAAATCCAGCATGAATGAAACCCTCCTTGATACTCAGTTATGTATCCAGTGTTGGCTGTCAGTTGGAAGCCTGCTTTTGGAAACATATCGACATGTATATTATATGCTAGAGAGAATATGTTCCATGTGTTATAGTTGTTTCCAAAATAGGGTACAGATATAAATTCCTACTCTCGGTCTTCATGTTACCTAATCTATGATCACCTGAGATTCCCATAGTTCAGTATTTCAAGGTCTCCTTTGCCTAATACAAGTTTCGATAGAAATTTAAAGAAAGTAAAATATAAGCTTCAAAGAAAGCAATTCCACACCATTGTTTGTGTCTTTTCTTAGACCTACTTTGATGATAAAGTAATGGTCAAATCATGGATTTTCTTTCCCATATGAAAATATTGTTATGTGACATCTATAAGAAGACTTATTTAGGCCACATTCCCTTTCTTGAGTGTGGTATTATATTCCAACATCTCATTAAAGTGACTAAATTGAGATCAAATATAATGAGGAATAAATTAATGATCACATCATCTACAACTACTAATTTCCAAGAGGGTCCCTCATATCTACTTAAATAATACCTCCATCGTATTCACAATCATAATCAATTCACCTACACGCATATGTTGTGAGTTCCTATTGCAGTTTGATAGATCAATCATATGATCAGAACATATCTAGACCACCTGCTACTTATAGTGTTAATTGTAGATATATATGTTGTTTCGCATGGAGTACCATAAAATGTACATTAGAATTGGTCATCTTTGGAAACCTAATATTTAGGAGTTTTGTAGGAAATAATGTAAAAACTCTCATAAATGTGAATAATTCAGAAGGAGTCCAAGATCCCTCTTATTAAATGATAACACATGTCATAATATATTGTACCCATATGTCTAACAATGTCGAGTATACCCACTTATATACTCATGTTTCCATTTTTTCAGTGTATTATAGTAGAAGTATTATAACAAGAATACACCATATCTAGCCAGAATAGAAGATGATAAACTTTTATTACTTATGATTGTATGACTTATTGTGGCATACGTTGAATGGATGAATGCCTTATATAGTTAATAATAACATACATTGTCAATGGGTTACAAACTTTTAAGATCTAGTTGAGTTCATTCTAGATGGGACCTTTTTTCTGGTTTATGAGTTTATTACACATCTGGTAGCTTTTGCTCCCCATTTTACACACTAAAATATCATTTCATCTCTTAGAAAATTTTTCTTGTACAATTTAAATTTCTTTGTTCATAATAACACACTTATCTATTAGTATTTCACGATCATCATAAAATATTGGTGAATGATAACCATTCTACCCTTTACATTTGGCACAACCATTTTATTGAGTTTTAGTTGGGTCAACTTTAACCATATTTTTCGTTGCCAACATTCTCAGTTTCTTATTCAAGGCTTCCTTTATCGCTTTCTTAATTTCGCATAATATCACATTCCCAACTCCCGCTCATTTCTACAATTTTCCTATAGCCCATCTATTGGTAAAATGGTAATTTTATTTGTGAAAGCTTTGTCTCAAACTATCTAGGAAGATCAAATTTTCTTGACCATTGTTTTCACCACTTCTTGGAGTAACCTTTCATGAACCTAATTTATTAGGATTATATTGATTACCCAGTCAACCAAACATTATTTATTCTTATAATAAGCCAACCATTATTTCTATTAATTTATGGAATTCTAAATATCTCATCTGATGATATGTAATCATACTCAATTTCTCAGCCCATTCGGTCTAAGAGTTGAACCTAGACTCTAATACCATCTTTCACGGTTCTCGATCATAACCATTTTTTTTAATTGTCTACCACACTAAAACTATTTTATTTTCATACTTTCTGGTGTTACTATCATGAATTCCATTATGATCATGAACTTCCCAAACTTTTTCAGCTATATAATTTCATTTTTATATCCTTACCATACTCGTGTCCCCAAATGCCTACTACAAGGTATATATGGTTTTCTTAATCAATAGGGATATTCTTGTTTCTACTTTTCACCTATAAATAATGGATCTTAACTATTTTATTCACATAAGCAGGGCATAGGTATAAGGAATATATTTTCATTCCATATCAACATTATATCCTATAGGATGGTAATGCTTTAATTTCCTTTATTTATCATACTTGGAACTACATGAAATACTTCCTCAATAGTATTTCAATGCTACTTAATTAGTGATATTTCAATGCCGACCAAGATTCATTTGAGAACATTATTCAAAAGAAATGGGAAAAAGTTTTATTTGTTTGGTATCTTTAGCTTAGCCATCTTCGTATATAATTAATTCACCCCTTTTCTTTATGTTCCAAGTTCTATCTATGTCACTCCATAGTGATGACATCAATATTTTGATTCCCCTTACATAATTCCATGGAATTGGTGTTCTTAGTTGTCTTATAGAAAACATATACCTCCCCATAATTCTAGAACAATAGTTTCCCTTAATATTCTAACCCGTTTCTCACTCATCCACCTAACACCAACAACAATTTAACAATCGAATGATTTCACAACTATTCATCATTCTATAAATATGTTATTCTTAAGAATATGGTAAATTCAACTCATTAAGTTACGCAAGGGAACACTAGCTTATTTTACAATTACTGACAGTAAGGTCCATAACAATTTACCATGTCGACTTCACAACTACCAACTCCATATTAAATTTTGATTTTCCTTTTCATTTAATATTTTATGTTTTAGCAATACAGATAGCACCCTTATGATTACATCATCTTGGTTCTAACACATTTCTCCTAGCTGGGTATTTATGGTTGACACGACGTCACCTATCAACACAATTTATCACATCATTTTAATGTTCTATGCATAACTTAATTTGTTGGTAATTTTTATTAAATTTTGCTTACCACAGGAGGAAGGAATGATTTGAACCCTACGATGGGAGAACAACTGCACCATTGGACTGGTGCCCGTGACAAACCAACTATGTGATAATCCCATAGGTTGTTAGTGTCATTAATATGAACTGGGTCGAACCTTTTTCTCGATATGACACCCCTTAGGTACTCACCAAAACCCAAGCTTTTCATTCTCGGGTTTGTAGTTCTCCCTTCGTTCTTGTTTCTCCATCCTGGTTGCTCCACAGAGGGGATGCATATGTTGGCTACTGTGTACCACCAATGTGTGGAGCATGTTGGCGACTGCGAGGAAACTATATTTCTTTCAGTGTCGGTATACCATTTGAATCACTCTCTAGAGTTTATTATGTTGTTTTCCTGATGCACTAATTATTTTCCTGTATCATTCAATGTTACACCGAGTGTATTTAATATACTAATTTTCTTCTTTTTGTATTTTGGATTAGAGCGTGGGGAGAGTTAGTTGATCATTGTTAAAGATTTTTGCAGCTTAGGGTGAACAAGAAAAATATTTCCCAATTATCCATGACGACGAAGGGTGACAAGGTAGAATTGAGAGTCACAACAAACCTCTCAGGTTAAATTTTCTATTTCTGACGCTGAACTTCATTACCTTATATTACATGACATAACCATTCTGTGTTAACAATTGGTGTTTTACCATTTAACTCGTGGATTTATTCCTTTGATTTTTTTTCTTTCTATTTAACGATTAACTATTGTATGTTGTACTCGGGATAGCCCTAGCACTAGTGTTCGATGCCTACTAATTGGTCCGGGTGTAGACATTAGTAGTGTACCTAGTATTGTGAACTCTCCCCTACCACCTGTCCAGATTAGCTGGTAAGTTTTTTGGATTTTCATCAAAATTGGTAGGTTTTTTCTGTTGGAAATTCTGAATACAACAAACAACAAACAACAAACAAAGTGATATGTGTTTCTCCCGTCAACATAGAGAATGCAATGCAAGCGGAAATAACAGTCATACAATTCACATCAACAGTCTACACGGGAGAAGAATTCTTTCAAATTTATTCAACTCTTTTTTGAAATTCGATTCATCTCTCTCATAACATATGAAAAATTACACAGGTTTATATAAAGTGGCCGAAGCCTGCATTTTAATTCAATTCAATGCGTGAATGGACATTCAACAATAAAATCGTCCTTCCATTCTAATTTTTTGTTTACACATGAAACAAATTATAAAAAGCGTTCATAAAACATAACAACGAACCTAAAATATTATGGGTTCCACTTCTGAAAACACATGGCATCTGGGGCCTCGATCCCAAATCGCTCTTTGGCGATTTTAACATTTAGCTGACGCAAACACGTGAAAACTTTAACTCTTGCGATATGTGATGTGAGGTGGCACATCACATCACACTATAAATTTTTTAACTTGTGCACGCTTATCCATAACACTCCTGAGCTTGGCGATGTGCGCTTTGTGCTACCCTTCCGAGCCTGACACGTTCCCCTTTGCGATCGCATCACAAAAAAAAATAAAACAACTTGCAGGAAGATTTAAAGTTAAAACTTAAAACTTGCGAAGTGTGGGTTGCGGGCGGTAAGCTGCAGGAAATGCGAAATACAAAAAGGTAAGGAAATAAGCCAAAACAAAAGGTTTATGCGGTAATGCGACAGGTGGAGTGCTAAGAGTTAAAAAATAAATCTTGCAGGTTGCGGTATGCAGGGAGTTAAACGGCAGGAGGTGCGAAGTGTAGAAAAAAAAAGAAATAAGGCATAGTGCAAAGGTTTGCAGTTGTCTTGTTATTGCAGTAAAGATTGAGGTGGGTCCCACCGATATCACATCGGAGGGGAAATAACATTCAATGAAAAGGCTTAAGGGTAAACAAGAAAAGTTGTGGGCAGTGAAGTGCGAGCACGGTAAGTCAATGCAAAAAGAGAAATGAATACAGAGTTTGCAGCTTGGGTACTCTGTTTTGATTTTGTGTAAAACACCTTTAGATTTGCAGTCTACTCCTTGTCCTTTCCTACAAAAAAAATTCAATGAAGTTGTGGGTTGCTGCCACTATTTATTCATGGCAATGGTTGGGAGTAAGTCCAACACTCCTCCTTAATCACAACTGCCACCTTCAACCATTCCCAGACACTGTCCGAGATAAACAAAACTCTTCTGTCCTAATGGATTTGTGAGCATATCAGCAAACTTTTTCTCTGACCTGCAATGTTGCAAAACAATTTCACCATTTTTAGCTAATTCTCTTATGAAATGGAATTTGGCATCAATATGCTTTATTCTCTTGTGGAAAACATAATTATTTGACAAGAAAATTGTTAAGCTGTTATCACAGAAAATTGTGGTTCCTTTGTCTTGCTTATGACATAAATCTCTCAGCATCCTTCTCATCCAAACTACTTGGCATGTTGCTGTTGTTGCAGCTACATATTCAACTTCTGTTGTTAATAATGAAACTATTGGATGTTTCTTAGAATCCCATGAAATGGCTCCTGATCTGAAATGAAAAACATACCTTGATGTGCTCTTTCTATCACCAGCACTTCCAGCCCAATCACTGTCAGTGTAACCAATCAGATTAAAATTATTAGTTGAGGAGTATAGGACATCATACTATGTTCGATTCACATACCTTAAAATTCTCTTGGCTGCTTTCCAATGTGTCTCCTTGGGTGTCTCCATCAATCTAGATATCAAACTTACTGCACACATTATATCAGGCCTAGTTGTAGTCAAATACATTAGACTTCCAACCATGCTCTTGAACAATGTTGGATTGACATTCTTGCTGCAATCTTCCTTTCTCAACTTCAACACCTTGACAGTTGGAGTTGTTGATGATTTGTTGTTCTGCATATCGAACCTCTTTAAAAATTATTAAATATACTTTGCGTGGGAGATAAAAATCCCCTTTTCTGTTTTCTTTACTTCTATGCCTAAAAAATACTTTAGCAAACCCAAGTCAGTCATTTCAAATTCACTTTTCATGATTTTTTAAAAATCAACAATGAGAGAAAAATAATTTCCAATGAAAATAAAATCATCTACATATAAAACAACAATAAGAATTTTACTATCATTTTCTTTGATGTAGAGTGTGGGCTCACCATCACACTTGTCAAAGCCATTATCTACCAGGTAAGCACAAATCCTATTGTACCATGCTCTTGGTGCTTTCTTTAGCCCACAAAGAGCTTTCTTCAACTTACACACTTTGTGTTTTTGGCCTTCTATGTCATATTCGGGAGGTTGTTCAACATACACCTCCTCTTTCAACACTTCATTCAGAAATGCTAATTTCGCATCCATTTGATAATCTTTCCATTTTTTCTGTGCTGATATGGACAACACTGTTCGCACTGTCCCAATCCTTGCAACTGGTGAAAAGGTTTCCTCATAGTCTCTACCTTCCTGTCGCTTGTAGCCTTTGACAACTAGCCTTGCTTTGTGCCTTTTTGTCTTGCTTCCAATGTTACTCTTGGTCTTATAGACCCATTTCACCGCAATAACTTCTTTTCCTTATGGGAGGTCCACTAACTCCCATGTGTCATTATTTTCTATTGCTCCTATCTCTTCATTCATTGCTTCATTCCAATTTTCTTTTTTGACTACATCTTCAAAATGGATTGGGTCATCAACATGAGAAAATAAATCAAATAAAGAATTTAGACCAGCATTGCTATTAACTTCTTCTTTCTCATAAATTTCACTTAAATTTCTGAGTTTGGTCTTCTTTTCATTTGTGAATATGTGCTTGGAGTTGCACTTGAACTCGAGGGAGTTGCAGATCCTTGTGGTGTGGTTGGAGAAGCACTTCCTCAGTTTTGAACTGATATTCTATTTCTTTCTTGTGGTGTGCTCTGTTGAGCTTGTGTACATGGAGGAGGAGCCACAGTTGAGGATTTGCTTTCTGCAATCAATTCCTCTTTGTCTTCATGTTAAATAGATGTCTTCACATTCACTATCTTCTCTAAACTTCCATCCCAATCTTCTTCTTATATGAACTGAACATCTCTTCTGATTATTAATTTCTTCGTTGATGGATTGTAGAGTTTGTAAACCTTGGATTCATCACTATATCCAATAAGTATACACTTCTCCCCCTTGTTGTCCAACTTTTTCCTTAACTGATTCTGGACATGTCCATATGCCACACATCCAAACACTCTCATGTGAGTGACAAAATATTTTTTTCCAGTCCATGCTTCTTCTTGAACTCTGTTCATAACAACCTTGGTTGGACATATATTTAACATATAAGCTGCACAATTTACAACTTCTTCCCAATAATAATTTTTAAAATGCTTTGCCTTCAACATACTCCTTAGCATGTCCATGATGGTCCTATTCTTTCTTTCTCCTACACCATTTTGCTGAGGTGTATACCTTGTGGTAAACTGCTTATGTATTACATACTCCCTACAGAAACGTAGGAAGTCTTTGGAGATATACTATCATCCTCTCTCAGTTCTCAACACTTTTATGTACTATCCACTTTGCTTCTCAACAAGAGCTTTGAAGTGGCAGAAATTTTCAACACTTCACTTTTATGTTTTAGAAAATAGACCTGTGTCTTCCTTGTGTTATCATCTATAAATGTCAAAACACAATGGCTACCAGCTAATGATGGCATTTGCATTGGTACACATAAGTATGAGTGGAAAATCTCCAAGTGTTCCTTTGCCCTTATACACCTTCCTTCTGGAAATGATTCTCTGTGTTTTTTTCCCAAGATGCAACCTTCACATACGCTATTCAGTTTCTCTACGAGTGTTAATCCCTTTACCATGCCTTTTCTATGCAATAAGTTCAAACCTCCGAAATTGAGATGTCCAAATCTCAAATACCATAACCAGTTCTCATCTTTCTCTTCTTCTTGAAAGACTTCTTTTGTCACAACTACTACAACACCGCTTTCCTTCATGTTTGATCTGATCTTGAGAGGAAACATTCTATTGCTTGTCATATGTACTTTTGCAATGACCTGTCTACTTGGAGGTATATCCATGATTGTGCACACATCATTCTTAAAAAACAAATTGTAGCCCTTACTCATGAGCTGTCCAATGCTTAAAAGGTTACATTTCAGGCCAGGGACATAATAGACATCTAGTATGAATTTATTCTCTCCCTTCCTTATGAGTATGTTTACTCTTCCTTTCCCCATGACAAAGACTTTGCTATCAGTCCTTGTTGTCACTTCATATTTTACACTATCATCTAGATTGGAAAAAATTTCTATGTTTCCAATCATATGGTTACTACACACTAAATCTAAGAACCTTATATATTCTTGTTTTTCTTTTGCTACATTACAAGGTAAAAGCACATTTTCTTGGTTCTGATTTTCTTTTGTAAAATTTACGCTAGGTTTACTACCCATGCCATTTTTTCTTCTTTCTACATTCATTTGAATAATGGCCATACTTTTTGCAATAATGAAATTTGACTTGAGATTTATCATACTTAAGTCCTTGTGCTTGATTGTGGCTTGAGCCTTGGCTTGGATAATGATTGTTGCCCCTTCCACTTATGCTTACAGGGCTACTTCTTCCACCTCTGTGTGGGATTCTTCCTCTTCCTCAGTAGTTTGATCTTCCTCGACCTCTACCTTGACCAAAAGAAATTTGTGTCTTGAATGCATGCTCCAAAGAGGAGTTTGTTGCTCTATTCAGTCTGTGCTCATGAGACATCAGTGACGCATGAAGCTCATCCACTGAAAATGGTTAGAGATCCTTTGTCTCTTCTATGGCCCTACTATGGCATCAAATATTGATGGTATACTTATTAAGACTTTCTCCATTATTATCCTTTATTCAAGTGTCTCTCCATGATATCTTGTTTGGGTAACCAACCCAATCACATGTGTAATAATTATTCTATGTTATCAAAATATTTCATACAGAGGGTTTCAAAATATCTTCTCAATAATTCAGGTTTTGTTGTCTTCACCTTTTCCATGCCTTGATAGGATGTCTGGAGGGTATCCGATGACTCCTTAGACTTTTTTGCTGTTACAATCCCTGGGAATATACTCTCATGTACTGCTTGGAAAATATAGAAGAGTGCTTTGGAGTCCTTCTTATTTTCTCTCAACAAATCTCTTTGTGCTTGTGTCAAAGCATTATATGTTGTTTTTTTCGTTCTTGGAAACCATTTTCCACTAGCTCCCAAATATCTTGTGAGGAGAACATGGCCTTCATTGTAATAGCCCAATAATCATAATTATTCCCATTGAAATGTGGTATTTGGGGATTAGTGAGGCTTGTGCCTGCTACTGCCATCTTCACTATGTAACAAAACCTTCTCACTGCTGGAGAATTAGCTTCTTAAAACAATATTTCAGCTTCTTTAGTAAAGACTCGTTCTTTCAATGACAACCTAGACCTGCTATGATACCATGTTGGAAATTATGAATACAACAAACAATAGACAGAGGGATATGCATTTCCCCCAACAACACATATAATGAAATGCACACAGAAATAAAAATCATCCAATTCATAGACAGAAAACAATTTACATAAGAGAGGAATTATTTCAAATTTATTCAACTCTTCTCTAAAATTCGATTCATATTTCTCCCATAACGTATGAGAAATTACACAGGTTTATACAAAATGGACGAAGCCTGCGTTTTAATGCAATTCAATGTGGGAATGGACGTTCAACAACAAAATCGCCCTTCCATTCTAATTTGATGTTTACACATGAAACAATAAAAAAAACACATTCATAACACATAATAGTGGACCTCAAATATTATGGGTTTCGCTTTCGAAAACACATGCGTCCGGAGCCTTCATTTCAGATTGCTCATCGACGATTTTAACATTTAGCTAGTGCGAACATGAGAAAACCTTAAGTCTTGTAGTATGCAATGTGATGTTGCACATCTCATCACACTATAAATTGTTTAACTTGCAGGTGCATATTCATAACATTCTTGAGCTTTGCAATGTGCACTTTGTGCTACCCTCTTGAGCTTGACACGTTCCCCTTTGCGATCGCATCACAAACAAAACAAAAAAACTTGCGAAGTTTGGGCTGCAGGTGGTAAGCCGTGAGAAATGAAAAATACAAAAAGGTAAGGAAATAAGCCAAAACAAAAGGTTTATGAGGTAATGTGAGAAAGGGTTGGTGGGTCCCACCATATCGCATCGGTGGGGAAATAACATTTAGTGGAGCAGTAAGAGTTAAAACTTAAACCTTGTGGGCTGCGGTATGTGGGGAGTTAAATGGCAGGAGGTGCGAAGTGTGGAAAAAAATAAATAAGGTAGAATGCAAAGGTTTGCGGTGGTCTCGTTAATGCGGTAAATTTTGAGGTGGGTCCCGTCAATATCACATCGGCGGGGAAATAACATTCAATGAAAAGGGTTAAGGGTAAACAAGAAAAGTTGCAAGCGGCTAAGTGCGGGTATGGTAAGTCAACACAGAAAAAGAAATAAACGCAGAGTGCGTGGCTCAGGTACTATGTTTCAATTTTGCGTAAAACGCCTTCAGATTTTTAGTATGCTCCTTTTCATTTCCTGGACAAAAAATTCAATGAAGTTTTGGGTTGTTGCCACTTTTTATTCATGGCTATGGTTGGGAGTAATTCCAACATTTTCATTGAATTTAATTTAGACCTTTTATTATGGAAATTCTTCTATTGATTTTAATGTTCTCCTCTACATACGATACTTGAAGGGATTTTCCATGAAAGGAATATGAAAGGGTTCTCTCCTTTGGTTATGGGTCATCCATCATGAACAGGTAAAAATATCAAAAAAGCCACTAATCTTCTTCATTTTCTATTTTATTCCTACACTTGCTTTGTAGAGTTATAAATTTGATTTTTGAGAGCTAATGTTCCAATTTTCGTTTTTATTTCAAATTCTTGAAGTCCCTTTCATCAGCCTCCTTCATACTAATCTATGGTTCAACCTCATCGATTGAGGAAATCTTCCCATTCTGGACTTGTTCACATATAAACCTTGTGTCTTAAATGATACAACTCCCTTTTCCTCTTACTGGTAGTGATACTATATATATTCTGGCATTTGCAATTATCTCCAGGCATAACTGAGGGCATTAATTATGGCCCTCGCATATCCCTATTCATTGTGCTTTCAAGCGTGGTCCTCTCACCATGAATTTTATGTATCAAGAATAGAAGTAGTTTGTTAATTTTTTATTTTTTTTTGTGTAATATGAAAAGTATTAATGAACTATGTTTTGGACATAGCCTACTTCAGGTGAATTAAAAATAATCTTTTAGTTTGAAATTACAATTATATATATATATATATATATATATATATATATATATATATATATATATATATAAATGATTCAAATCTACCTTATGGTTGTACAATTCATATTTCTATAGCTATGTTTATGACAATTGATACTCCATTTTTAATGGAGAACATAGTATCTATATTTTCATATGTAAATTTCTACCTTACCTTCGTTATTTAGAATCAATGCACTCTTCCATGACTTACTTATTTTCTTCGTAAACTTTTCCAATGTTTCAATACCACCAATCGATCTTTTACATAAAGGTAGATCAAATGATTATTCCATAAATATAACAGTAATCGAATAATTCGCTTTGGGGGTGTGTGTAATTACTACTTACTTCACCTCCCTTGGAAATATGTATGTATTACTTTCTTCCATTTACATATATTGTTGGAGATTATATTGAACTATGTCTACAATATAAATATGTGACATAAATAAAATTTAACTCACAGTAAACCTAATCATTATTCTACAATGTTCATCTTGTCTCATTTCCAACTTAAGCCTTGATTACTCGACTTTAACACTATAACACAATAAGTATTGATGATATTTTAATTTCAGCTAGACTATTAGTAATATTCTTTATTTTAGACTCCATTATAGAGAGTTCAAATACTTAGTTATGATTGGTTTCTTTTTAGTTTCTTAAATATCCTTAATTGTACTCCCTTTCTCCTTAAAAACTTACAAATAAATTATTTTAATTTATTTGTTATCAGTACTGATTCCAATCTTGATAATATATGCATTCCTTTATTAATGTTTTTTGGTAGATTTTATTCACATAAATGGTCTATATTCATGTAGGAATAAACATTATTATTCCCCCATATATATGTGGAAACAATTAGTTGGGGTTTCCTTGAGATATTTCCGAATATATTTCCCATTTCCTCTTCTTCATTTTAATTCTTTCATGTACTACTATATGTAATATTCATCTATAATTAATTAATTAGTTCAAGAAAAACTAATATATCTGTTTTAATCATATTCATAGTTACCATTGTCTAAAATTCCAACAAGTAAGTAGTACTACTAATTAAGGTTCAAGTGCTTTAGTGAGACTATATGACTTCTGCCTGTGACATACAGAGCACTTGTTATCTTTTGTAGTACTTTTCTTCTAACTTAGCTTTAGCCATTTTTATTTTAACTCCATCTCGACCCATGCCACTATTCAACAACTAACTTTCTACATATAATAACACCCTTTCTAAGTATATAGCCTATAGAATAGAACAAATTAACTCATGCATGTGCACTGATATATCAGTATAACATCTGAAAATTACCCTATAAATTTCAGAGAACCTACTGCTGAAAAATGTTGTGCTATAAAATAATAAATATTCTATTTCATTCGATTGTATTTTTTGTGTTCATTAAAAAAACACACTAATATCATCCACAATTCTCATGTACTCATCAAATTATAAAATCTTAGTTCTCAATTAGCTACAGATCTACAGTAACTTCAATTTTCTAAACGATCAGCTTGAGATATATAAAACCTTTTGATTATGCCATTTTCATATAATTAATTCCAATAAAAGAATAAAATAACAATAAAATTCATTTCAAATTCTCAATAGAAGTACCGGGGAATTTCACACCTATATCCACCCAACATAGAATTGTTTCCTCCATTTCACCCCTGAGATGATAATTTCTTGCTAAGGTATCCACACCCTATGTTCATACCTTCAATAGGTATTTAATACATTTATTTCATGAGAAAGTTTCCTTTAGCGGCACCCCACTTTTATGGAACGTTTTATCTACTTGCCTAGGCTTTTTCATAAAACCCTGCCCTTCTCTCCCACAAAGCTTCATTTTCATCGAAGCTTAGAACCTTTCTCCAGCTAAGAAACTTAATGGATTTTTCTCTCTCATCCTTTAATATTGTCTAGAATTTCATATATAATTCTTATCATGAACAAATTATCCAATCTCATTTATTAATGATATTTTATTATTGTTTTTCCTTCCTTGGAAAGAATATCATATCCAGCTATCTCATTCACAAGAACTTAGATTCCCTTTATTTATTTATTTATGAATAAACTATTTACTTACATATTTACCACCATTCCTATATTTTCTACTATAATTCAGTCTACACAATATCAACACGATTCAACTCCCTATGCAAAGTTAAATAAGTTGAACCAACGGAACATAGCCAACCTAACCTTCTACACATGCAACAGAACCCCTAAGAGAAATCCAACCCATCCAGGTGACTAGCCCCTGAGACAAACTGACATTTTTCTACATTAAAGCCTCAATTTCTCCCTTAATAAGTGCATGCATGCGAGTCGTACCATCTAGTCACTCCCATGCCAAGGAAAGCATGTCATTGGGGAATTTTTTAGGAAGCTCTTGGCCAGTGAATCTAGATTCCGTGCCACTTTTTAAGGGCCACGACTAAGTCAACTTCTGAGAACTCTATGAAACTTCCAGGAAGGGAAAATAACATCAAAACAATGATACAGATGAAAACACTTGAACAAGGACCTGACTGGATCCCTACTATCCATGACAGAAATTTTTCCAAAGATGTCAAAAATATGTAATATATAGGTTTAAAAAATAGATCTAGGAATAAGGATCTCACACTTATCTCAGAATCACTAAGAGGCATTTCTACCTCATCAAAATAACTACATTAATATATGGTTTTCAGGCTTCTGTGGTTATCATTTGATGAGGAAGAACCTGGATTTTCCACAGTGTCAGATAATAAATGTATACATTTTGAATCTCCATGGAGATCCATATTTAGGATGAATGAATGAAGAAATGAAAGAGGGACCAAGGTCAAATTTATAAAGTGAATATTATTTTTCTAAAGAGTTGACCAACAATAATATCTAGGAAATTTATTTTGTTTTTATTTAATTATTTTAAAATTTTAATTAAACATTAAATAAAAATAAAATAAATTTCCTAGATATTATTGCTGGCCGGTTCTTTAGAAAAATAATATTCACTCTATAAATTTTACCTTAGTCCCTCTTTCATTTCTTCATTCATTCATCCTGAATATGGAACTCCATGTAGATTCGAAACATCGACATTTATTATCTGACAATGTGGAAAATCTGGGTTCTTCCTCATCATACATTAATATCTATTAAGCTATACATACATTTTACATTGAGTGATTAACCAAACCATAATGAGAGACATACATTATCACTGTCATAAAACTTAGTCATAAGCATCATACAAAAAACAAAAATATTTAGGATATAACAATTATATAAACAACATATAAACAAGTTTATTTATCCATAAAGTGCTAGGTAGAATAAGCTATTAATAATGAATGCAGAGGCCAATCAAGTTTGGGACATTCATGCTCCGCTGAACCATATATTAGCTAAACCAAATATTTCCTCATCCAATCACCCTCGTTCCATATTCCAGGTATGAATGTGAGATATCATAGAACAAATCCATCAAAACAAAAATAGGGCTTATAGAGGACAAACTACCTCAACCCTCAATCAGTAATTCGACCTCATGATCATACATCAGTAACCTTCACCAAATCGGTCTCCACCCTAGCTGTGGAGGGCTCTAGCGTGATTTTTCCAACCAAGGCTCCCACTAGTAGAAAATGATGAAATTAATGACTAGGTGACTAAAAACTTTAGTCACCGCAATTATTTCAAGTGATTTACTACTAAATTTGAGAAATTTTAAGTGACCGAACTCAAAATGACTAACTTAAATGACTAATTTACTCTAGCGATAAAATATATGACTAGATAATAAGTGAATAAACTAAAAATGACTAACTTAAATAACTAATTTAGTCTAGGGATAAAATATACGACTAGATAATAAGTGATTAAACTAAAAGTGACTAACTTAAATGACTAATTTTGTCTAGGATTAAAATATATGATTAGATAATAAGTGAAAAATTTAATAGTGATTAATGAAAATTACTATTATAGTCCAAGAATAAAAATATGACCAAATAACAAGTACAACAGGTATATGAATTAGTCATTTATGTTAGTAATTTTTAATTGTGTCACTCCATAAAGGGAAAATTGCAATTTTGATATCAAAGTGTTACATTACACTACAGGGGTCTTTGAATCCATCTGCAGTATTAAAATTTGGAGACAAAGGGGTCTTTGAATCCATCTACAATGTTAAAATTTTCAATACCCCTTTGTCTCTATTGTTTAACACTGCAGATGGATTCATCTACAATTAACATAACTGCATGTAACATCTATCTACTTTAAAAAAACTCAATCATTATAATTTTAGTAAAGGTAATATTTAGATAGTTAAATTAATATTTATATTTATATTTCTCTGGCCATAAGGTTTAATTTTTAAATTTAATTTATTTATGTTAAAAGTGTGAGATGTTTTTAATCTAAGGTTAAATCTTCATATTTACATTTAATAAATAAATGAACATAAAATTGATTTTTTTAAGTCAATATTTTATTCATATGGTGAAAATTTTGTATAAAAAGTAGAGAGAAAAGAAGGTGGTCTCACCTCGATCAGGTTTATTTACCAATGTTTGCAAAAATTGACAAATATACAAAAAGGAGGCGAAGGAAAGCATCCATAAATGAGAGGGAAAAAAACACCAAAATATAGACAATACATTAAAAATACCTAAGAGCATACTATTAATCTGCCATAATAGAATCCAGGTTGTTTAAGGTTTTTCTTGGAGGGAATGGTGGACAGAAGTTGCATTGGATGTGCCCTTTGAAGTGTGCTAGCCAAGTCTCCAACTTTTCCACTTTTTCTGCAAGGTGGTTTTGGCCTCACCATACCAACACTAATCACTCCCTAACATGGCACTAGAAGTAGTGCATTCTATCTAAAGTGGCCACCAAATCAACATGATCCTCCCTACGAACCTATTCTGCTACATCCACATGATCCATCATAGTTTGAATTAGCATCTGGTATATTTCCAGACAACAATGTTGAATTTTCTGCGGTTCGAGATATACATGTCTACCATATACCCATTTAGCTATTCCTCCTCATCATCCACCACCATGATGCTACATTTGCTAGGAACTTACACTTCCACTACCATGGGAGGCTTCTTTTCCTCCACCACGGTTGCCTTGCGTTTAGACACCAGCACGCCGGGAGTGACTGGCAATCTTGCCACCTTGGCACACTCCTGCCACCAGTATTTCCATATCATCTGAGCCCATAGAGGCTAGGTTGGATGAGGGTGAGGAGTTCCTACACCATGAGGATGGTCTCATTGTGATCAAACCAGGAGGGCAGGCTCCAACAGTTTTCTGATTGCGGTCCATTGGAACTTGCCCTGACCACCACACCCAATAACTAGATCTCTCTTCACCGTCAAATTTCCTCAGGAGACCACACACTACGTCCCACCTACCACCTTGCCACCAGTAGGGAACCTCAGCAAGAACATGAACAACAGGAGAAGGAGGAGGATAGAGGAACACACCCCAGGTTGATGTTTCCCAGGAAGCTTCACAAAACTCACACCAGGTTGCAGACTCTGTGTTTTCCAAAAGGTCGACTCTCCTATCATCACTGCCCAGCAAGAACCACCCACCAAAGCACCAGACACACCAATTTCCAGAACAAGCACCAGAAATGGATAATTCCACACAGAAGCACTGCCACTCCCACCAATACCTCCTTCGATACCACCTTCGGGCACATATATTAGACCAGCTACTCGCAAATACACAAAACCATAGAAGACAAAAATAACATGTTCGCCCATTTACCAACGTCCACATAATGCAGGTGCAGTAAATCCCAAGTTTTCTTTGGAGAAAATCACTGTTGAATTCACAGTACCAAAATTTGTAAGAGAATGTTTGATGCCACCGCTGGCTATGAGGTCCCTTCACTGTCTCTTACACTTATGAAAAGGATACCATCCAGGAGCTCAACACGAGGAAAAAGGGAAAATGCAAATGTTGGTTTGCATCACCATATTTCCCATTAACATTACACCATCCACATTCACCGAGATGAAGCAGATGTTCACACGATTGCAATAACCATTAACAGCACAAATCCTATTACATTGGTTCAGATGAAGGAACCAGGAGGCCAATCCTCTACCGAAGTGCCATTTGTTAACATTCACGGGACTCAGTTGCCTCGTGCACTGAGGTTCTCACCCCCATCGGGGAATAAACATAACATTTCTTATATTAAAATTGTGATTTCATTAAAATATAGTATTCAATCGTCAATCACCAATATAAAGTTGTTGAGCTCATTTCAATTGAATATTTGGGGAATATTTTGGAATCTTAAGAAAAACACCTAGATGAAACAATTACTTCTCCAAATTGTAAATTCCTGGAACATCCTAAAATTCCAAAGACAATAACAAAGTCAAACAATTGACCTTGATGTTGTCTATTGGATTTATGGATATTCCTAAAAAATTCCATCTAGATAAGGAGAACCATCTAATAATCACATTTAACATTTAACACTAGAAGAGAAACAGGTTTAGGTTACTCATAACACAACCCTTTCCCATATATATATATATATATATATATATATATTGGACCAATTTTGACCCATGGGCTCCTCAACATTTTCCAAATAACATATTCACTCAATACCTTAAGGTAGCCATGGGCACCCTAATAGTGTGTGAGGCACACATAACATTGACTGCACATAGAAATCTGGATTAATTCCTACACATGTTATCCTTAAGGCTCACCAAAATTAGGGAATATTATCATATAACCAATTAGTAATGTAATTATTATTGCATGGGAGATGTTTCATGTTAAAATATCATCCCACCATCCCCCCCCCCCCAACCCCAACCCATGTTTTTTAGACATTGAAATGATTACTACGACTAAGGCCATAACTAGTTGGTGTTAGAAATATTATGGCCACATCCATGGGCCATCAATTTATTCTAGCTACGAATCCCATCCAATATTTAACACAAGTAGACAAGAGCATGCACTTTGGGATTGAGACTTGAAACAAGGTCATAATTAAGATGATAAATGTTGGTGTCCAGATATGAACAATGTTAAACCCTTTTTCCACATAAATTATCAACCCAAGGGCATTAGTTATTTCAAGACTAATGGCATAGTATATGCAGGAGAAATTAGATGAACTATTGTAGATCACAGGCTTAAATCCACAATGCACAGACTACTGTAACAACAATTAAAATAAATTTCATAATTAAAAATACATTCACAGAAATTGAAAGATTACACTGTAACAGCAGTAATGAAATCAAACTAAAACATGGAAAAACTAAAAAAATAAAGGAAAACGCAGCGCCTAATTAGAAGAGTGGGCCCAACTCTCTGATTAGGGCTACGATAAAATAAAAAAATTATAGGTGGAACAACAAGATGACGTGTATTCAATTAATGGCAGAATATACTATTACAAAATATGTATGTAATTGGGTTTAACCCCAATTCACAGCCCGTAGGCCCTCTTTATACAAATGTTCTGCAAATCCTCGATTCCCTTCAACAACTCAATATTTACAAAAATATTCTTTGTTACAATGGCAACCTAGTTGCCCAGAAAGAAACCATAAAAAGGTCTGAAATAATGCTGGTGTGAAATAGATTCTATTATGCTGTAACAACAAATGAAGGTAGCACTGGAAATTATAGGCTGTTTCATGACTCACGGCTGTAACTTTCCCGCTTTGGCCGAATCTATAGAAATATCAGAGTTAATATTGGAAAAAGGTAAAAAATCCATGAAAATTACTTCATTAATCAAATATCCCATGAAAGATAAAATAAATGGGTTTACCTCATCATTTAAGAACAAAAATGGTACAAAGAGATAGAAACATGGGATAAAATGGGAGAGAAAAGTATACAAATTTGGTGCCCAACATCTCCCCCCAACTGGTCTATCTGCATGTCCTCATGAAGCACATCGTCTCCTTAGATCTGGATTGAACTGACTGTGACTTGCATGAAGCTGCATGAGATCATATTCTTCAGCCATTTTTGTCCCTGGTGGTTTATATCCTTCTGTAAAAACAACATCCTTCCACCAATCTGGATCAATATTGTATGCAGGAGTATATCGCTCAACTGGAAACCAGATAAGGGGAAACTAAAACCTTAGCACCATCCATCTAACCTCACAAGTGTGAATGCATGCTATAAAATGTGGCATCCTTTCTAGAGCCCATGCGAAGTTAGGTGCCCCAAATGGTTCTTGTCCTCTCACGGCTGAGGATGACAACATCCACCATTTCTGACAACTGTCCAATGCCTCTTTACGGAAAATCGTAATCTGTCCGAAACATAGGTCAACACACCATTTTTGGGTTGCCAACATGTGTTCTTTATGGCCCTCAATCTGTAGAAATGTAAAATTCTTGTTATAAATGTTTGAGGACTAGCCATGCTCCTTCCTCATCATTAACGACCTTTTGATTTGATTTTCTTCAAATGTATCACAGGCCTTTCTCCACTTAATTCGATTGATGGTATAGGAGGTAAAGGCTCTTAAATGAATGTCCCCCATGAATGGAACGGGGTTAAAATATTGATCATGCCTCAAGAAATACCCATGAATGTAGATCTCTCACATTAAGTGTTTTTCTATGATATCATGAATTTTTAAAATATTAATAAATTGAATGGGGTCCTCAATCTCATACCAAATCTCCTTATATATAATTTCAGGACAAAAGAAAAGAAATTGCTCATGAAGGAATAAGGCATAGCTATGTGCAGGAGGTCTACAGGCCATTACCTGTTGTTCTAGGAAGAACATCTTCTCCTTATCTGATTGTAGCAACTGCACTTGTTCTTTGTAATATTCCTACTTATCCTAAGCTAAGAGGAATATTCATTTTTGTTTTACTTTCTATTGCATGAATAAATGAATAAAGGAGGACATGTAAAACTCCTAAAAAGACTGAATAAATCAATGCCCATGTGAACAAAGATAAATCAGGGCCATGTAAATAAATCACTTGCAGGTGTGAAAGGGGTTTCAACTGTGAGACTGGGTCAACCATGACCAAATCTACAATGCTTTCTATGTTCAATGTATCTCATGAAGGGACAATGCAGTTCTAGAAGGAGGCCCCTCATGTGAAAGGAGCTAACTCATCAAGGTGGTTTAGGGTTTGCAAAGGCTTTCATCTTATAAAAGGAAGGGGAAGGAAGCAAGAGAAGGTTGTTGATTGATTATATTTCTGAGTATCTTGTCTGCTTAGAAAAATACTATTCTCTGTTTTTTAGTAGAGAATTATGCTGCTTAGCACTTGGAGTTCCTATGCAGGAATTTCACCTCTTCCTTTGAGGATTCTTGGAGGAGTATTTGCTAATTTGATCCACTATTAGGCTTTGGGCCAAGCTCTAATTTCAATAGCAGTGTAGATCCAGTGAGGGTTTTCTTGCTTTTGCAAGTTGCAGCAAGTGGTATTCCAGATCTGCAGAGATCTAGCTTGTTTTGGAGCCTCTTCTCATGGAGTGTGTCTTTTAACCTCCTGGAAGAGTGCCTCTAAAGTTTGTGCTTCAGATTTGTATCTTGGCATCAAGCCACCATTGTTATTCAAGCTACAATGCAGTTTTCATTGAGGAACTATGTTATTTTCATTTGAGGTTCTGCAGGGTGTTTTGATCCCATTTTTTATGAGAGATGTCTAGTGCTGAGCTTTGATTTTCACTTTGGTGATCCATGGATTAGCTTGCTGATCCATGTCATGTTTAGATCTGATATATTGTAATGAAAATTCATCTTCAAAAATTTCTGCAGTATTTTACAGATCTGCAACTTAAAACTCAGATCTACTCTTGTTTATGCATGATTTGGTCAAAACCCCAAGGGGATCTTGTAAATAAGACTATCTAGTTTCCAGATTTGAAATGGATCTGATGTTTTGTCCATAGATTTTTCCTAGATATTATTTTTAATATTAAGCTGCTGCATCTCCTTAAAATAAATTTTTTGAGTCATTTCTGCAGTTATATATGTGTTGTAGCCTTCTTTCCTGAATATTTCTTGCTCTATTGTCTCCTGTATTCTACTGTATATTGAAATAACTTCATTATAATTTTGATTTGCTGCTGTATACTCATAATTTTATCATATTTTATGGCATACTACTCATACTATCCAAGAATGAATTATTTCTGAAGAATTTTGTTGTGCATAGCTGCAGCCCCTCTTGTAGGGTGTTTTCCAGCTAGACTAGGTGGTGGGAGATTTTTTAACACACCTAGTTTAATTTTTTTTTCTCCCCTTTTAGATCTAGACTCTAAATCTGTTTATATAAGGGATACAAGGGTTTTAAACTCATTTCTATGCATCAATATCCCAGGAGTGCGTTATTTCAGCAGGCTTGTTGTGCTGTTCCAGATTTGGAATATTACAGTGGTATCAGAGCTCCTTTCTTGGCACAGCCTGTGCTTTCCTTGGATCACCACAGCCATGTTGCATTTAGAAGAAGATGAAAATATTACTGAGAGGGAGAAGAGGTATCATAACAAAAGTCACAATAAGTATGATTACACTATTGATGATCAAGACAAGGGTAAGGCCCCTAAGAATACAAGTGATAAAGAAGGAGAAGATTTTGCAAGAACTCTGTTGGTAGCCATGCAAGATCTTGCTAGAGAGGTCAATGAGATGAGGGTGGACAGAATGAGGGAATCTCCTGGGAGATTTCATCCAGGAAAAAGCTCTGACATGTCTCATCATGGGACTGGTCAACCAGTGAACCTGCCACAAGCCCCACAAGCTTCACAACGCTCCATTATGCCTACCTTCTTGGCTGTGGAGGATGAAGGACCACAAGAGAAAGCTTCCCTTGAAGATTACTTGGTGGAGTATGATTCTCAGAGTCAGAGATTCAAGGATCACTTGAGTTTCCAAGATTTTTTTCACCTCAAAGACAGAAGAAGAACAAGGCAGCAGTATAGAGATGGTGTGTTCTTTCATAATCATGATAGAGACCACTCTATGGGAAGATTATTTTTGCCCAAATTTGATGGATCATCCTCCAGTTATGCCAAGGCATGGGTAGAAAAGCTGGATATTTACTTTTATTTGAACTAAGTCCCCGAGGTTAAGATTGCAGCGCTGCATTTTGAAGGTGAAGCACACAATTGGTGGTTCCATGGGTTGTCTACATTGGGACATATCAATGTGATTACCTATTCTGAGTTTACTAGAAGACTGGTGGAGAGGTTTGACAGGAATGATCCTGAAGGACCCTTCATAAGACTTGCAAAGCTGAACCAATCAAGGGATGCAGAGACTTATATCTCTGAGTTTCTGAGATTATCAATCATGGTCCCTGATCTATTTGTAGCAAGGAGAGTCTACATGTTCATTGATGGCCTGAGGAACCTTTTCATGGGTTGGTTAAATCTACCTATACCATCACTTTGCATGATGCCATTGAGAGGGCTAGAGACCTCCAATATGCCTTGCTAAAAGAAAAGGCTACTTTCCAGAGCAAGGCCGCTTACTTTTTTAAGGAGAAGGAAGGAAAAGCTGCTCCTTGTAGAAATTATATGCACTAAGCATGCATATGTCCTTGATCCACCTGATCTCACACTATTTAAATTTATGCAAGATACTGAATCTATTCCACTTGTTAATCTTTTGAAGAAAAATTAATTGCACACACATGTGAAGCATAAACAAAAATATTCAATCGCACATAACACAGTTTTTAACCAGGAAAGCCTAAAGCTGAAAACCCCAACTATATATTATGTAACATGGATATCATATGAAAATCTCATACAAAAATATAAAGCTTACCACAAGCTATTAGTATAGTACAATCGTCATACACTATACAGGCGTAATCTTGTAAATCCATGCACCGATATTTTCCACTTGCTAGCCTGCCACCACTATGCAATCCCTGCTGAAGAATAGCTCTGAATGAATTTGAATTACTCTTGGATTGGCTGTGCAATCCTCATTGGCATCTCCACTCAGTTTTGGATGCAATCAATGCATCACTAATAGTCACAATAGATAGTCTATCTTGCCCTTTCACCTATCTCTCCACTAATCTCCACTGAAACTGCCACGCACTGTAGTTAACTGATGTATTGTTCAGTTGATTAATGAGTTATTATTTATGAATTAATTAACTAATTATTTCACTCCACTCTCACTAGTGTATCACTCAGTTAGACTAGATACAACTAGCTCAACTGAATCTAACTGAGCTAAACTAAATACAACTCCATAACTACTTCTTCCAACTGTGTCATAAATCTTCCACTTGAGTTCTAACTAAGTCCTCCATGCAATAGCCCCATTAAACCCTCAGGAATAGCGTAATTCCTTCTGTCAGCTACTGTGCCACATCTGTGCACTGAATTGAACTGCTCCAAGAGAATAAGTTGATGCTTAGAGTCTAATTATTATTAATAGCTAATAATAATCGACATGCATCTATTTTTAGATTGACGATCTATATATAGACTTCACCCAATATTATAAAAATAGAATCTCATCTATTTTTCCAACTTCATCAACCATCCACAAATAGCATCCTACAACTTCTGAAATATGATCGACATGTCTAAAAATAGACTTGCGCCAAAAATAGCCTACAGGCCCACTTAGTGAAGGAGTCTCTTTTCACGAAGCTCATCATCTTGTTGAATCTGAACACTACTCCCAAGGAGAGCTCTTTGAAGAAGCCTCTTGATATTGATCTCAGGAGGGAATTGAGGAAAAATAAACTATGTTTCACTTGCAAAGAGTCATGGGCACCAGGACATAGATGTGATGCAGGGAAAGCACACTACATAGAATTCTTCTCAGATTTTGAGGAGGAAGATGAATATGATGAACCTAGGAGGGGTCACAACGCTGATGATGATGAGGACGATGAAACACCATCTAGATATGGGAAGGGAGAATTTTCTCCAATAAGTGGGACTCTTGCCTCTTTGAGAGGATTTCCTAAGTACTTGAACCTAAGAGTACAAGGTTCAGTCATGAATCAAAAAGTATCTGTCCTGATTGACAGTGGGGCAACCCACAACTTTATTCATGCTCATCTTGTGCAAAAGAGAGTAATCCCCACTGATACTTTTGAGGGATTTTCTACTTTTGTCCCAGGGGATAGGACCATGAAATGCATGCAATATGTTCCATCACTCTCTGTTACTATGGGATCCTACACTTTGGTGGATCACTTCTTTGTAGTTGACATACCAAAAACCAACATCATTTTGGGTGTCCAATGGTCGATTACCTTGGGGAAGGTTACCACTGATTGGAAAGCTTTGAAGATGGAGTGGGTGGACTTAAAGAGTGGGAAAACACAAATGATTTGATGCATGAACACTTATCCTTCACCTAGTACTTCCACACAAACAAAAGAGATGGATTTTCACAGTGGAAGCAGGGATTTCACAGTCCCTTCTCTCATGTTCATGATGATGCTGTAAGGGACATTATTATCTAATGGCAAGCCACCTGGAATGCCATTAGATTCAGATCTTGTGGGGAAGGCTCCACAAAGTGCTGCTCCAAATCTAGATCAAGGAAGGATTGGAGCAATGAGAGACCAAGTCACAACGTTGGAGGGTTTGGGAAAGTGCAAGTATGAGGGAGATCTTATTCCTAAATCACTATCTCCCTCTCTCTTTTCTAAATCTATGCTGTGGGAGGAGAATAATGGGAGGACCAACCTTCCAAAAAACAATTTTGGCATGTGTAATGTCAAAAGGGAGATCAGCAACATGACAAGCACTTCCATGGATGTATCAACAGAGTTGTCATTGTTGAGCAGTGTGGATCTTTATTGGAAATCTCAACTGCTTGTAGAATATTCCAAATATCTCCACATAGGTATGATATTAGATTCCATGCAACAAGAGGAGGGCTAGTTAGTCCAAGGGGGAGTCATCTATTATCATGGTAAGGTCTTCTTTGCAAGAGCTTCCAAGCTCAAGCAGAAGATCCTACAAGGAGCACATGAAGAATTCTTCCTCAGCCATATGTATTCAATGAAGATCTATATCCTGATCATGATGAGTTTTGATTGGCAAAGCATGAGAGAGGAATTAAATCAGCACTTTCAATAGTGAATTATCTATGGAGGATTGGGGCAGCCAATGGACTCTTTGCAAGAGTAATCTCAGCGAGCTCTTCCTTTGCTTGAAAGGAGGAAAATGTTCATGCACAACTCCATGTGTATGAAGGACTATGATGGTAAAAGGACTGATCATGCCAAGCAAGTTGTATTTTGTGATTTGTCACATTATTTTACCATGTTTTGGTAGGCTATGACTCCTAAAGGGGGTGATAGATCATGTGTATCTCATAGCTTTTTGGGGGCCAATACAAATTCTGAACTTGGCCACTCCCTTGTCGTGCAAAGGGAGATTCCTTTTCATGATGGATGCTTCACAAAGACACCAAACTTATGTAACATCTTCAGCCATGTTAAGGTGACTCATGCAGAAAATGTGTGGTGGGAATGCCACTAGCCCCACTTAGATCTAATGAAGACAAGAGGTGCACTGCGTTGGCATCACATGTGGGATTTAGACCCACCTCCTCAAGTTTATATTTGAGTTTGCCTATATGTAGCCTTGCTTCCATACTTGGATGATATAGTTGTATTTTTTTATGGGGTTGCATGGAGAGAGGATGGGTAGTGTGTATGTACCACATGGTTTACAACTTCTACCTATACTTCATGATACATGTTCTAGATGTGGCATTGCTTCAGCCATGTTTATTTCTGTTAATTTTTTCACTCCTAGTGGGATGGACTATGTTAGGTCCCTATATTACCAGTATAGTCCCTTATTGTTATTAGTGTAACCCCTTTATTGTTATTATTGTACCCTTGTAACCACCATTTTGTTATTATTGTGCCCTTAAATTATTATTGTTAGGTCAGCTAGAATTACATTGTGGCCAACATTAGGGGAATTTTGAGGTCTAAAATGGGCCTCCTAAGGAAATTATAAAATAATAGTGGAAAAAATCAAATAAGATTTGATGACATCATCAAATTTTAGAGGGAAAAATGAAAAAACTACTTTTTCAACTCATATTTTCCACTTATCTCCCAAAGTTTTTACTCAAATTTCGAGTGAGAGTACTCGTTGGATGTGAAATTTAATTCCTCATCCAGGGAGTACCCATGTTGCATACTTTCAATGGGTCCTACTACACGAAAAATAAGAAATACATTAAAAAACGTGATTACAATCACGTTTTTTATGTATTCCTCATTTTTCATGTAGTAGAGTTCATCAAAAGTATGCAGCATGGGTACTCCTTGGATGAGGAATTAAATTTTGCATCTAATGAGTACTCCCACTCGAAGTTTGAGTAAAAATTTTGGGAGATAAGTTGAAAATACGAGTTGAAAAAGTAGTTTTATTATTTTATTATTTTTTAATATTTTTACCCTTTTATTTAAAAAATGGTAAATCATCCCCCATGGTTGAAATCATCATATTGAATCCTATTGGTTGTTATAAATTTTATTTTTGTTGTACATTTTTCTTAGGAGGCCCATTTTTAGACCTCAAAATTCCCCTAATGCTAGGATTACATTATGGCCACATGGACTCCTATATATAGAAAGGAGGTTTTGTAAATTGTATCATCCAAGAATTGTTCATTTATGTAATGTACTGGAGGTTTCCCCCTCGAATTGGCTCATTTATAAGGCATTGATATCTGTTTTCTTTTATTTTTGGAGTTGGTTGCACAACATTTGGTATCAAAGGTTTGGATTCTAGGGTTTTGCTGCTCCAAACAGGTCAGTGTGGCATTGTCGCTATAAAAATTTTTCTACGAAGTTTAAGAAGCTAAAATTTTTAGGGTATGAAGCCAAAATCCTGAGGAATATCATCTAAACATTTCAGAGCTTGGTTCGTAATATTTTCGGAGATATGATCTGTGGAAGTTAGGTCTTTTTTCAGGCTCCTAAATATGTCATCATGGAATTTTCGCTATTAAATTTTTTCTACAAAGGTTCAGAATCTGAAATTGTTAGGGTGCGAAGCTGAAATCCTGAGGAAAGTCGTCAAAAAATTTCAGATCTTGATTCGCAATATTTTTGGAGATATGATCTGTGGAAGGTGGTGCTTTTTCAGGCTCCCAAATTTCATCTTAAAGAGGTGATCGTGGGAAAATTTTAATAACTCTCTCTCCAAGCATCGGATTCGAGTGCTGTAAAAAGTGGTCAAAAGTACATATACTTTAGTTTCTTGGCTGTCAATTTTAGAGGCGAAGGATTAAACAGTGACACGTGGAAAGTCATACAAGTTCACTCTACTGAACCAGTCCATAATTAGGTCATTGTGGGAGATTGGACATGACTTTGTCTTTGAGAATCCAAATTAGGTCAGACCTGTGGCATTCAAAATAGAATTCATAGGGCTACTTTAGTGCTGAATTTCAGATATTGAAGAGTTGCAATCACAGAGATAATAGAATTTCAATATCGAGCTCTTCAAAAGCAAGAAAAAGGTGTGTATTGTTTTCCGAATTGCATAAGTCTTGTTTGAAAAATCAATTTGAATTGATTCCAAGGGCATATTGTAGAATAGATATCAGTATTGGGTTCTAAAAAAATGCCCTGTAAAAATAATTCAACACCCATTAAGCCTTCAGAAGGCTCTACTATGACTCATGAAGATGAAGAATTGCAACATGATCTATCAAAATTACAAGAGCAAGTGCACCAAATTTTTCTCTCGCAAAGAGCAGCAAAAAATGAAATGGAAGTTTTGAAGAAAGGTGTGGAAGCAAAGATATATGGTGTGAATAATAATATGGATGGTTTGAAGAAAGACATGGAATCTAAGATAGATGACATGGAAGCAGGCATGGAATCTAAAATGGAAAACATGAAGAATGATCTAAAAGCAGACATAGAAGGTTTGACAAAGTTGATACAAGAAATGTTTTATAATGGTGAAAAGATAGTAGAGGAAACTCATGATGAGAACAAAATAAATGTTAATCATGATTTCATAAACTCTAATGTTGGCGGGAAGAACCACCATATTCCAAAAATGGATATGAGAAATTTTGATGGAAAGGATCCTGTAACATGGATAATACAGATGGAGAAATATTTTGATCTCCATAATGTGCAAAACCCACAAAAGGTAGGCATTGCAAATTTACATTTAGAACAAAATTCATTTGCATGGTATCGATGGCTTTGCTCCCGTAAAAAATTGTCAGTTGGTCAATTTTTACGGAGGAAATGATAGCACATTATGAGGATACAAAGAGCAAAACCTTCTTTAGCTAATTGATAAATATCAAACAAAAGGGTTTACTGGGGGAGCACATTAAGGACTTCCAAAAATTGAATATAAGGGTAACTGATATTGCAGAGGAACACAGGATTGATCTCTTCATAGGAAATTTAAAGGATAACATCCAACATGAAGTTCGTGTTTTGGAACCTGATTCATTGGAGAAGGCATTCAGGTTGGTAAGAAAAATTGAATGTAAAATTATGGCGACAAGGAAGCCTACCACTCACTTATATAAAGAAGGAAGTGTTTCTACACCTAGATTTCCACAACCTACAAGGTTGACACCACAAAAATTGGAAGAAAAAAAAGCAAAAGGGCTTTGCTATATTTTTGATAGCAAATACACTGAAGGTCAAAAGTGTGCTGAGAAGAAATTATTTTACATAGATTGTGAAGAGGAAGAAGAAAATGAAAAAGAAGAGGATATACACCAAGAACCAGCCCTAGAAGAGGAAGAAATGAATCCTACCATATCATGTAATGCACTGGCAGGAATTACCATTCCTCAAACTCTCAAGATAGAAGGACATATCAAGAAGAAAAAGGTAATAGTGTTGATTGATTCAGGTAGCACCCATAATTTTATTCATTTTAAGGTAGCCAAGGAATTAAATCGTTTCCTATACCCAGCACCAAAATGTCAAGTGATGGTGGAAAATGGAGGAACTATAAATTTCTCTAGAAAATGCCATAATATCAAGCTAACCATGGGGGAATATGTATTGACTAGTCCAATGGTTTCCATTCCTATGGGAGGTGCTGATGTTGTACTAGGAGTACAATGGTTACAATCTTTGGGGAAGGTAGCTTTTAATTTTCAAGAACTTTTCTTGAATTTTTTTTCAGAAGGAAAGGAAGTCAAATTACAGGGTATTGCAGGGAAGCCGGGAAATATAATAAGCTCTAATGTCATGAAAAATCTTCTAAAGAAATAACAACGAGGTGTAATTGTACAATTATGCTCACTAGAAGTTCCAACATCAAAATCATCTATTTCTGCAGATCTCCAACAAGTCTTGGACAATCATTCCAAGGTGTTTGAAACTCCCAAAGGACTTCCACCTATTCGTGATCATGATCATGCTATTCATTTGATTCCAGGAAGTGTTCCTCCAAACATCAGGCCTTATAGATATCCTTATGTCCAAAAGAGTGAAATTGAACGTATGATTCCAGAAATGTTAGAGGCGGGTATAATTCAACCTAGTCAAAGTTCTTTCTCTGCTCCTGTAGTATTGGTACACAAGAAGGATGGATCATGGCGTATGTGTCTGGATTATAGGGAGATCAATAAGCTCACCATTAAAGATAAATTTCCCATTCTTGTGATTGATGAATTATTGGATGAATTACATGGAGCAATTTATTTTACCAAGTTGGATCTTCGTTCAGGATATCATCAAATTAGAATGAAGACTGAAGATATTCCAAAAACAGCATTTCGAACTCATGAGGTCATTATGAATTTTTGGTCATGCCTTTTGGCCTTACCAATGCACCTTCTACATTTCAAGGGTTGATGAATTCCATTTTCAAACCCTTCCTTAGAAAATTTGTGCTAGTATTTTTTGATGATATACTAATCTATAGCGGGTCTTGGAAGGATCATGTTGAACATGTTGACAGGGTGCTCAAACTATTGCAGGAGAAACAATTATATGCAAAAAAATCCAAATGTTTCTTTGGAGTACAAAAGGTGGAATATCTGGGTCATATTGTATCTCACGAGGGTGTTAAAGTAGACCCTAACAAAATTAAAGCCATTAAGGAATGGAAAGTCCCCACAACCATAAAGCAGTTGCGAGGATTTCTTGGGTTAACCGGGTATTATCGCAAGTTTGTTAAGAATTATGGGAGAATAGGAGCACCTCTAACAAAATTATTGAAAAAATATGCATTTTCATGGACTCCTGAAGCAACTAAGGCCTTTGAACATCTTAAAGAGGCAATGTGCCTAGCACCGGTCTTAGCTACGCCGGACTTCACAAAAACCTTTATTGTGGAATGTGATGCCTCAGGGAATGGAATTGGTGTTGTTTTAATGCAGGAACAAAGACCCATTGCTTTTGAAAGTCGTCCAATCAAAGGTAAGTATTTACAGAAACCTATTTATGTGAAGGAAATGTTAGCAATACTGCATGCACTAAAGAAATGGAGAACTTACCTAATGGGAAGACACTTCAAGGTAAAAACTGATCGTGATAGTCTTAAACACTTTTGGAACAAAGACTATCTTCAGAAGAGCAGCAAAAATGGGTCACAAAGATGTTGGGTTATGACTTTGAAATAATCTACAAAAAAGGAAAGCTTAATGTTGTTGCAGATGCACTCTCAAGAAAGAATGAAGAGGTGGAGGCATTGCTTTGTGCCATTTCTATTATCCAACCAGATTGGATAACCGAAGCAAGAGATGAATGGAAGAAGGACAAAGATGTATGGGCACTCATTCAAAAGTTGCAGCAAGATCCTAGTACATCTAATACATTTATTTGGAAAAATGATTCCTTATGGTACAAAGATCGCTTATATCTTTGTAAGAATTCCCAACTAAAACAAAAGATTCTTCTGGAATTGCACACTTCTCCTTTAGGAGGACACTCTGGATTTTTAAAAAACTTACCACAGGGTGAAGAAAGAATTTTTTTGGGATGGCCTTAAATCTGATATTCGAAAGTTTGTGGCGGAATGTTTGGTTTGCCAGCAGAATAAAGTGGAAACAATTAAGACCCCAGGACTTCTACAACCTTTATCCATTCCAAGTCAACGTTAGGAGGAGATTTCAATGGATTTTATCACAGGTTTACCTAAGTCCGAAGGAAAGAGTGTCATCATGGTGGTAGTTGATAGACTTACCAAGTATGCACACTTTTGTGCATTATCTCATCCATTTAAAGCAAGTACAGGTGCTACTACATTTATGGACAGAATTCAAAAGCTACATGGAAGCCCAAGGGTTATTGTGAGCGACAGAGATCCCATTTTTACTGGAAATTTTTGGACGGAGTTATTTCCTTGTTTGGGTACTCAATTAGCTCATAGCTCATCTTATCATCCTCAATCTGATGGTCAAACTGAGATAGTAAATAAATGTTTGGAAGGATATCTTTGTTGTTTTGTATCTGATAAACAAACACAATGGGTCAAGTGGTTACCTCTCGCTGAATGGTGGTATAACACTTTCTTCCATACTGCAGCAAAAATGACCCCATTTATGGCACTTTATGGATATCATCCACCATCGATCACATCATCTTTAAGGGAAAATTTGAAGGTTCAAGCGGTGGAAGATCACGTCGAGCATCAGCAAGAAGTTCTCCAACTCTTAAAGGATAACCTGAATTTGGCACAAAATCGAATGAAACAACAGGCAGATCAACATCGCGGCGAGAGAAGTTTTGATGTAGGAGATTGGGTATTTTTACGGCTACAACCATACAAACAAATGTCCCTCAAGCAAGCAAAGAAGGATAATAAATTATCGCCAAAGTACTATGGTCCTTACAAGGTGTTGCAAAAGATTGGTACTATGGCATACAAATTGGAGCTTCCTGCTTCTTCGCGAGTACATCTAGTTTTCCATGTTTCATGCTTAAAGAAGGTTATATGTGAAAATCTTCCAGTTCAAACAATATTGCCAGAACTTGATGAGGAAGGAAAAGTCATATTGGAACCTGAAGCGGTCACGGAAACAAGAACTCGACAACTACGAAATCGATCAATTTCAGAGTATCTCATCAAGTGGAAGAACTTACCCACTGAAGATTCTACATGGGAGGATGAGAATTTTATACAGAAGCACCCAGAGCTACTCAAGCGTTGAGGACAACACTTTTTTGAAGGAGAGGGGCATGTCAGGTCCCTATATTACTAGTATAGTCCCTTATTTTTGTTAGTGTAACCCCCTTATTGTTATTATTGTACCCTTGTAACCCCCATTTTGTTATTATTGTGCCCTTAAATTATTATTGTTAGGTCGGCTAGGATTACATTGTGCCCACTAGGATTACATTATGGCCCCATGGACTCCTATATATAGAAAGGAGGTTTTGTAAATTGTATCATCCAAGAATTGTTCATTTATGTAATGTATTGGAGGTTTCCCCCTCGAAGTGGCTCATTTCTAAGGAGTTGATATCTCTTTTCTTCTATTTTTGGAGCTGGTTACACAACAGACTATGTGCATATTATGTCAACCTTGGAGGAAAAATTCATGATGTATTGGCTTGTTGAGCACTTGGCTTATGATGAGGACTTGATCCTTGCTGATGCCATCAATGGAGGAGGAGAAGTGCTACAGCTCTTAACTTATCATTTTCTTAAGGAAAAGCAACATTTTGGAGGGGAGGATTGTAATATTCCTACTTAGGATAAGCTAAGAGGAATATTCATTTTTTTTTTACTTTCTGTTGCATGAATAAATAAATAAAGGAGGACATGTAAAACTCATGAAAAGACTGAATAAATCAATGCCCATGTGAACAAATATAAATCAAGGCCATGTAAATAAATCACTTGCAGGTGTGAAAGGGGTTTGAGCTGTGAGACTGGGTCAACCTTGCCCAAATCTATAGTTTTGTCTAGGTTCAATGTATCTCATGAAGTGACAACGCAGTTCTAGAAGGAGGCCCCTCATGTGAAAGGAGCTAACTCATCAAGGTGGTTTAGGGTTTGCAAAGGCTTTCATCTTATAAAAGGAAGGGGAAGGAAGGAAGAGAAGGATTTTGATTGATTATATTTCTGAGTATCTTGTCTACTTAGAAAAATACTATTCTATGTTGTTTAGTAGATAATTGTGTTGCTTAGCACTTGGAGTTCCTATGCAGGGATTTCAACTCTTCATTTGAGGATTCTTGGACGATTATTTACTGATTTGATCCACTATTAGGCTTTGGGCCAAGATCTAATTTCAATAGCAGCGGAGATCCACTGAGGGTTTGGTTGTTTTTTCAAGCTGCAGCAAGTGGAATTCTAGATTTGCAGATATATAGCTTGTTTTGGAGCCTCTTCCCATGGAGTGTGTCTTTTAACCTCCTAGAAGAGTGCCTCTACTGTTTTTGCTTCAGATTTGTATCTTGGCATCAAGCCACTATTTTTTTTCAAGCTACAATGCAGTTTTCATTAAGGAACTACATTATTTTCATTTGAGGTTCTATAGGGTGTTTTGATCCCATTTTTGATGAGAGATCTTTGGTGCTGGGCTTTTCCTTTCACTTTGGTGATCCATGGATTAGCTTGCTGATACATGTTCTGTTTAGATCTGATATATTGTAATGAAAATTCATCTTCAGAAATTTCTGCAGTATTTTACAGGTCTGCAACTTAAAACTTAGATCTACTCTTGTTTATGCATGATTTGGTCAAAACCCCAAGGGGGTCTTGTAAATAAGACTATCTAGTTTCCAGATCTGAAAATGGATCTGATGTTTTGTCCATAGATCTATCCTATATCTGAGTTTTAATATTCAGCTACTTCATCTCCTTAAAATAACGTTGTTGAGCCATTTCTGCAGTTATGTATGTGTTGTAGCCTTCTTTCCTGAAGATTTATTGCTCTATTGTCTCTTGTATTCTACTGTATATTGAAAGAGCTTCATTATCATTTTGATTTTCTACTGTATACTCATAAGTTAATCATATTTTATGGCATCCTTCTCATACTTTCCAAGACTGCGTTATTTTTGAAGCATTTTGTTGTGCATAGCTGTAGCCCCTCTTGTAGGGTGTTTTTCAGCTAGAATAGGTGGTGGGAGATCTGTTTACCACACCTAGTTTGATTTGTTTTTTCTCCACTTTTGGATATAGACTCTAGATCTGCTGATCTAAGGGATCCAAGGGTTGTAAACTCATTTTTGTTCGTCAATCTCCCAGGAGTGCATTATTTCAGTAGGCTTGCTGTGTTGTTCCATATTTGGAATATTACAACTCAGATCTAATACCAAATGATTCGCTCCTCTAGGAATCATGGAATGGAATGGAGAACAGGGGATAGACTCATCATACTCATTTCTAGCTTCAGTCAGAGCTTCACGCATTACTACCTTAGTTGGGGTCGATGCTAGTTCTTGTGGGGCAGCATCGATTCTGAAGCTTGTTTCACTTTTGTCCTCTCGCTCTATGTTCATCGTTTCTTTTTCTAGGGTCGATACTATTTTTTGTGGGATAGTATCGACCTCCCACTTTATTCCTTCTCTACCTTCCTATTTCTCATGAATATATTCTTTTTCCACAAATGATACTAGTGCTTGAGGGACAACGTCGATTTCACAGGCTGACTCCTCCTTATTTCCCTGTTCTAGCCGAATCGGGTGTGGTTCTTGTGTAGCACCCCCACTTGTTTTGACATCCATATCTTCTTCGATAGGTGACGTTTTTTCTTGCAAAACAACATCACTTTCCATTCCTTTGTCTGCCATTTCACTCCCATGTTCTTCATTGACAAAAGTCGACGATTATATGACCATCTCGATTTCCTGCATGATATCCATAATTCCTTCATCTGTGGGCTCCTCGCACGAGGTTGGTTCTTGTGTGGCAGCCTTGGCTGTGTCACCAATTATCTCCTCCATTCTCATTTCTTCAGGTTCTTCCCGATCCACCTCCATTTCCACTTCTTCGGGTTCCTCCTGATCAACCTCCATTTCCATTTCTTTGGGTTCCTCTTGATCAATTCCTTGTGAATGTTATTCTTTTGTTAAACCAGCCAGAGACACTGGTTCCTCTTCTCTAGCAGCAATAATGGTTGCTATCTCTTCTTCTGAGGATCCATAGAGTTCCATCCAGGAGACTCAAAGATTTTTTATTGCATGCATGACCAATAAACGCACCAACCCATGGTTGCAGAGCATTGCCGACATCCAGTGCGAATGCCGAGTGGACTGTGCCATGTGCTGCAACTGTTTCAATAGGAAGAATGGAATATTTAAGGCATGCACCTGAGCCTGTGGAAATCGAAGGTATGTTAGAATTTTAAAATGATACTTAAACAAATTTGTGGCCTGGGCTTCGCAAGTTATGTATTTTATTACAAAACCTGTGACTTCGTTCCAAGGATACAACACAGTTTTGTGCTCATATCCTTTGCCCATTTGAATGACACTTTCCCCTACCTGTAAGAACAATTCAGGAAATTTTGGGAGAGAAACTCTCTGAGAAATCCATTGCTTCCCCTGTTGTCTCAGCCCGCTAACCTCTTCAATTACCTCTTATGTGATAGGAAATTTCAGTCCTCTGATCTGTGAATAATTCTCGTCTAAATTAAGTGAAAAATCCATTGTGATTTCCCTTTCAAACCCCTGCAACCTGTCGAAGTAGGTATCCCAACCTGCATCAACAAATATTTTCCATACCTTTATATTTCTGTGGAATGAAGCTGTGTTTTCAGGCTCATGTCACACATCCAGCCCACACATACCATGGGGACTTGTAGCAGCACTTCTTGGAACAATAGACCATTGGGTGAAATGGTGGATACCAAATTCGGAAGAACAACATGGTGAAAATGAAAGATGGTAATGGTAAATATGGATGGTAATTCTCAGAAACCGAGAAAAATCATAAAATAATATGGTAAGTGTAATGAATAAAAATAATTATTATTTTGTATGGAGTGGAAAAGGCATATTATAGATCCCAACACATATTTAATGATTAAACAAAATGTTAATAGGGATCGTAAGGTGTACCACACATCGACTATCATAATGATTTATGAGGTCATTATTACGTTGTCCTTGAACTATGACGACACCCCCAAACTTAAATTTTTTTCGTCTGCAGAATTAAAATCTTCACATGGGATATTTAATTAAATCAGTAAAAGTCATGTGGAGGTGTACCTGACGGCCTACCTAGAGGAAGTGACATTTTTTCGAATGACGACGCAGTAATGATGCGAAGGGAATAACAATAGTACGATTAATATCATCTGGAGTTACAACATCTGGAGTAACAATAGTGCGAGTAGCAGCATCTGGAGTAACAACATTGCGAGTAACAACATTCAGTGTAACAACATCTGGAGTAACAATAATGTGAGTAGCATCATCTCGAGTAACAACATCTGGTGTAACAGCATATGGAGTAATAGTAGTGCAAGTAGAAGCATTGGAGTAACAACATCTAGAGTAACATCAGTGCGTGTAGCAGCATCCAGAGTAACAATAGTGCGAGTAACAGCATCCGGTGTAACAACATCTGGAGTAACAGCAGTGTGAGTAACAACATCGAAGTAACAAAAAGGTGAGTAACAACATCCGGTATAACAACATCTAGAGTTACAATAGTGTGAGTAGCAGCATCGGAGTAACAATAGTGCGAGTAACAACATCTGGTGTAACAACATCAAGTAGCAGCATCCGGTGTAACAACATCATGAGTAGCAGCAATCGAGTAACAACATCATGAGTAGCAGCAACTGAGTAATAGCACCATGAGTAGCAGCAACCAAGTAATATCACCATGAGTAGCAGCAACCGAGTAACAACACCATGAGTAGCAGCAACTAAGTAATTGCACCATGAGTAGCAGCAACTGAGTAATATCACCATGAGTAACAAAAACCAAGTAACAACACCATGAGTAGTAGAAACCAAGAAACAACACCATGAGTAGCACCAACCGAGTAACAACACCATGAGTAGCAGAAACCAATACATAGAAAAATTTTCTTTGATTTTTACTCTTTAGTAGTAACTCCTGCAAAAAGACAACAAAATAAAAAATATAATTCTTTATTCTTTTATTATTATATATATATATTTATTTATTTATTTTATATTTTATTTTATTTTATATTATTTTTAATATTATTTATTTATTTATTTTGAAGGCAAGGATGCATAGGAAGATTTCTCTGCGCTGATAACCTTCAAACCAGATCTCTTAAAGAGGTTTTTCACAAAAGCATTGTTAGAGGTCGAGCGGTGGTATAATCTCAGGCAATTTCCATTGAATATAAATGAAGCACGTGTATCATCAATTGTGACTAGCCTGACTGTTCCATTATCAAATACAACGTCCACCTCGTAAGGTCCCATCCAGTGAATGCAAATCTTTTCCTTAAAATCCTTGAAGCGGGAGTCATAGAGTAGTGCCCAATCTCCACTCTGAAACACCTTGTTCTTAATAAACTTATCATGCCATTTCATTCTCTGTTGCTGAATAGCAGTAGTTCTCTGGACAACCATTGAACGGATTTGATCTAGTTCATTGAGATGGGCCAATTAGTGTTTCTGGGCATCTGACAAATCCAAACCAACTTCAAGAGCTGTTCTAAGTGTATTGATTTCAAATTCTATTAGAAACAACGGGGATTTCCTATAAACCAACTCGAATGGGGAAAACCCACTTGTATTCCACCATGTTGTTTTGTATGCCTAGAGAGCTTAAAGGAGCTTCTGAGCCCAATCTCGATGATGGTATGACACAGTTTTTGTCAACATATTTTCCAATGTCTTGTTCGTGCTTTCCATTTATCCATTCCCCTAGGGGTGGTATGGAGATGTCACCCTGTGTTTAACCCCATATTTCTACATAATCTTTGCTATCATGTTTGATTTGAATTGTGATCCTCCATTTGAAACAATCTCCCTTGGAGTACCATAACGAGCAAAAAAAAATTCAAATAGAAAATCTAAGACCACCTGCTATGTTGCTTTCACAACAGCCTTGGCTTCTACTCACTTATTCACGTAATCAGTACAAACCAAGATTTGGACTTTTTGCTAGGATGGTGGGTTAAAGGGTCCAACGAAGTCAATATCCCATTTCTCAAAACGCTTCAGGACTACCTGTGCCTATAAAGGCATTTCCTTAGCTCCACCTGGCTACCCTATTCGTTGGCAACTATCACACTTCCTGACATAATTTTGTGCATCGTGAAAGATAGAAGGCCAACAATATCCCATTTGTAGCACCTTATGGCCTATTATTTTTTCTTTAAAATGCCCTCCACAAGGGCCATCATGGTCAGCTTTCAGTACTTCATAAATATCATCCATAGACACACAACAGCGAATCTTCTTATCCGCTCCTATATGAAAAAGATATCCTGCCTTCCAAGAATATCAGGCACTGTGATGAATAATTTTTTGTTTTTCCCTGTATGAAAAATGAGGATGCACTTTCCCTGTAGCAAGATATTTAGCAATATCTGCATACCACATAGGTTTAGTAGAAACTAAAAAATTATTTTCATCGAGAAAAATATCTTTTATAGTTGTGCATTCATCATTGTTATCCATTCTATATAGCAAATCAACATCTACATTATCTTTTCATGGTTTATCTACTATTCTGATATCAAATTCTGGAAGCAATAGAAATCATCTTGTAACATGGCCAAGAGTAATAGGTTTATTCATCAAATACCTAATTGCTGCGTGATCATTATGGAAAACACTAGAATATCCAGTGATGTAGTGTCAGAACTTATTAACAGCATAAATGACAACCAGGAAGTCTTTTTCTGTCACCGTGTAATTTAGTTCAGCAGGAACAAAATTCTTGCTGACATAGTAAATTTCATACGGTGTTTTGTCTACCTGTTGAACTAAAACAACCCCTACTATTGTCTGAGAAGCATCGGTATGTATGTGAAATGGTAATTCCCAATCAGGTCCTCGGAGGATTGGAGCCGTGCAAAACATCCCTTTAATTTTCGTGAAAGCTGTCTCACAATCTCCAGTCCACAATAATTCTGCATCTTTTGTTAGAAATTGAAAAAGTGGATGTGCTATTTTAGAAAAAATTTCTATAAATCATCTGTAATAACTAGCACAACCAATAAAGATACGTACCTGCGTGGGTGTTTTCGGTACCAGAAAGTGTAATATTACCTCTACTTTAGTTGGATCAACATGAATTATAGCAGTTGAGAGAAAATTTCCCAATACTACTCCTTCTTCCCTCATCATATGGAATTTCACTGTACTCAGAGATAAATGCATCTACTTACATATTTTGAGTAATTTATCCATATTTTCCAATCCTTCCTCAAATGAGTTTCCATATGGAGTAAAATCATCCATATATATTTCAACGCTATCATCAACCAAATTAGAAAATATTCCCAAGATTTCCCTCTGGAAGGTAGCAGGAGCATTACACAGGCCAAATGGGAGGACCCTATATGAAAAGGTTCCCCATGGGCATGTGAATTTTTTTTTTTCCTGGTCTTCTGGGGCTATCTAGATTTGGATATATCCACTAAATCCATCTAGGAAGAAAAATAACTTCTTCCCAGCCAAGGTATCTATCACTTGGTCAATGAATGGAAAAGGGAAATTGTCTTTTTGTGTTGCCTTACTTATTTCCCTGTAATGTACACAGATCCACCATTTACCACTCTTTTTGTGAACAATAACTAGCGAAGATACCCATTGGCTATCTGAGATGGGGTAAATGAATCCTACATCCAATAATTTTTCTAATTCTTCCTTGACAATGTTTTTGAGAGCAGGGTTCATTCTCCGTTGGGGCTGTCTTATAGGGCAGCGATATTCCTTAATATAAATATGATGAGTACATAAATTAGCAGTGATCCCCTTCATGTCGGTATAATCCCATGAAAAATCTTCCTAATGATCTTGAAGGACTTTCAAAAGCTATTTTGTCTATGATTTGGACATGTTTTGGTTGATATTAAGTGTTTTCCCTGGTTCAATCTCAATAGAAATACTATCATGGGATGAAGTTACAGGAATTTCCTCAATGGAATTTTCAGGTTCAATTTTTTCCTGTGTTTCACAACTCATAGTAGATTATAGAATCTGTAGAGTTGAATCAGAAATAGAACTGGAATCATTAATAAAAGCGTTAATGGCTTTGTCCTTGGTTTCTGTTTTAAATTGAAGGGCTTGTCCAATAGTAAGGACTAGTCTAACATCTTCATTTTTAGGTTCAGGCTCTTCTACAGGTAGAGGTTTCTGACTCGTTAATAATTTTTCAGGTGGGCTAGGTTCTATAGGAGGATAAAGAGTAAGATTCTTTGTAACTGTCCCATTTGATATGATCATATGCCCAGATCGGCACCCTATGTATGCATCTGACGTTGCGAGCTAAGGTCTTCTCAGGATCAATGGGTGACCACCAACTGAAGATCGAGTCTGTAATAGAAGGAGGTCCATAAGGTAATGCGATGAATCCACTAAAATAATCACATCCTCCAATTTCCCTACTGGTTTAATTGTAGACCTATCTGCTAGTTCCAGGATAGTAGGGGTTGGTTTAATGTTTCCAAGACCTAATGTGTTGATTATTTCAGAGGTGATAATGTTGTTGGAAGCTCCCAAATCTACCTGTACGTTTGGGATTTCAACCCAATTGATCTGTACTGTCAAAATCAGTTTTCCTGGGTCTTCATATTTTACAAGCATGATCTTTCTTAACATAATCTCCGATAATCTACCCATCACATGAATGGTTAATGGATCCTTAGGTTTCTTCCCTAGTTTCTTAGAGCAGTAATCTTCAAGGGTTTTTTCATATATAGGTACATCCATCATAGCCTGTAGCAGGGGTATTTTAACAAAAATATTTTGCAATTCCCCTAGGAAATAAAACTCTACTTGAGGGTTTGGTTTATTCAAGGTCAGTCTTTTAGGATATGGACGAGAAGTTGAATGAACTTGATTAGGAACATATTGGGGAGGTGTCTGGTTCATTATGTTTTGGTCTAATTTTTTCCCAACTGTCCTCCGTTCTATTTCTGTATCTTCACTGTCAATCTGTTCTAGAATAATAGGTGAAGTGGGTGTATTTAATACCCACCCAGATCATAGGTTTATCTCATTAAGTTCAGTGGTATAAATGTTGCAAGATGGAATGTTAAGAGTGTTTGTTTGTTGGACCCCTTTATTATTAGGATTTGGGTTGGGCTGGCTAGGAATCTAGGGTGTAATGGTTGGGTTTCTTAGAGGTACATTGGAGGGAAACTGAAGTTGATGTTGAGGAATAGACTGGGGAAACTAACCAATAGGAGAGGTTCCATGCCAATTCTAATTCCATGAAGGATTCAGAATGGCCTAGGGAACCCATTTTTGCCAAGGGGGATATTGATATGGAGACCACATAGCTAAAAAAGGTGGAGATTGGGGACCCATATTAAAATTATTAAAATACTGAGATGTGTCTTGAAACATACCTAGATTCATAGTTGGTGGTCGAGGTTCCCTAGCTTCTTTTTCCCCATGAATTACAGCTGATCTACCACTCTTTCTTCACTTTCCCCTTGAAAAAATGCCTTTAGTTTGGGAAAATAAAGACACGCGTTGGTCACATGAGTTTGTTCATAGATTTCGCAGGCTTCCACTGTGTTTAACGGGCATTCCATCAACAGATGCTTCTTTCTGCACTGTGGGTAGAATATAGCCATAGTCTTTTCCAACTCCATTTGTTTATGTTTTTCTTCTAGAGTGTCCATATGGGTGGATAATGTGCTCAGGATATCAGTCCTTAGGTTGTCCAGTAGGTTTTCAATTTATGCGGTTGTAACCCCTCAAGCAGAATTCCTTGATGATCGAATTCCTTTTCCACTCCTTATAACCCCCTGTGAACACTTAATGCAATACTCACAGATAGTCTTGAAGTCTTATTTCGAAATATCCCCTTTTCCTACTATATTAAAAAGTTGCAGGGAGTCTTCCCTAAGTGCTCGGAGAAGAATGATCTTCAGAATGTCCTTGTCCAGGTCGCTATGCCCAGACCTCTGCAATATGTATTTGAATCATTCCACACAGTCCTCCATGTTTTCGTCCTCTTTCTGTGCAAACTTAAATATTTCCTCCTTAATGTCACGTAATTTACAGTAATATTAGTACTTTTCCAAGAAGGCTTCTTTCATGCCTTCCAATGAGGTAATCGTGCTCCCTCCTAAACGCATGAGCCATATCAACACTATCCCCTTCAGGGTAGCAGGAAATATTTTCAATTTCTAAGCATCAGCAATATAATTGTATCCTTGACAAACAATATCAAATTCGAAGAGGAACGTATCAGGGTCTTCAGAAGAAAGCCCATGGAAACTAGGCATAGCTGTTAAAGGGATGGGTCTCATCGGTGCATCACCTGTAACGTTTCTGATGGAAAAATCAATAGAGGAACTTACAGGTGCCATAAATACCCTCCAATACTCACTTGGAATTTTGACTAGTTCTGCAGCTGGTACTTGGAGTGATTCAGCTATAGGAGGTTTCACCGCACTTTGTTGGTCCCTTGGTGACTTGAAATCCTTCAAGAATTCTCTCTCCAAATTATAATTTCTTAATTCGACTGTAGAAGGTTTTACAACACTTCCTTGGTCTCGTGGTGATGAAAACCTTTTTGGGGGTTCTCCTTCCCAATTAGAATTGCTCAGTTCTTCTGATCCTCTACTTGCTATTTCTTCCCCTTTTGCTGATGGTAAGGATTTCCCCCCTACTGATACCCTGTTTATTAAATCTTTCGTCGTCAAAATAATACCTTATGGTATCGTGGATGGCACTAGTTGCTCCACAGACTGCCCTTCGGACTTCGTCTGAACTCTTACCCTGACAAAAACACAGGATGATGCCTCAGATCTACATTTTTCAATGATCTCCTGAATATATTTCTTCCTTCCCAGATCCTTTCCTTTATTTTTGGGTCTCCCTCTGCCCCTCTTATTCAAATCCTTATTCATACAAATTGTGAAGAGGGTTCATCAAAGTAACAAAACTGCTCAGGACCCGAGAAGGACGGATATCTTCCTCCCCAAGACAAGAGAGTAGGTTCAAACAGATAATAAAAAGAAAAGGAAAATTTAATTTTAGGACCTAAAGTAAGGTAATCAAATACCCTCCTCAGGACGAGAAGTTGGCCCTTCAGAAAATAATATAAAAAAAAGAAAGCTTGAAACTATGCCCAGGACTTAGGGTAGGGTAACAAAATGCCCTCCCCTGATGAGGGATCAATTTTAATGAAAAACAAAGAAAAAGAAAAATATCATGCTACACTTACGGCTTGGAGCAGGGTAATGGATGCCCTCCCTAAGATGAGATATCATTTCTGAAGAAAAAAAATAAAAATCAGGAAAGAAAACACAAAGCACTATGCCTAGGATTTGAAGTAGGGCAATAAATTCCCTCCCCAAGACGAGAGATTGACCCTTAGATAAATTGCAGATCCTCTTCTTGCACCTGTTATCCTTCCCCAACAACAGTGCCAGAATGATGGTGTCCGGATATGAACAATGTTAAACCCTTTTTCCACATAAATAATCAACCTGAGGGCATTAGTTATTTCAATACTAACGTCACAGTATATACAGGAGAAATCACATGAATTTCTATAGATCATAGGCTTAAATCCATAATGCTCAGAATAATGTAACAAAAATTGAAATAAATTATAGAATTAAAAAGAGATTCACAGCAATTGAAAGATTACACTGTAACAACAGTAATGAAATCAAACTAAAACATGGAAACAGTAAAAAAAGAAAGGAAAATGCAGCGCTTGATTAGAAGAGTGGGCCCAACTCTCTGATCAGGGTTGTGGTAAACTCACAAATTACAGGTGAAACATCAAGATGATGTGCATTCAATTAATGTTAGAATATACTGTTACAAAATATGTATGTAATTGGGATTAACCCTTATTCATATCTCGTAGGCCCTCTTTAAAAAAATGTTATGGAAATCCTCAATTCCCTTTAGCAACTCAATATTTACAAAAATATACTTTGTTACAACGACAACCTAGCTGCCCAAAAAGAAACTATAAAAAGGCTTGAAATAACGCTGGTGTGAAACAAAGTCTGTTACGTTGTAACAACAAATGAAGGTAGCACTAGAAATTATGGGTTGTTCCATGACTCACGGCTATTGCTTTCACGCTTTGGTTGAATCTGTAGAATTATCGGAGTCAATATTTCAAAAAGGTAAAACCTCCATGAAAATTACTTCATTAATAAAATATCCAATGAAAGATAAAATAAAGGGGTTTACCTCATGCGTTTAAGAACAACAATGATACAAAGAGATAGAAATATGGAATAAAATGGGAGAGAAAAATATACAAATCTGGTACCCAACAAGAACTCTAACTTATATGTAGACCACAACTCAACAAATATCCCCTCCCCATATTAAGTGGGTGCTTCCAAATTCGTTTCTCTTGAAAGTGAGAGGTGCAATGTTCAAAATTATCCCCCGTTCCCATTTTTTCTCTTCACTAAAATGGTCATTGCAACTAAGCCACAATAAAAAAATTCATCATATCCATGCATTGTCGATTTATTATAGGACTTACACCTAGTGTTTAATATGTCAACATATGAGAACAAATTTTCAAGTTATGATTTGAACTCGGGCAATCATTATAATAAGTTTTCCAACTTGCTACGAAACCATAACATGAAATACCTCTCCCCTCAATGCTAAATTGAGTTTTTATATTGTAGTAATGTAGATTATTATTCTAATTACCTTCTTAGAGATCAAACCAATGTAATGAATAAAAAATTATTTTATTTTGTAATATCTATCAAATTTTGTACTCTAGCCATTTATGGCATATGTTAAATAACACACAAAATGTAAATATTTATAGCGATGATTTAGAATGTAATTTAATGATGGATTATCGTTAGATTTGGATCATAGTTTGGATTATGGCCCTACAATGCTTAAAAGTGTTTAATGATATGATTAGATAGAGGCCATTTGGTATATACTCTTCAGTATATTGTTTCATTAAGTGGGGAAAATACAACAGACTGCGTCCATCATGCAAAATCATTTCAGTTGTGTTACAATTATCAATTGACAACAACCATCAGATGCTGGCCTTTAGACAAATAAACTCAAAAATATGGATGGGGCAGAGGATCATGTGTGGTGGTTGGATCAACATTTCCCACCTATTCCTTCCCCATGTGTTGTTCTCATTGAAGATTACTCTCTCTGAGGTCATACATATTATTCAATTCTAAGAACTAGTCCGTGAAATAAGTAACCTACTTTCGCATCTAGATCTACTGATAAAAAAAAATAGTGGCCATTCAACATATAATATTTATAGTGAAAGGTCTAATTCGTACTTATTTTAGATATGAAATATTCCTATTTGTGGTTTCAACATAAAATTTATCATCTTTCCAATAATTATCGACTTAAATTCTAAATTCTCGAGGAAGATAATGGTCTCCCATAGTTCAACTTCATACCATCATAAATGACATGATTACATTGCTCAACTACTTCTCCATAGCCTCTAAGAAAGTCCTTACATTTTTGCAATCTACACATAATATGTTTTACTCCTTTAACTAATCCAACACTATGGTAGTTTTGTTCTGCTATCCACTACTGTGAATGTGCTAGGAGGAAGTTTTCATTGTTCCGTTGGAGCTTATAATTAGACAGAAGAATGAGGGAATATCAAATTTCTCCACGAGGTGCCACCTATTTCTTATAGGATTTGTTAATAAATTATGGATCATGAGAATACATAGGGTGGTATGGAATTTTTTCCTTGCAACACCCCTCGATTCTTTGATCTCCAGTGGCATTCACTCAAATTAATAGAATTTTAATAATTACCACTAGCTTCATCGTCTCCTAAAGTTTGAGGAGAGAGGGAAGATGGGTAGGGTTTATAATTCATTGCTTAAGATTAACTAGAGAGGATGACCATTAATATCTCCCACAAATGCCTCTTGAATGATTCTTATCATCTCTAATAATTTTAAGGTTCTCCTTCTCAATGGATGTGAGAATGAAAGTATCCTCCATGTCTCTTGAAGACGATTCCTATGAATGGTTTTTTATATAGGAGGTCAACCATGGCCTTTTGTGCTCCTAGGAGGTTAATAATTCTTCATTATATTACGTTAGCTTGAACACTAAACACAATTGGAAATATGCTTCAAATACATGAGCATTAAATAATATTGGAAATGTACTCCATCCAAGAGCCACTTTCATTTTCTTGATAAATATTAAAAATACTCTTAATTTGAAAACATAAACTAAAATAGTTTTTAATTGATTAAATATTTCACTTTTTTAATATAAAAAATGGATTAATTATTAAAAATCCATATATTCCTTCAAAAAGTTTGAAAATTAAATTCCTGCCAAGAAAATTTTAGCTAAATACAACTTTAAAAAAATTAGTGTTTGCCCCCAATGATATTTTAGCAGCACTTAAACACCCATTTTTTTAATGTTAAAACATCTGGCATTTTTAGACTTCACAGCCCATATTCATTTCAAGGGTGATGATAAAAAAATTTGTTTCCACTGTAGGACAAGGTGTCGAGACTCTTTCCTAGGATGGTGATATACAAATGTCGCATGTAGGGATTCCTAGAGTCCTATAGTTCAGTAGTTATTGCAGGAAATTTTTAATGGCAGGGAACTCTACAATAATATCAAACCCGATGAAGCGATCACATAAATAGCCGTGGTGCTATTTTCAGTAGAGAGGGTGAGGAGAAAATTCGAGAAATTATTCTTCTAGATGTAACTCTTCATTCATGTTGCATAGGTGTTTTTCGCATGACTAGAACTGGAAATTTGTTGATCTATATTGATTTGATTAGTCTCTACTGAAGAAAAAAAAAATCGATTTGGTTGGTGCTATGTGTGAATTGAAGAACCCAAAAGCTAAAGTAATTTGTTGAACCTGCGGTAGATCAAAATCTAGTTAGAGGAACGTGAAGATATAAAACCTGGAGCTATTCAGGTTTGGCTATAATTCTGCTGTTTGATCTGCACTATAAATTTTCTTCTGTGCGTACAAAATGTATTCTCCATGGGTTTTCTAAGCACACTGACTAGTTCCACATTCTTTCCTGCAAATCCAACACAAGAAAATCATTGCCCACTTTCTCCACGTGAGCTTCATCTATTCAAGGCCAACTACATTCAATATGCCCTCTTCTTCCAACATGGATTTGCTAATAAGTCACATGAAGTAACATTTGAGCGGTTGAAATGGACCTTGGAAAAGGTGCTCATTTGTTTCTACCCTTTCACTGGCACATTGGTGGACTCTCCCCATGGCTCTCTAAATATCGAATGCAAGGCCAAGGGTGCCCAATTTATATAGGCCATTGCAGACGCTACTCTTGACCAAATAATCCTTCACAAAAGTCCTCACTATATTCAAGAACTGTGGTTTCCTCTCAACCATTCTATTTGTGTAGATGACTGATCTCCGCCTTTTCTTGCAGTTTAGGTATGTGATTGAAAAACCTCCTAATTACAATATGCATTAATGTGCATTTAATTATTGATTTGAAAGATGTTTTCTTTGTTATAGTGACAAGGTTTAACACTGCAGATGGTCGTTTGAGAGTCCTCATTCTCAGGAACACCTTTATCCCCACCAACAAGAAGTGGGTATGTTTCTTTGAGCAATAATCATATTACTATAAAAATTCACACAACTACTATCAACCTTCACAATTTTCCTCCAATTACGAAAACTATTACTTTGTTTGGGTTGGATCCATTTATTTTGAAGAACTGAAGGATTGAGATGCGTATAATCAACCCTTAGGCATAGCTTTTAGCCAGTTGCAACATCTGGCTTAGACAACTACTATGACCCATATTATCTGAGAGCTCTTCCAACATTTAAATACCAGGTAAATTATTTTTATGATACTTCTCATGAAAATGGTTTGCTTTCTTCGAAGGTTCCCAACAATCAATTATTGGATTTCCAATAATCTACTTTGTCTAGGTTATTGAAAGCCTTATGGAATATAGAGATCAAGACAACTGCATCCTATAGTTTGTCGTTGTCCACGGGACGTTGTGCCCAGTTAATCGTCTCTATATCTTTTTCTAAATGGGATCCCAGGACGTCCTTTGCAACGATGGATAGCCCACCTTTAGGTGTTGCACTGAAATTTTGAAGGTTCAAAAAACCTTCACATTTTTTAAAACAATCCAAATCTCCATAGAACTTGTATAGCATATGGAGATCGCAGTTGAGCACATACCCCAAGTTGACAATGTCACGACATTGAAAAAGAAGTTTGAGGCAATCATTTAGTGCTTGCGGCATTGTATGATATAATATTATCATCGTAGAAATCTTCCCAACTAGTTCTAGGAAATTTTTTAGTTTGGTTGTCGACCAATCTAATTCAAAAAAATAAGGACATGATGAATTCAAGAGGAAGAATATTTTTTGTGAAAATAGCTCAACATTCCACACCAAAAAGGATCTTGATATCTAATAAGTAAGGGCTTGCAATTCTTGCAAGTTCAATTAGATGGACGAGCTCTCCATAAATGTGTTTTAGGCCTCGTTTGGGCCTCCTCATTGGTGAACCCATCATGGGCATGGAATGAACTCTAATTTCAATGTATGATACCTTAAATAACATCACAATTGAGACATCAACGAGGTTCGCTTAATGATATTTTGGGGAATGTAATACAAAATGTTGCGAGTACTCTTACTCAATATCCTTATACCCTCAGCCCCCATCTCAGACCCGAACTCCTCCATCATCTCCCTTATAGTCTTAGATTACAATTCCACATCATTTCCCACAAATAATAAAATTCCATCTCATATAAATGCAATAGGAAGAAAACGCCCATCCAAATATTCCATGTCGAACGAAAAGGGATACAGTTCCTGGAATTATGAAAATTAATTAGTATCTCAGACCATTGTGAGTGATGTAGGGACTTCAATGTCTCATTTTTTTTTCATAACCATGAGTTTTCTTCTATTTATAACTGGATTATAATGCCTCTCATAAATATGAGTTCACAACAAACTTTCTGCAACTCTAGGAACCACAAAAAATACCAAATTGAAAAAATTATGCAAGAGGAAAAAAATTGACAAAATCCCATGAATGCACCATGCTCTTTTCTATGGGACAGGATGCATGCTCATCCTCATACCCTACACAAAATTAAATTCTCATTCATTGAAGAAAAATTGTATTGGTAGGAATATCTCTCTTCTTTCTTTTAAAAGCAACATAATTAGCTAGATGATTCCACATGAAAATGCATTTGTACAGATTCTTACATGCATTGATACATATTCTCTTTTACAATTTAAGATTTCACTTTCCAAGAAGTGTGATTAATACTATAATAAATCAAGGACCATATTATGATTTTGTTTCTTCCACTTGGACATCTTGTAGAAATCTTCTTTAGTCATTCCAAACTTCTCACTGAAATCCTCTTTAGACAAATGCACCTCTATTTTTGTTACATCAATATCAGGAATATGATCAATGGATGATATCTTCAGATATTCATAGGGAAAATTATTATTCCCTTCATTATATTCAACTTCCTCTTCTTTGGTTTCCTCTTTTATAGTTAATGCTTCAATTCTGGTACTCATCAAAATATAATTTGTTATGCTATTCACAAGATAACTTGCCCTACTATTTGAAGAAACAAAATTTGTCTCTGACTTTTTAGGTTGATTAAATTTTCTTTCAGAGCTTACTTCTCTGGAATCATTCAATAGTTTTGGTTACCTCATTGGATCAAAAACATATGTCAGAGAAACTATTGCTTGTGATCTTGGAGGAATTGTCTTGTTGAGTGCCTTCGGCATCAAAGACTTTGGATAAAATTTTATGATAGCTGGAGGTGGTGTAGAAATATTCCTTCCATTTGGAATCTTAAAGGCAGAGGCCAAAGAATTAAAATTTGGAGATCTCCCTCCTACATGAACTTGATCTAGACTAAAATATATGCTCCTAAAAGATCTTTGTGACTTATTTGGCACACTCGTACATCCTCCATAGGAAGCTATAGAACGTCTTTTAGGTTTTTCCACAATTGGTGATACTCCATTTTTTATTATGGAAAAATTTATTTGGAACTAATTTCCATGCATCATTGACTTTGATGAGTCCCAAGAGAAGAAACGTGTGAAAAATGGTGGCTCACTCCCCTATGATATGCCAAATATAGGAGTTTCAAAGGATGACTTTTCAAGTAGCATATCATTTTCTAAAACTTTCTTGACAATATTTATTTCCTCCTGTTTAGATTTGGAGTCAACCTGATGGCCAAGCCAAAAATAGATTTCTGAATGGAAATCTAAAGCCATCACATATTCAGTCATTAAATCATCTTGGGTGAAGTTGAATATCTCTCTTACCTCCAAGATACCTGTAAACCCCATTAATGTCCCTTTAGAGAAACTACATGAAAAAAATTGAGGATATTTACTAATATCCTCAACAACCTTTTGAATTGAGTAATAATTTTTACCACCAAGTGCATTCCAAAATAAATATGATTCAGTTACTTCTTTTTGTGGTTTGGAATGCATGTCGGTCTTTATCAAATACAACATTCTTTCAACAAATTCTTGGTCCTCCACTATACCAAGGTTGTCGGACCACGTAAAGACAGTTTCCCCCACTTGAAATATATAATAATAATATGAATTGAAATATGTTTCCACAGGTTCAACTTTAATTTATTGCATATACTTAGACCTAGTTCCTTGTACTCTAAAAAAGTGCTAGTCCATCTTCTTTGTAGTTGTCATCACTAATGCCTTTTTCTGCAATGTACCTCTGATATCCAGATCTAAATCCACACTTAAAGAAGATGAAGCTTTACAAAATATAAAAAATATAGATAGGTTATTTTCCCTCAAATATCTTAGCCTGAACCGGTTGTTCTTTCAATGACTTGGCCATTTTACTCATGAGTGATAGTGCAGTATTTCTTTCTTCTGAAACACTCCCTTTTCCAATCCAAGTGAAAAGTAATTATTCTTCCTTTTCATCACAAGGATAAGTGTATTGCAGAATATAGCAATAACCATTGTAAAAGTTTCACTAATCACTCGATGGCATAGGAAATTTGTTTTTACCATTTACTCATTGAACCTGAAGATTTCCAGTACAATCAATAAATGGTTTATTTTCCTCTTTTGCTAGAGATTCTTTGAATGATTTGTAATTTGAAAAAAGGGTTTAAATGGCTGAAATTTGTTTTTTTATAATGGTTCTTAGCTTCCCTTATGCTTTTATTTCACTATAAATAGAAAGTACTATATGTTGTAGAAATCTGCCCAACTAGTTTGAGGCAATCATTTAGTTTGGTTGGTTTAGACAAGGACTATAATTTGACAAGTAGAATGCCCTCTTTCTTCCTCCTATGCCAAAAAACTTTAAATAATTTCATTCTAAATATTTCAATATCCTTAAGGGATGTAGGCCGTAATATGTTAATAGATTGGACTTTCTTCCAACAATGCCTTGGCCAATGTCAATATAACTCCCAAGAAATCCATTGATCACCTTAACCTGCTTGATGACACTTCTATGAATATTGGCTACATTGAAAATTTTCTCTACCTAAGAAAATAGACACATCCTAGGTCTGAGAATAAAAAATGTCTTTGATATTCTTAATGCCTCTTTTGAAAAATGAAAGGACCAAGAACCATGTTGTCTCAAATTTTCTTTCATAAAGTAGGATGAGGACACCATAAAGAGTGATCATTAAAGATAAACCAAATTCAAATCCTTGAAATTTCTAGCTCAATATTCTAGGCAACCTTCTATGCCCTCCAAATATTCCATGTAGTAGAAGTACCCTTCAGACTCACAATGGTTGGTTAACAATAAAAGCCTGCAAATTTATACTTTGTGGGTATGAACTTTATTGTTTCTCATCCGTAGCAACTTGTAGGACTAGAAGTAATCATGAAATAACTTCGTGTAAGGGTTATGGTGGTAGAGGTACTCTTATTATAGGCTCACCAGATGAAGTGCCTTCAAAGTTCAAACAAAGAAGCAAAAAAATAAATCTGCATCAAATATGTCAAACTCTTGCACAAATAGGACCCCAAAGTCGTACATGCTTACTAATTGACAAATATTCTGCAAATATTTATGAGTAATTTTAGTGTATATCAGTCACCAGTGATCAAATGTACTCTCTCACTATTAGTTGATAGGGTCCTAGGTCAAATTTGATAGTTTCAAATATGTTTTCAAATAAAATTTTATCATTGCTTGTTGTCTAGGTCAACGCTTCTCCCTCCATTCACTCATGGTCATCATCACTCATCTTAGTCAACTCTTCATTTAAGCGTCTGTGGTCATGAATTAGTTAATATACCATCATCTAGATCATGTTCTAGGATTACATTTGAGGTGTCATCATTGGTTCATGTCATCAAAATCTACATGGGAGTCATGTCATCACCGTTGTCACCATCATTGTTCCATTCAACTATGGTTTCGCTTTCGATATTAGATTCTCTTTTAAGGAAAGATGTTGAAATTGATCTTCTAGGGAATCTACTTACGCATTTATGCAAGTCTGAGAATTTATTTCTAAATCAAGGACAACTTACTGAAGGGTTGTGTGAAATTTTGTGTTTGTTCTTATTGAAGAGTGAATTTATTTAAGGACTGCTACAGTCTATGTTCATTTGCAATTATTAATTATAAATATATATAATTTTGAGGTTTCTAGATTGGATATTGTACTATTTTCATTGGAGGATGCTACAGTTGATGGACCCAAGGCTCCTGAGTTCCTTGGTCATGAAGGGTCAAAATCCACTAAGCTGATTCCATCTCATTAGGACAATTTTACATCCTTCCTCGGAAACATATACATTATGGAATAGGAGTTTCCCAAGAAGTAATTTATAACATGAAACCAAAAAATTACAAGCAATGTTAGTGAGTTTGTCTTTCCAAGGCATAAAATAGAGAAAAATAGCTTTATTTAGGGCTACTCATCCATATATGGTTCAATGTGAAATTGGTTAACTAGATAATGAGATGTATTTCCTCAATATATGTGCAATTCTAATTAATAGCTCAACCTATTCTTATATCATGCCTAAAAGAGACATGGGTAGGTATGACTAATGTCTCCTCTACCATTTTTTACAGTAGAGTAGGTGGTGTCAACGGAGTTAAAATAGAGTAAAAAAGTACTAAAAGCTTGGAAACTATACAAATAGGAATTACCCTAAACTTGACATATTTGCTCTTTTTTTATTATGATTTTTATTTTAGCTGATAGGGCCAAGGCAGATCCAATTATGTTGAAGTACCCCACCCTTGAAGAATTGAAATTCCTACCTTAAAAACTATCAACAACTGAGGAGCTATAAGAATCAACACCATCTTTGATTTGAACCTAAATAGTATTATTATCTCCGAGTATTTCCCTAATTACAATTACCACTAGATTCTCCTCATGGATTATTTCTCTCATTCTATTTATTAGTAAAATCCACAAAATGTATCCCTACATTTTAATGTTGGGAAAAAAACATATAATTGTTATCATTTAAATTATCCATATCTCTTAGAGCCCAAAAATCCATTTTCTTTGGATAATATTTATCTAAAACCTCAAAAGCACCCCTATTATAAGCTGAAAGACTATTATTTCCTCTTGAGTCTTGACAAAGTATGATGGAATGAAATTGAGTGAAGACCAGATCCATGTTTACCATGTCAGAACCTAGGTTCATTGAGATGACGACCTTGGTTTGAAGATATCCACCATAAAAAGTAGGAACACCCATAATAACCATTGGCATCTCTCTTTCATCATCAATATTAACATACTAAGGACCTATAACCCATGGAGGCCCATGGTATTCATTTCAATGTAATTTATTAGAATACATGCCATTTATTATTATGAGATTCACCACATCCGAAAATGGCATCATTCACATCATTTTGAAGATGTCTACAAATTAGGTCAACATAATTTTTTTCACATTTACAACTTCCCTCACATTTGTTATTTCTTGAAGCTCGAGTACTTTCATAACAAAAATAGGCAAAGTCAAACAACAAAAATGGTCCACTCTCTTTTCATTTTCTAATATTATAATGAAGTTTTATTAGAGACACTGTTTGTTTGTTTGTTTTGGTTAGAAATAGGTTTGATCTTGGTTTCATTTGACTTTAAATTTATAATATGTACCATGTTGAGGAATGGGAAAGAATATGTGTGCCATTTATCTTACAGAAATTGATGTTGAATGAAAGGATACATATTTTAACCAAGCTAAAATTCACTTTGGTAAAGGAAGAGGAACATCTTAAAAAAATTCTTAAGAATATTCCATCTACAAGGTTTTACCATAAGTAATATACGCATTTTTGTTTTGCAGATATGTTCTTTTTCTACCCAAGATATCACAACAAGAAAAATATTGATATTGTAGAAATTGTTTGAGGACCTCATTCAGGTCGATTTTTTTGATGTCCTATTTCATTGATACTTTCTCATAAGTCAAGAAGGATTTAAATATGAATTATTATGTTCATAAAACAAATAAGATTCAAATTTTATATATATAAAAGATAAAAAAAAATGTCAATGTCTTTGTTTGATTGTTACTTGACTTTGCTATGGGTAGGTTACATGAAATGTGATTGGAAAAAGGATGGGGAGACGATGCATATCACATCTTGGATATGGTTCATTCACTATAAGAGATCACTTAGACACCTAAACCAACGACTTTGGAAATGTTTCTAGTAGGAATTCCTATGGTTTTTAAGGTTGTGATTATTTTACCTCATGGTTATTTTGGGCAAGAAATTTTTTTAGGAATGCCAGACACGACATCGGTTGATAGGTAAACAATTTTTTTGTAGTTGCAATTTCCATTCCATTATATCCTCTATTTATTGTTTTATTGTATTTTGGACATTTATTTTGATTTTGTTTTGTCTTTTAACTATGAAATTGAAAATACATAGTACCATGTCCATTTAAAAAACAACCAAATATTGAAGATGAAATTAGTATAACACTATATTTATTGGAATCCTTATAGTTATTTTGTATTAAAATATTTTCATTATTATCAGAAAAAATTTACTTTCATGTTGTTATTTGAGTACATTTTGTTTATATACATAACAAAGTTCATGTGTTAGAAAATGAAATGTTGTTGTAAATAAAACGACAAGGATTAAACATCATACCTAAGATTATTTGTTTTCATAAGTTATCTACAACTTGAGCTTGTTAGGATATAACTTAGTTGACATGATTATTCCTAAGCTTTCCTTGAAAGTTGAATACTAAGTTACTAAGGTGCTCCTTTCTATATATAGTGACATTTTATTTGATTTTCTTTACACAATTTATCTGGACACATTATAGTGGAAATTATCGCCCCAATGAAGAAAATTTGTTCAAGTTTCTTACTTGTATGGGGAAAATGGATTTGACATTGCTGATGTTGAGGTATATGTCGTATAAAATATTTATAGTCTAATTTATGTTATATTATAGCGTTAATTGTCTTTCATCTTTTACACTATGCATTGCATCTTCTTTTGTTTTCAGAAAATGAACTCAGTAATGATGGCAAGAAGGAGGATTTGAAAAAAGAGGGAAGCAATAACATAGGAGCGAAAAATTCAAAAAGAAAGAGTTTTGAACTGGTCTGGTTATACTATTAGAGTAAATATCCCACATAAGACACACATATAAAGATTGATGGTCAAGTCTTCAGAGTTCGTGAATTCATGTGCAATGCCTTGAAAACCCAACGATAATGTTTTGAAGTGATGAAACACCATTTCATGTGTAAATTGTATTCCAACCAATATTAAGTTGGAAAATAATATTGTAATACTTTAACATTTCATATAATACAATTTATGTGATTGAAATTATTTATAGTTTCACTTGATATTATTTAGTATTGTAATTAAAATATGCAACTTTGTGTTTTCATATTAGATGAACATGCACATTATATAACATTTTTTAAAGCATACAAATTAATTTATGTTGACTAATAATGAATAAAAAATCAATTTATAACTACTAAATTAGTAGTTTATATTGATTATTGATGAAATGAATATAAGACTAAATTATTCATTCATAATTATTATTAATGAAAGTAAATGAAATGAATATAAACTACTAAATTATTTGTTTATATAATGAATAAATGACTATTGAAAATGATAATTTTTTTATTACAAATGACGACTAAATTTTGCATATATATGACTATTAGTAGCTAATTTACAGTATCTTATAACAGGACTGAAGTTTAGTTATATTTCTTTGGTCATTAATTGGTTTCAAACGACGACTAAAATTTGCACATATATGGCTATTAGTAGTTCACTTACAGTATCTTATAACATGACCAACATTTTGGTCATATTTATTTGGTCGGTCATTAATTGTGACAATTAAAGACCAAATCAAAGATTAAAACAATGGCTAAATCAATGACTAAGTCTTCGAACAAATTAATAACCAAATCAATGACTAAATTAATGATCAAATCAAAGACTAGATTAGTGATTAAATCAGTCACTAAATTAATGACCAAATATACTACTAGACAAAAAATTTGAGATAAGAAATTAATGACTAAGATACTATAAATTAGCTACTATTGGTCACGGACCGAAAAATAGTCGTTTATATGAAAATTTTGGTTGTTTTTTCGTAAGTAATTAGCCATTTTGTACTATTGTCCATAAATAGTAACTAAACCCACAACTACTGTCAGGATCGAGAGATTTTGTCTAGCCAAGGCTCGAGAAATAGTAACTAATCTCACCAAGGGCTCTATATAATTTTTCGAACAAAGGATTTGGGACTAGTAACTCAATCACAATTGTTATAGGGCTCCAAGGAATTTTTCCCACTAACATTGTAGGTTGAGTAACTCAACATAAGATTTTATAAGAATTTTTAACGTTTTTCCAATCAATTCTCTAGGAACTAATAAATTAACCCACATCTAAAGGAACATGAGAACCAACCACCAAACAAAAGGGAAGAAGTTGCACAACACCATGGCTATCAAGGAAATGGCAAGGCTAGGAGAAACAACTATCAATCCAAGAAATCCTCTAGGCCAACAACATATCATAATCGATTAACTTCATGCATATACCATGCATGCCAAATCTAGTAAGGAAATCATACATGCAACTCAGTACCTACGAGAAAATCTCTATATAGTTTTTGATCCTGATATCCTCTTGTGCTTTCCTACTATTAATTTTCTTTCTTTCTCCAAATCTTAAGTATTCTACACTCCTCCAAGAGTTCTCCAACAAATATCTAAGTTTCCAAGAGTATGAGAGAGAGAGAGAGAATAGAATGAGAGCTTGAAAAATGTACTAAAAAAATTCTGTGTACTTATCCTCAGAAGCATTCGTATTAATGAGGCCTTTATTTTGATTAATTTTCCATTATTTCCTTCATTTTACGCCTCACATGCAATCCGCGACCTTTCACCTTCATTTTCTCCTAATTTCCATTATTTTCATAAATACGTTCCAATAAATGTGTCATTCCCATTTGAAATCCTTTTCCATTGCCTTTGTGAATTTCCATAGCCATAATAAACCAAATGAACACCCCCACTAGGATGTTTTTTTGTAACATTCAGATTGGAATACATGTCCCACAATCATGGCTATTATTTTTCCTTTATTACATTTATTACATGAATTTTTAACGCGAGGCTGTTACAACACTATAATTATAATGTGCACATACGACTAAAACAAGAAAATGATCCATAATATCGACGTAGCATAGCCTACCACCTCTATTCAATTACTAAACAAGGAATTGAAATACATGAGTGAAAAGCATAACATAAAAAATATGGGAAAACAATATAATATTTGTATTTATAAAAATAGGATAGAGTTTACAACCATAAATAGAAGTTGACTTTTCAGATATCTCCTAAATATGACTTGTCCTTCTTTGTCACAAAGCACACCTCAACACCAAATGTAATGCATGAAACTAATGAGTCCCTAGGTTCAAGGAAACAACATAAGGATATAATAAATCTCTAAAATTGAACAATGAGGCTATGTAAGGCATTAAATATATAGGATAAAAAGGTTGGTTTAGGATTTACCATCATAGGCTTGAGATCCAATTATCATGGGAGGATGAGGTGAAGACATAATAGATAGGTCCATTAGGATAGGATCAAATAATAATTTCGTATCTCTATCCTTGGTAAATAGTTAAAACCACCTTCGAAGCTTCTTGAAGAGGAAGCTTCAAAAATATTTTTATTTTTCTTGAATTTCTAGAATCAGCGCACCTATAGAAAGGAGCAACCTGTGTTGGTCATCGTTGTTGGCCAAGAATGAAAATGTTAGGTCCCTATATTACTACTATATTCCATTATTTTTGTTAGTGTAAACCCCTTATTTTTATTCTTGTACCATTGTAACCTCAATATTTTTATTATTGTGCCCTTACATTATTATTTTTAGATCAGCTAGGATTATACTGTGACCCCATGGACTCCTATATAGAGAAGCAGGTTTTTTCATTAATATCATGAAAGAATTTTTCATTTATGTAATGTAAAGGAGGTTTCTCCCTCGAAATGGATTATTTATAAGGCATTGATCTTTGTTTTATTCTATTTTTGGAGTTGGTTTTATAGAATTTGATATCAGAACTTTGGATTCTAGGGTTTCATTGCTCTAAACAGGTCATCGTGGAATGTTTTATATAAATTTTTTTCTACAAAGGCTCAGAAGCAAAATTTTTTATCACACTAAGCCAAAATCTTGAGGAACGTCTTGTAAACATTTCAGATCTTGCTTCACAATATTTTTGGAGATATGATCTGTGGAATTTAGGGATTTTTCAGGATCCTGAATTTCATCTCAAAGAGGTAACCATGGGAAAAAAATCATAACTTTTTCTCTGAGCATTAGATTGTTGGAAATATTGTCATTCATTTAAAAGGGGCACAAAAGAGAAGCTTTAGAACTATCATTAACACAAACGAGAAACTTTAGAACTATCATTAATGAAAAGGAGTAGAGAAGAAACAATAATAAGGCAAAGGAGCTAATTAGGAAATGATATAGCAAGAAAGCATAAAAGAGATGTAGCAGAGCAGCAAAGAGGCAAGGAGTAGCATTAGAGAATTAGAAAAGGCAAAGGAGTAGAAAGGAGTAACGTTAGAATCAAATGGTCAAGTCATGAAAATACACATTCAGACAGGAAACTTGATTGTAAGCCTACGGGCATAAAATCAGGCCAACATTAGATTATCAACTGAACAAAATAAAGCTGAATTTTGGGTTCAGAGAAGTAATACAGAAGGGTATTCTATATTCGGGCTTGAGACAACGTGCTAAAGTGTGTGGCAGCATGATCATAAATGATATGAGCGCTTGAATAGGAGAAAGCTCCGGAGGAGTTGTGAGTAGAGAAGAAAAGGTTACAAGCTGTGATAGTTGCAAGAAGAGAAAATATTAAGGCATCAAACAGTTAGAATATTTCGAAATGAAGAGAAGGGAGAACGAGGATTAAATCAGAATATCAGTTGAATATTAAACGATACAGATCATAGTGCAAGATTAATTGGGAATGTACAATTGAAAAGAATATTAATTAAGTTGCTATGCGATGAAGAGGAGCCATGTGTCAGTGAGGTCTAGCATATATCTAACTCGGTAGTAAGAACTTGGAAGTGCAATAAATTTTGGGTTGCAAAGATGTGATGTGATATCATCATCGCATCTCGCATCAGCATTGTTATTGTTTGTTGTTAAAAGTTATTTTTTCTGGTAAGTGAAATGTTATATTCACGAAGGTGCAAAGTAGTGTATGTGTTGTGATATCGTCATCACATTTCGCATTGTCGTTGTTATTGTATGTTAAAATTTATTTGTACTGGTATGCGAAATGTTATATTCACCGAGGTTTGAAGTGATATGTGTTGTTATTTGGAACTGGTGTATATTGTTTTGGAGCCAATTTAGGATATGTTAAATTTTTGAAGTTCCGATAAAGAAAAAAATTGTGATCTTAAGGAAAATGTTGTGTGCTTTTGATTTTGAGTGGGCGGAGCACGGGTTCATGTAGTTTGTAAATATCTGGGTATATTTCAAAGCTTACTGCGTGCATATATGAACACAAGATTATTATTTATATATAAAATTTAGGTTTAGGTGAATAAATATATATATATATATATATATATATATATATATATATATATATATACATATGTATGTAGTATTCTAACTATTCTCCTATTCTAGACAATAAGTCTTTTCCTAACTTGACCCATGCCTTTACATTTTACCTGAGAATCTGCCGATTGCATATCTTACCTGCAACGTTCTATTCCCTTCTCTTTGTGTTGGGTCACTTATACACCCGAGTACTTCCTTCACGTTCAGAATTTTGTTTGAATAGGTGAATTGCAATTTTCACTACATTCGAGTCACTTTCCTGAGTATTTTCTCCCACGTCTATCCTTTCCGTTTGAACTCATAGCCGCAACTGCGTAACATTGTTTTGCATGAGCACCGAGTCCTTTTTCCTTAAGGAAGGTATAACCTCATCTATATATATATATATATATATATATATAGATGAGGTTATACCTTCCTGAGAACTCGGTGTATATATAGATGAGGTTATACACCCAAGTCTTGCAGAAAAGATCTCGGTGCTCATGCAAAACAATGTTACGCGATTTACGGCTATGAGTTCAACGGAGAGGATAAACGTGAGAGCAGTGACTGAATGTAGTGAGTGCATTCACCCTATTCAAAACAAAATTAAGTGAAAGGAGTACTCGGAGTGTATAGGCCCAGCAAGAAAAGAAATAAACACGGAAGATGCTCTGTCAGCTGTGTAGGAGGCATGGGTCAAGTTAGGAAAAGACGGTTGTCCAGAATAGTTAGAAATATCACATCAGTCATAGAATACAAAGGGACAATAGACAGAGAAGAAAAAATGAATAGAAAATCAAGAAGCAGAAAAGGTTGAATTGAAATATTGTTGTAATTGTAAATTTAAATTCATTAATTATTTTATATTTTTTGTGATGCAAAGGCAAGTCTCCAAGGCAAATAAAAAATCCACTTGATACTGAAATGAGTGCATATATTTTTGTAACATTCTGAATATGCTAAGTGAGGAAATGAGTGGGTGAGAGGCAAAGAGTCATGCCTGTTCACTTCATATTTCGATAGAAAATGAAAACAACCACGAATTTATCTCTATAAATTATGTTTTTGTAATCTGCATAGAGAATTTAGAGATTTGAAGGATGAGAGTAAGTAGATAGACATGTGTTGTGGCCAGCAACAACCCCCATTCTTATTTAGTATTAGTGATAATACTAAATAAGAGGGGACCCTTAGTCAAAAAATCTAAAAATCAATTAGTACTTGTATTCTTTGTTCAATAAAACTTAATATCATAAACTTAGGAAAATAACTCTTGAAAAATATAAAAATCTTAAGTTTTATGATAAGATAGAATAAAATCATTCCTTAAAGGAATATCGCATCGCAAAAAAAAGTAATGGATATCTCTTTACAAGCAGAATTCTAAAAATTGTGATATTGCGATGTGAAACTATACATGAAAAATATTCATCGCATCGCATGTCTCAAATATCACTTACGCTAAAAACCTAAAAAATCACCGATATGCGATGGCACATATCGCAAATCGCATGTCGCAAAAATATGTTAACGGATGATTGTCAGATGTTCCGCTTCAACGATATTGCGATATTGCGATATGCGATATTGCGGTATTTTGATATTGTGATGTGCGATATTGCGATCTATGATATTGCGAAGCAAATCGCAGATTGCCTTCTTGCAGGTCCTTAAGGCTCATTTTATGAAGAAGCTTTCTCCATAAATCGAGATCCCGTTATGCGCTTTAATGTTAATCAATGAATTGGTTGTCAATCATTAATGAAATTTGGTTTTGTTGCGATCTAAGAGCCGTTTCATGTAAGGTGGTATATTTTATACGTCTTCAGCATTTAAAACTTTCCCGTCACCTTTTTCTTATCATTACTCTCACTTAATTCGTAAACTGCAGGAGCGAAGAACGAAGAACTATACAAAGAAATATTCAGAGTATAATGGGAAAGAAAGACAAGGCTCTGAGTTCTGAAGAGAAAGAAATGACTCCCTTGTATACAGACACCGCTTGTAACAAAGATGCTAGTATTACTACTTGGGATGGCATGTATAATCTACTTGAGGAAGAGAACCCTAGAGTAATGGAGGTTACAGCCACTGCAGGCTCACATGGGTCATCGAAAGCGTCTATTACAGAGCTAGCCTGCTCATTTTTGCACCGGATAGCAGCAAGGCCTAAAATACTTCCATACACGGACATGGTTAAATGGATACTAGAAAGCACGAATATTAAAAACAGACAATTTAAGACTAAGGATCAAGAACTCATTGGTTCATTTACTCCACAGGATTTGAGACTCATGTATCATTTGTCGGAGCCACAGGCGACTTATAACAAATAGTTCATGGAGAAGTTTGCCAAAGAAAATGAAAAACTGGAAGAATGCACCAAGGATTGGTCAAGGAGAGATGAACCACTAAAAAAGGATAAACACGGTATGTATAGTACTCGTTATCTCACTTCTCCATATTGTTTTTCCACTGCTATGCTCTGTAGGATTTTTGGAAAGGCATACATTAATAAATTTTCATCTGAATGGCTACCATTATTGAATGCTACTGTTAATGCTACTATTGTGGATTGGGCTAAGATATTATCTGACAACTTAGCCACAGCTATTTTTAATTACCAGTCCAAAAGAACTATTTTTCAGAGAATTTATCCCCCTTTTTACTTATCTACTTATGTAATGGACTCAATCTGTTATGTTTCTAAGTTTCCTTTAATGGGTTGGAAATGGACAACTCAAGATCCCCTACCCATTCATGTTTATCACAAAGAATTGTGGGATTCAAAGTTCATTCCCTATTTTTACAAGATTTTCCATGGAATCATGTTGCCCCTATACAGAATGTTATATGATAAAGACGCTCCAAGGTATTCTCTTGAAGCAGAGGTAGACATACTTCCTGTTGCGAGATGGTTTGGAGATTTTTTTTTTACATGTGTTATGGTATTTGGAAGTTTTTCTTCCCCCCATGTTTTACCTTTGTATGTCCGTGACGAACTCATGGCACAAGAAATTGCTTATCAAACCTGCGAAGAAGGAGGTTTGACTAAAGATTTGAAGGAAAAAAAGAAGGCTATCTGGCCACAATTTCCTGTGGCCTGTGGGGCCTTTTCATTATTTTATATTGGTCATGCATTCAGAGAAGCAAACAATATTACATGTTTACATTTGTTCAAATTTCCAGGAAGACCATTCAACCCCTATGATATTGTTAAAAATTTCACTACTGCACTCAAAACAAGAGTATTTTCTAAAGAAGATGATATTTTTGATGACATGTTCCAAGAAAAAAACACACTTAGAGAGGTTCTACATTCGGCTCAAATACAGTTTCCTCTAGCAGAATTTCAAGAATTCAAAATATACAGAGAAAGGAGGTTGACTACTATTCCTTTGGATAAATTACGTTTCGAACCCGTAAGGGAACTAACTCCCAGTATCAGTCTCAGTGGAAGTTCAGGTATAGATAGGTCTAAGTCTAAGTCTGGGAAAGAAACCTCTGAAAACTCTAAGAGGTCTGACAATGATCATGATAAAAGTGAAGGGTCAGTAACGAATACTACCCAGTCAAAGGAGCTTTCACAGCAACAAGTTTCAACCTCTCCACAGTTAAATCTTCCCCCTCTCATTATACAAAAACCATCATTCAGAACTAAGTTAGACAAGGAATGGGAGACATTCAATGATTTGATTAATATTGAAGGATAGAACACATAGACACCTGTGAGTAATATACAGACAACAAAAAATATAGTCACAGGAATAAATAGCAATTTCTTGGAAACATAACACATTCCCATTACCCCATCCTCTGAACTCATGCTCAAAATAGAGGAAATTCCTCCTCTTGATGTATTCTATAGTGCACAACACAAGGCAGTGGTAAGAAGACAAAGAAAGAAAAGAAAATTTGAAAATGCACTCTCTCATGATGCAAAACAATTAGATGTCTTATGGCAAGATCCTACTACTGATCCAACTGAAAATATTATCAAATTATCTCAGATCACAAGAGCATATGCCTCTGCAGCCATCGATAAAGCATCTGAGGTACGAAAATTATTGAATGAAAAAGAATATCAAGTACAAGTTTTGCAACAACAACTGCAACAAGCCAATGCCAACAATGAAGCACATAAAAAACTTGAAAAATTACAGTAAGACTTCCAAAAAATGCAGATAGGGTATCATAATAGCTTGGCTGAAAAAGCGAAATAGCTACAGGATGTGCGAGAGATGCACAAAGATGATCCCAAGCTTACATAATTTATCACAGAGTCTATTTCTTTAAATGACTAACTACTGCAGCAACATGAAATATTATGCCAAAGAATATTACAATGGAACTCTTATTGTGAAGAAAGTGATCAAATCACTAATCATGTCATAGAATTACGACATGATTATGATTTAATTGATAAAAGAGTTACTGACTATTTAGCTTGGCAGGAAACATAGGAGGGGAAAAGAGCAGGTGCACCAATAATCAATGACAATCACAAAGTAATGCTCTTTAATAATTGGGATTCACAAATCAAGAAATCAGAGCAGGCATCGGAAGAAGTAGCCACACCAGCAAGCAACATTATTGATTGCATAAATGAAAATTTGCACGAGCCAAATCTGATCTCTGAAACTACTCCAGGATACCTACTAAAAGCACAGTAACTACAAACAGACTGGAGACAGAAGGCTCAAGAAAAGGCAGAATGGATTAAAATATTAACAAAGTTAAATTGGGATTCTTACTGGGCATGTTTGGTAAAACCACAGAGCCAATGCAAGACTCTCAAATGTATCATCAATTTTGCCGAGAAGATAGCGCCAGCTCTTTCCAATTCCATTTTCACAGGAAAGTTGAAATCTGAAGTCGGCCAACCTACTCTTCTCAAATCAATGCTGAATACTTGCAATTTCAAAGAAAAAATTCACAAGTAGTTAGTTGTTAAGTTTTAATTTTAGATTTAGTATTAGTTTTGCTTTATTTTTTGCCTAAAAAGAGGACGATCATTTAAACCGTATCCTATAATTTTGTAATAAATTATTTTTAGATTTAGTTAGTAGTATTTAAACCCTTCTCATGCATTTAGAGAAGGGTCCTAAAATTTGTCAAAAACGTGTCCTCAGAACATGCACTTTTGCACCCTCCGAGGAGGTTTTGATGAATGAATGGAACATGATTTATTGATATATTCATTTAATATCTGCTACTGATGTTGCACTTTTGTACTCTTAGTGGATGTTGGATTAAGAAGAGATAAGTCAATATTGCTTGAAGCTCATGAGTAGAACTAGTTATAAATGGTACTTTTATCTCTTAACTATTTCTGCCTTTGTGTTAAAGTGATATTTGTGTTCAGTTGTTTATGTATTAATTCTTGAATGCTTGAGTTATCATTTGGCACTTTTGTACGGTGATAGCCATTTGTTTATGCTTAATATATGGATAGCTTATTATGCGATATTTTTGTCACAACTGTTTCGTCTAAATTTTTATACGAAGTGGTTTATCTTTATTGAATTCTTTTCTTATAATAGTTGAATGATATTTATTACCAATTTCTATTTGAAATCATTTTAGATCGCATAAAGAAAATATTACATCCCGGGTTAAGTTTAGAATTAGATTATTTATGTTTAAATACAATTGCATGTTATAGATTAGAATTAGAATAAAATCATTTCACTTAGGAACTTTTAGAAAGGAAATATCAATTCTTAACACACACATACACATATTAGGAAAGTGGTCCCATTATCCCTAGTCGGACCCACTATACCAAATGGAAAAGGAGTTGCCAACCAAGGTTTGGACAGGGTGGGTATCCCCCTTGTTGTAGACCCGATTTTCAAGGCTTCAACATATTTGGCACTAGAAGGAGGGCTTGAACCTCCAAAATATGAATGGCAAGTAAGTCAAAATCTAAATACCATTCTGAGAGTGAATCGCCCTCACCATCTCCCCCGACTTCTCCATCGCACATAGAATTTTCAAATCTAGAGCCAGAAGTCGAAAGAACAACAACCACTACCACAAACCCTGACTTTTCAGAAGAATCTGCTATTGAACCTTCTGAATTTGAATCTTTTATTCATAAACTTTAGCGATTTTCAATATCACCTCAAAGATCTGATAAATATCAAGGCAGTGTGACTTCGCAATATAATCCTGTTCATCCTCTTACCATATTACAGACCAAAAATCTTGGCATTCAGCCAACTGAGTTACCTATACCTACAAGGAAGAGAGCAAGGAAATCAGCTAAAGGGTCTGATAGTGAGACACTTTCATCATCATCGTCCATCTCAACCTCTTAACCACGAAGTCAACCATCCACCCCTCCACTTCAGACTATTGTTTGTCAGTCTACTGTAACTTCCACATCTCCTTCTCAAACATCTGGAATCGTAATATCCTCATCTTCCCAACCGTAGGGATCGTCTTCTACACTTTCTTCTGTTGGTAGTTCAGCGATGGCCTCTCCATGGAATAACCCAGGGGCAGTTTTAATGCTTGCACCCTTTAGTCAAATACCGGCCCATCCTGAAAAATGGCTACCTAAGTTTAATCCTGAAGCAGGCATGCTAGCGGAAGAGCATATAAATAACTTTATGTTGTCCATAAATCTCAATGGAGTTACTAATGAAGATTTTGTCATCGGACTTTTTCCCTATACTTTACAAGGAGCAACCAGATCATGGTATTTATCATTACCATCTGGATCTATTACTAGTTGGGATATCTTTCAAGATCAATTTTTGACTAAGTTTGGTGATGACAGGTCTACAGCGACACTGATCAATGACTTGTCTAATCTTAGATCTGAGTCTAAAGAGCCTATCAAGGATTTTAATTCACGTTTCAATAAATTGTTAAATAAAATTCCTACTGCTTCCAAGCCTAGCCAAGAAGTGCGAAGTGAATGGTATATCTCTGCTTTACCATGAAATATAGCAATATTTGTTGATAGGGCTAACAAAAAAAATTTAGCTGACAATATGAAGGAAGAAATAGTAGTAGAGAAACGTATTATTTCTCTAGAAAATAAAAATGCGATAGAAGAACGGAAATCCAAAAAGGTTACTTTTAAAGAAGACCCCAAGAAAAAACAATCGAAAGATCCATTCGATTTAGAAGGATTGCAGAAAGTTTTGAAAACCATGTCCAACGAAATGGTTGACATTAAGAAACAAGTGGCAGAAACATCTTCTAAAATGTCTTTCAAGCCTTTTAGAAGAAACCCTTCAACTAATTGAAAGCCACCAAATTCTATTACTAATGCTGAATCAAAAGAAGAAGAAGAGGAGATTGCTACTGAAGAAACTACTGATGAAGAAGAAGTTGTAGAAGTACAAGGTATGTGGGATTTCATCCTCCCAGATGAGGAATATCAAGAAGCATCCCCAGTTAGCACACGAAGTAGAAATCAACTTGATCCTCCTCAACCTACTCCTAAGCCAAAGAGCGCAAGCTCAATGACTAAGGATAAAGTTGTAGCCAAGAAAACGACATCTAAAGCAACTCAAACTAGCCCAGTCCAAATAGATTCATCAACTCCATCAAAAACACTGATCGTTTCAGATGAAATGGAGTATAATATCATAGAAGACATGAAGAAGACTAGGGCTAACATCACTTTTTATGAATTGAGCAAGTTAAAACACCAGCAAAAGGTACTTTTGAAAGAATTACATGCTATACCAGAAAAACCTTTGCACGATCCTGTAATTTCTCAAGCTTCCAACGAGATGGGAAGACCTCCAACTAATGCGATTAGTAAATTTGATCTAGAAAATATCACTTTAATTGGAGGAAGGTCGAGATCTCATACTCCTCCTTTTCTTCTTACTTACGAAGTTTTCAATAAAAATTTGCATAATTGTTTAGTGGATTCTAGAGCTTCATCTAATATTCTACCAAAATCAATATGTGCAAAGTTGAACATTCAACCACAAAAATCTTTTGTACGCATAGTCCAGTTAGATTGATCACAAGTTGAAGTGATCGGCGAATTAAATCAGGTTACCATAAGGTTGTCATCTAATCCAAAGGTATGTCAAGTTATCGACATTTTAGTTGCAGATATTCCAGAATTTTATGGCTTAATTGTTAGTAGAGATTGGTCAGAAAAACTTCATGGATACTTTGCAACTGATTGGTTGCACATGTGGCTTCCTTACAATGGTAAAACAAATCAGATAAAGGTTGAGCGTGAAAAACATCAAAAATACCTAGTAACAGAACTGGAAGGAGAAAATGAACTAGTTGCATACAACAATAATATCATTGGCAACTAGTCAGTTGATTCTTTCTTAGGAAATTTCAATGCTCATATTTCACCTTACTTAGAACATTCTGTTTTATCTCAAATAGAAATTTTTTCTCAAAGAGATAGTTCTAGATGCATTAGTTTTCTAGATACTCCTGTAAATAAATCTTTATTTTGGAAGTTATTTTTTGATGGTTCTAAGTCTAATGAAGGAGTAGGAGTAGGATGCGTGTTTATTAGTCCAGAGGGAAACAAAATTATGCTAACTTGCAGACTCAAGTTTGATTTCACCAATAATACCGTAGAATACGAGGCTTTAGTCCAAGGATTATACAAAGAAATCAGATTAGACATCAAATATCTACAAGTTTTTGGGGATTCTGAAATTGTAATCAAACAGGTACGCAATACTATACATTGTTTATCAGGTCATTTAAAGAATTATCAATCTTTAGTTCAAGATCTAACTGAACACTTTATAACATTTAATATTTCATCAATTCCCAGAATCCAAAATGCAAGTGCAGAACTTTTAGCTAACGTAGCTTCCAAGCTCATTCTCGCAGAAGACTATAGCCCTGATCGATTTTCAATCGAATTAATATTTAGACCCTCGATTCCTGATAACATTACCAATTGGAGGATTTTCAATGATGATCCTGATATTGTGAGCTTCCTCACATCTGAAGGGTCCTACACCAATTAGATAATTGATGAAGACCAACATGACATACAATTGCAACAAGATAGCACTAATAATGCTATGCCTAAGTGGGTAGTCAAGTTAGAATAAATTTATGATTTGAAAGATCGATTCAAAAGATCTACCAATTCAAAACTGCAAAGTTCAACTTTGAATTATGAATTAGTAAATCTAGGAACTCATACCAAACCACAGAATATCAACCTAGGCCTCGGCCTAGCTCCTGAAGAAAAATTAGCATATGTTCGTCTCTTGAAACAATAAAAAAGTGTCTTTTCTTGGAACTACGATGAACTCAAAACTTATGACACTTTTATCATCCAACATACTATCCCAATGATAAATGATGAAAAACCTGTCCAAAAAAAGCTGAGAAAGATCCATCCCAATCTAGAAAACCAGATCAAATATGAACTCAATAAGTTATTGAAAGCCAAGATTATTTTTCTCGTTCAACATTCTAAATGGGTTTCCAATATGGTTCCCGTTAGAAAGAAGAACAGAGACATTAGAATTTTCATTGACTTTCGAAATCTTAATAAAGCCTGCCAAAAAGATAATTTTCCTTTGGCTCCTATGGAGAAAATATTGCAGGCAGTTGCAGGATTAGAATTAATGTCTTTCTTAGATGGTTTCTTTGGCTACAACCAAGTGTTGGTTCATCCTGATGACCAATTGAAAACCACATTCAGAACCAAATGGGGCACTTATGCATATCAAAAGATGCCTTTTGGTCTGATCAATGCTAGTGCCACATTTCAGAGAGCAATGGACATCACTTTCAAGGGATTAGTTAACAAATCAGTGGTAGTTTATTTGGATGATATAACTGTATATTCCAAGAAACGAGGAAATCATATTATAGATTTAAAACAAATCTTCCAACGTTGTCAAAGGTATGGAATTTCACTTAACCCAAAAAAATATTTTTTTGCATTAAGTGAAGGAAAACTTCTTGGATTCATAGTGTCAAAATCTAGAATTCATATTGATCCTGATAGAATCAAGGAGATTTCTAAAATACCCTTACCTCACAACAAGAAAGTTATGCAATCTTTCCTTGGCTAGATTAATTTTGTGAAGAGATTTGTCCCAGATTTTCCAAGAATTGTATCTCCTCTACAAGCAATGATTAAAAATAATTCAAACTTCAAATGCGGTCAAAAAGAATATGAGGCATTCAATCTGATCAAACAAGAAATTGTTAATGCTCCATCTTTAGCAACTCCAAATTTTTCTGATCCTTTTATTTTGTATACATTTGCCTCTGATAAATCATATGCTGTGATACTCACTCAAGAAAATCAAGACAAGGCAGAAGCCCCAATTGCTTTTTTCAGTTCAAATTTACAGGGGGCTGAGTTGAATTATTCAGATGTAGAGAAATAAGCTTATGTTGTTTTCAAAGAAATTAAATATTTCAGACCATTTCTACTTAAAACCCATACCAAAATCATAATATCGTTTCCAGTGGTAAGAAATATCTTAGTACAGAAAGATGTGGGTGAGAAAAGAGCCAATTGGATTACTGCCTTACAAGAATATGATGTAGAAATCAAACCAGCAAGTATTGTAATAGGTCAAGGCTTTTGAAAAATACTAGCAGGAGCATCGATTATTTCTGAAAAACCATCTGCAGAGATACAAATGTATGAGGTAAGCCTAAACGATGTTGAATCATTATATGATGATGTCATATTTTATCTAAAGAATGGATTTGCTCCTTCAAATTTCAATTACACCAAGAAAAGAGCTCTAAGGTTGAAGGCAAAACAATATCAGCTTGTGAATGATGTTCTTTTTAGAATGAATTATTATTCTGTTCTCCTTATATGTCTTGAGAAATCTGAAGCTGAAAAAGTCTTGTAGGAACTTCACGATAGGCCAACAGGTCGACATTATGTTGGAGATACTACTGCACATAAAATCCTTCACGCAGGCTATTACTGGACCACATTATTCAAAGACTCACATAGCTACATAAGGAAATGTCAAGTTTGTCAAACCACTGCTGAAAGAAAAAAGAAACCATCATTGCCGTTACAACCAGTCAGTATTGAACAACCTTTTGATCAATGGGGATTGGACATAATAGGTGATATTGTTCCTCACTCTTCCAAGAAACATAGGTATATCATTACAACAACTAATTATTTTAATAAATGGGTAGAAGCAGTTCCTCTTAAGACTGGTAATGCCGAACATATCATCGAGTTCATAGATCAGTTCATAATCACCAGGTTTGTTTTACCTTCTACTTTAATGTTTGATAACGCATCGTATTTTTCTGGCAATGTTATGACCGAATTTTCACTTAAGAGAGGTTTCAAACTTAAATACTCTGCCAATTATTATCCACAGGGAAATGGGTTAGCTGAATCTACAAATAAAAACTTAATCAGAATCATTAAGCGAACCATTGATCAAAATCATAAAAATTGGCATAAGTCTTTAATATATGCTTTATGGGCAGATCGAATAACACAGAAAGCCTCCATTGGCACTTCTCCCTTTAATTTAGCTTATGGGAAAGAAGTGGTTCTTCCAACTCATCTAGAAATTCCTTCTTTGGCCTTAGTTCAATATATTGATGAAGCACCAACGTCTTCCTTACAACTAAGACAGTTGGAAATAATTAAGCTAGAAGAACAACGAGAACAGGCCAAAATAACTCATGCTCATCACCAAGCATTAGTTAAAGCTTCTTTTGATTCAAACATGATATCCAGAAAGGATTTTTAAGGTTGGAGATATAGTTTTAAAATGGGACAAGGCTCATGAGGAAAAAGGAAAACATACAAAATTTTAACGAATGTGGCTTGGTCCTTTCCAAATCGCAGAGATCATAGGTCCATCTACTTTTATGTTACAGGATTTGACAGGAAAAAGAGAGTCTTTACCTGTTAACTGATAGATCCTCAAAAAATATTTTCCATAGGAGATCATTCTTCTATTTTTGTATATTAGTTTTCTTTATTTTCATAATAAAACCAGTTGTTAATGGCTACATTTGGAATTCACGAAAAAGATACAAATTCTCTTTTATATTTTGTTTTTTCACTTGTATAAATAGAATTCTTCTAAGAAATTGATCATTATTATTGAAAGATACAGTTAAAAGCTTTAGGCCTCGAAATGATACTAGTTTCAACTTTGAAAATTTTGATAAAAAGCAACTTTTAGTGGGAAATTGTTTTATATCAGTCTAATGAAAAGTATCAATAAAAAAACAAAGATTCTCTATAAAAAATTTCTTTCCAAAAAACTCTACCATTGTCATCCAAAATTATTTTAAGGAAACAATGACTTCCTCCCCACCTAGGAAATTACAATGTTCAGAGAATAATCCAATGATACACTTTAACTTAAAGAATAAGAGGTCTCATCATGAGCCGACTTATCATGATCATAGATATTGTAGCTTGCTGACTTTACCAATACTGCATACCACAACAGGCCAATGACTTAAGATTGTTGCAATGAAAAGACAAGGGGTCTCATCACGAGCCAGCTTGTTCAGCAAAGTTATAAATCAAGTGAATGACACTGTCATAAATTGGATACCAAACCAAGACATTGTTCTTTAAGGATAAAAAAGAAAAATGAAAGCAATAAGTGTGGATATGGATTTCTCTTTGAAAACTGTATATTTCCTTAAGTAGGATACAGGATCATTGCTGGGTAACAGGTAACCCTGTCGAGGCTATAGATGCTTGCTGGTAGCAGAGGCTCTACCTACGACAAATGAGAATATTTAAAACTGATTTACAGAGAAGTCTTTGTTTTTATCTCTATACACCAAGTAGTGACTGATATAGATACAAGGAATACCCTGAGGAAGTAAATAGTCAAAGTTGGATATAGAAGAAACGAAATATCATTGATAGATAAAAGCATAATGTACTTTGTCTTTTTATTATAAAGTTTGATTTTCTAGAAAATTATCTATTTTGAAATTTTAGAAAATTCAAAAGAAAAGCAGAGATAACTGGTTCTTCCGAGTGAATCGCCAATTGTTGTGGCCAGTAACAACCCCCCTTCTTATTTAGTATTAGTGATAATACTAAATAAGAGGGGACCCTTAGTCAAAAAATCTAAAAATCAATTAGTACTTGTATTCTTTGTTCAATAAAACTTAATATCATAAACTTAGGAAAATACCTCTTGAAAAATCTAAAAATCTTAAGTTTTATGATAAGATAGAATAAAATCATTCCGTAAAAGAATATCGCATCGCAAAAAAAAGTAATGGATATCTCTTTACAAGAAGAATTCTAAAAATTTCAATATTGCGATGTGAAACTATACATGAAAAATATTCATTGCATCGCATGTCTCAAATATCACTTACACTAAAAACCTCAAAATCAGCAATATGCGATGGCACATATCGCAAATCGCATGTTGCAAAAATATGTTAACGGATGATTGTGACATGTTCCGCTTCAGCGATATTGCGATATTGCGATGTGCGATACTGCGATGTGCGATATTGCGGTATTGTGATATTGCGATGTGTGATATTGTGAAGAAAATCGTAGATCGCCTTATCGCAGGTCCTTAAGGCTCATTGTACGAAGAAGATTTCTCCATAAATTGAGATCCCGTTATGCACTTTAATGTTAATCAATGAATTGGTTGTCAATCATTAATGAATTTGGTTTTGTTGTGATCGAAGAGCCGTTTCACGTAAGGTGGTATATTTTATACGTCTTCAACATTTAAAAATTTCCCATCACCTTTTTCTTATCATTATTCTCACTTAATTCGTAAATTGCAGGAGCGAAGAACAGGGAACTATACAAAGCAATATTCAAATTATAATGGGAAAGAAAGACAAGGCTCTGAGTTCTGAAGAGAAAGAAATGACTCCCTTGTATATAGACACCACCTGTAACAAAGACGCCGGTATTACTACTTGAGAGGGCATGTATAATCTACTTGAAGAAGAGAACCCCAGATTAATGGAGGTTACAGCCACTGCAGGCTCACATGGGTCATCGGAAGCGTTTATTAAAGAGCTAGCCTACTCATTTTTTCACCGGATAGCAGCAAGGCCTAAAATACTTCCATACACAGACATGCTTAAATGGATACTAGAAAGCACGAATATTAAAAACAGACAGTTTAAGACTAAGGATCAGGAACTCATTGGTTCATTTACTCCACAGGATTTGAGACTCATGTATCATTTGCCAGAGCCACAGGAGACTTATAACAAACAATTCATCGAGAAGTTTGCCAAAGAAAATGAAAACCTGGCAGAATTCACCAAGGATTGGTCAAGGAGATATGAACCACTAAAAAAGGATAAACATGGTATGTATAGTACTGGTTCTCTCACTTCTCCATATTGTTTTGCTGCTGATATGCTCTGTAGGCTTTTTGGAAAGCCAGAAATTAATAAATTTTCATCTGAATGGCTACCATTATTGAATGCTGCTGTTAATGCTACTATTTTGGATTGAGCTAATATATTATTTGAAAACTTAGCCACAGCTATTTTGAATTATCGGTCCAAAAGAACTGTATCTCAGAGAATTTATCCCCCTTTTTACTTATCTGCTTATGTAATGGACTCAATCTGTTATGTTTCTGAGTTTCCTTTAATGGGTTGGAAATGGACAACTCAATATCCCCTACCCATTCATGTTTATCACAAAGAATTTTGGGATTCAAAGTTCATTCCCTATTTTTACAAGATTTTCCATGGAATCATGTTGCTCCTGTACAGAATGTTATATGATAAAGATTCTCCAAGGTTTTGTCCTGAAGCAGAGGTAGACATACTTCCTGTTGCGAGATGGTTTGGAGAAGAATTTTTTACATATGTTAGGATATTTGGAAGTTTTTCTTCCCCCCATGTTTTACCTTTGTATGTCCCCGGAAAACTCATGGCGTGAGAAATTGCTTATCAAACCTGCGAAGAAGGAGGTTTGACTAAATATTTGAAGGAAAAAAAGAAGGCTATCTGGGCACAATTTCCTGTGGCCTGTGGGGCCTTTTCATTATTTGATATTGGTCATCCATTCAAAGAAGCAAACAATATTACATGTTTACATTTTTTCAAATTTCCAAGAAGACCATTCGACCCCTATGATATTGTTAAAAATTTCACTACTGCAGTCAAAATAAGAGTATTTTCTAAAGAAAATGATATTTTTTATGAAATGTTCCAAGAAAAAGCACACTTAGAGAGGTTCTACATTCGGCTCAAATATGGTTTCCTCGAGCAGAATTTCAAGAATTCAAAATATATAGAGAAAAGAGGTTGACTAATATTCCTTTGGATAAATTATGTTTGGAACCCGTAAGGGAACCAACTCCCAGTATTAGTCTTTGTGGAAGTTCAGGTATAGATAGGTCTAAGTCTAAGTCTAGGAAAGAAACCTTTGAATGCTCTAAGATGTCTGACAATGATCATGATAAAGGTGAAGTGTCAGTAAGGGATACTGCCCAGTCAAAGGAGCTTTCACAGCAACAGGTTTCAACCTCTCCACAACTAAGTCTTCCCCCTCTCATTATACAGCAACCATCAGTCAAAACTGAGTTAGACAAGGAATGGGAGACATTCAATGATTTGATTAATATTGAAGGACATAACACACAGACACCTGTGAGTAATATACAGACAACAAAAAATATAGTCACAAGAATAACTAGCAATGTCTCGGAAACATAATAGATTCCCATTACCCCATCCTCTGAACTCATGCTCAAAATATAGGAAATCCTTCCTCTTAATGTATTATATAGTCCACAAGACAAGGCAGTGGTAAGAAGACAAAGAAATAAAATAAAATTGGAAAATGCACTCTCTCATGATGCAGAACAATTAGATGTCTTATGGCAAGATCCTACTACTGATGCAGCTGAAAATATTACCAAATTATCTTAGATCACAGGAGCATATGCCTCTGCAGCCATTGATAAAGCATCTGAGGTATGGAAATTATTGAATGAAAAAGAATATCAAGTACAGGTTCTGCAACAACAACTGCAGCAAGCTAATGCCAACAATGAAGCACATAAACAACTTGAAAAATTACAACAAGACTTCCAACAAATGCAGATATGATATCAGAATAGCTTGGCTGAAAAAGAGAAACAACTATAGGATGTGCAAGAGATGCAAAAATATGATCCCAAGCTTACAGAATTGATCACATAATCTATTTCTTTAAATGACCAACTACTACAGTAAAAGGAAATATTATGCCAAAGAATATTACAATGGAACTCTTATTGTGAAGAAAGTGATAAAATCACTAATCATGTCATAGACTTACGACATGATTATGATTTAATTGATAAAATAGTTACTGACTATTTAGCTTGGCAAGAAACAGAGGAGGGGAAAAGAGCAAGTGAACCAATAATCAATGACAATCACAAAGTAATGCTCTTTAATAATTGGGATTCACAAATCAAGAAAGAAGAGCAAGTAGCGGAAGAAGTAGTCACAGCAACAAGCAAAATTATTTATTGCATAAATGAAAATTTTCATGAGGCAAATCTGATCTCTGAAACTACTCCAGGATTCCTACCGAAAGCACAGCAACTACACACAGACTAGAGACAAAAGGCTCAAGAAAAGGCAGAATGGATTAAAAGATTAACAAATTTAAATTGGGATTATTACTGGGCATGTTTGGTAAAATCACACAGCCAATGCATGACTCTCAAATGTATCATCAATTCTGCCGAGAATATAGCGCCAGCTCTTGCCAATTTTGTTTTCATAGGAAATTTGGAATCTGAATTCGGCCAACCTACTCTTCTAAAATCAATGCTGAATACTTGCAATTTCAAAGAACAAATTCACAAGTAGTTAGTTGTTAAGTTTTGATTTTAGATTTAGTATTATTTTTGCTTTATTTTTTTCCTAAAAAGAGGACGGTCATTTAAAATGTATCCTATATTTTTGTAATAAATTATTTTTAGATTTAGTTAGTAGTATTTAAACCCTTCTCATGCATTTAGAGAAGGGTCCTGAAATTTGTCAAAAACTTGTCCTCGGAACATGCACTTTTGCACCCTCCGAGGAGGTTTTGATGAATGAATGGAATAGGATTTATTGATATCTGCGTTTAATATCTGCTACTGATGTTTCACTTTTGTACTCTTAGTGGATGTTCGATTAAGAAGAGATAAGTCATTATTGCTTGAAGCTCATGAGTAGAAATAGTTATAAATGGTACTTTTATCTCTTAACTATTTCTGCCTTTGTGTTAAAGTGATATTTATGTTCATTTGTTTATGTATTAATGCTTGAATGCTTGAGTTATCATTTGGCACTTTTGTACGGTGATAGCCATTTGTTTATGCTTAATATATGGATAGCTTATTATGCGATATGTTTTTTCACAATTGTTTCATCTAAATTTTTATACGAAGTGGTTTATCTTTATTGAATTATTTTCTTATAACAGTTGAATGATATTTATTACCAAGTGCTATTTGAAATCATTTTATATCGCATAAAGAAAATATTACATCTCGGGTTAAGTTTAGAATTAGATTATTTCTGTTTAAATACAATTACATGTTATAGATTAGAATTAGAATAAAAGCATTTCACTTAGGAACTTTTAGAAAGGAAATATCAATTCTTAACACACACATACACATATTGTGAAACTGGTCCCATTATCCCCAGTCAGACCCACTATACCAAATGGAAAAGGAGCTGCCAACCAAGGTCTAGACCGAGTGGGTATCCCGCTTGTTGTAGACCCAATTTTCGGGGCTTCAACAACATGTTATGCACATCCAAAGATGATATAAAGAAGATATGAAGCCTAAAAGGGCTGTAATGAAGAAGGGGTAAAACAAAGCTGATATCCAGGTAAATCGGGATATGATTTTATTGTAGTGTGAAGGAGTTGGTGCTTCCATATCAAGTTGTAGCTTGATAGATGTCCAGTTGTAGCTAATTGAGGTAGCAACCTTGTGTGGGTTGTAGCCTGTAGAAAATAGATGGGATTTGGAGCTTCCGCGCAAGTTGTAGCTTGCAAAAATTGAGGTAGTATGCTCCTTTAGGTTGGAGCCTATAGAAAATCACTTGTGAGAAGGATTTGGATCTTGCCTTTGCATTAAAACAATAATAATATGTGGTTTTCTCCTTTATGGGTTTCCACTTATATCTGTTGTCCATATGCATGATGATTATGTGTTAATGTATTGTATTTAATATGCTTATCACTTGCTGCTCACATAAGTTTGTTGATTCATTATATATTAAGTTTGTTATGAAATGGAGGTGTAAATAAGTTTAAATATCCACAAATGTACTAATTTATTCACCCCCCCCTCTCTTATTCTAGCTAAGGGTTCATCAATTTTTATTAAATCTAGTTACTTATGTATTAGTTTAACAACTAGAAGGAGGTCCTAGGTCCCCAAAATGGCTAGCCCAGAAGACGCTAAAAAAATGAAGCCCCATTGTTTACTAGCACAAACTATGCTTTCTAGAAAATAAGAATGAGGATATACTTAATGTATCTAGGAATAGAAGTTTTGGCTGCTGTAGAAGAAAAATATGAACCAAAGGATACAAACAATGAGGAAGAATCCAAACAAAATTTCAGAGATAATGCAAAAGAAATGAATGCACTCTCGAGCAGTCTAAGTGAGTCAGAATTTATCAAAGTAATGCACAGTAAGACTACCAAAGATATTTTGGATACTTTAGGAAACATTCACGAGGGAGATACAAAGGTGAAGATGGCCAAATTGCAAGCACATAGAGCTCAGTTTGAAAAATTTAAATGAATGAAGATGAATATATAGTTGCATTCTTCTTAAGAAATGTAGAAGTTGTGAATACCATGATAGGCCTAGGAGAAGAAATAAAAGAAAGTGTTGTAGTCCACAAAATATTGAGATCTCTACCATCCAAGTTTAATCCTAAGGTTTCTGCCATAGAAGAAAAAAAAAACTGGGAAACCTTAACCAAAAACCAATTACTTGGGAACCTAACTGCATATGTAATGAGAATTCCTAAAGGGAAGTCAAACAAAAGGAAGGTTTCCTTTAAGGTAGATAAGTGCATAGAAGAAAAGGAAGGTGCATGCTCATGCTCTGATGAAGAAGAAGCCAAATTTGTGAGAATATTGCATAGAGGAAGAAGTAAGTACATAGGTAAACTTCCATTTAAGTTCTTTAATTATGGAAGAGTGGGGCACTATGCATCAAAATGTTCTCATAAGAAAATAGAGAATCAGTCAAAAGGGAAAGAGAAAATAAATTTCAGCAATAAGCAAAAAGGGAAAAGATTTAATAGAAGAAAATTCTATGCTCAACAAGACAACAATGAATTTGAGAGCTCAGATGAATTCCCCAACAAACAAGGAACATTAAAATTCATTTTGATGGCCAAGGAAGAGCTTGAGGTAGATCTCTTGGAATTTGAAGAAGAACGTGAGATAGATCTTGAGGAGGAGTTAGTGAGTGCCCTAAAGGAAATAGATAGACTCAAGCTCAAGACTAGAAAACAGAAGGCAATCATTCTAAAACAGGTAAAGTAAGAACCAAAATCTGAAGATTTTATCAAGTTGAAAATTGAATTAGAAGAGCTAAGGAAATTAGAAGACATTCTACTGTAGAAAATAAGAGAGAAACGTCAAGAATATGGAATATTGGAAGAAGAGGTGGTGAGTCTGAGGAAGAAATTGGAAAAGGCTCAAACTAATTTAACAATGAAAATTAAGTAGTTAAAAGGTGTTATAAAATTGGACCGGATATTAAATGCACAAAGATCTCCTCTTATAAATACTAGGGCAGGATATGAAGGAGAATCCAACAATTCAAAGGTAGAGGATAAGAAATCTATTACATTTCTAAAAGTTTTCCTAAAAGAAAACATTGACTCCCATCAATTTGAGGAATGTGGAAAACCATTCAAACCCTCGTGAGCTACGACAAAAATCCACCGCAAGTAAAGCCCTGGAAACAAAATGTGTAAAAAACCAAGCAACATTTCATCATAGGTCAAATGGCTTCCAAACATAGAATTTTCATATGACCAAATGGCTATATCCCCAAACAACTTTCTCTGCGAGAGACAGATACTAATTCCATGGGTATTGTTTTTCTGTAAAAGTTTCAGTCATAAAGCTATGGAGTGCAGAGTGTATATAAGGAGACCTCAGTATGGAAACTCAAAGGGAATTCAGAACAATGGTGGATTCACTCGTGTACATAATCTATTCTAAAATACAATCCAATTTTTTAGCTTCCATAAAAGTGAGCACATGCCTTACGGATGTCCTCTCAAAGACTGTGATCCATATCCTTAGGAAATTTATTGAAAAAATGGCTACATGCGATGGAAAAGGAAGCTAAATAAATGTGATCTGGTCCTAATTTATCAAGATCAAAACAATCAATGGTATGTGGACAATTGGTGCTCAAAACATATGACTATAGACCGAAGAAAGTTTGTAACTTTTGATGAAAATAAATCTGGGAATGTAACATTCGGTAATGATAGAGCAGGGAAAATCAAAGGAAAAGGCACAATCATCCTGAATAATGGAAGAGGAGAGGCTCGGGATGTACTATTTTTAGACGGTCTAAAAGCCAATCTGCTAAGTGTTAGTGAAATGTGTGATAAAGGCTATCAGGTCCTTTTCAGAGCCCAATATTTTGAAGTAAGGTCAATCACCATAAGAAATACCTTGATGAAAGGTGTTAAAATAGAGAGTAATGTTTATATAGTTGAAGAAGAGAATGAAGCATGCCACATCAAAAAACTTGAAGAATCTTGATTATGGCATAGAAGATTCAGACATCTAAATTTTTACCACATCATCAAACTGAGCAAAACGAAAGCTGTTAGAGATTTTCCTGCAATAAAGAAGCCACCAAATACCATATGTAAGTGTTGCCAACTAGGAAAATAAACTTGCATGTCATTCAAAGATAAAGACCAAATATCTACAAGTAAGCCTCTTCTTCTTGTACACATCGACCTATGTGCTCCTTAGAGAACTAATCCACCAAGAAGAGAATTGTATTTCATGCTGATAATCAATGATTTTTCCAGATTAACGTGGGTGGCATTTCTCAGATACAAATCTGAAACATTTGAGAAATTTAAGATATTCAAGGCACTGGCAGAAAATAAAACTGGATGTGAACTAAAATTCATCAGATCAGACAGAGGAGGTGAATTCACAAGCGATGAGTTTGTAGACCTATGCAATGAATATGGGATAAAGAAACACTTTACAGTTGCAGGTACACCTCAACAGAATGAAGTGGAAGAGAGGAAAAATCAGTCTATATAGCAAATTGCCAGAGCCATGATGCAAGAAATAAACATTCCCCAAACCTACTAGGTAGAAGTAGTACACATAGGTATTCATATTCTCAACAAATCTCATCTTAGACGAAATTGTGACAAGACTCCAGATAAATTGTGGCATGGGAAACATACATCAATTAAGCACTTTAGAGTCTTTCACAACAAATGTTTCATAAAGAATAATGATGAAAAATTTGGGAAGTATGATGCAACAGTTGATGAAGGAATATTTTTTGGATATGCATCAAAGAGTAAAGGTTACAGATGGTACAATAAAAGAATGCATAAAATTGTGGAAAGAATTGATGTGAGATTCAATGAAGAACTACCAGATAGAACTGTAAGTAAAAACTCTGTCAATCCTCTAGATGAGAATGAAGAAAATAAATAACAGAATAAGAGAACATAAGATACAAAAATAAACTCGAAAGGACCCTTGAGACACACTCAGAAGAACCATCCAGAAGATCAAATCATTGGAGACAAGAGTGCAGGAGTCCAAACTAGAATACAACTAGTTGAATATACCGAGGAAGTGTATCTAGCCATGTTATCACAGATATAACTCAAAAATTTCGATGAAGCTAGCAAAGACAAAAATTTGATAAGTGCTATGAATGAAGAATTAGATCATATTGAGAGGAACAAAACCTAGGAGTTAATACGAAGACCTCTTGGGAAAATTGTCATTGACACAAAGTGGATATTCAAGAATAAGATGAATGAACAAGGTCAGGTAATCAGAAATAAAGACAAACTTGTATATAAGTGATACTCTCAAATCGAAAGACTTGACTATGATGAAACTTCCCCCCTTATAGAAATAATGGAAGTAATTGAATGTTTCTGGTTTTTGCATGCTATCATGATTTCAAGGTATATCAAATGGATGTCAAGTCTACCTTCTTAAATGGAGATGTAGAGGAAGATGTGTACATGGAAAAACGTAAAGGTTTTTCCATAGCTGATAAGCACAAGTATGTGCACAAATTAATTAAAGTCCTATATGGTCTCAAACAAGCACCATGTGCATGGTATTCTGGGCTGGACAAGTACTTTCGAAAACAAGGATTCAAGAAGGGAGGAGTAGACAAAAATTTGTATACAAAGGTTGATGAAAATGAACTTTTAATTGTCATTGTATATGTAGAAGACATGATGTTTGGAAACAACAAGGATTAGTTAGTTAAATGGTTTGCAGAAGAGATGAAGTCATAATTTGACATTTTTATGATTTGAGAGCTTACCTTCTACCAAGGACATCAAATTCTACATAAGAAAAAATGCATATTCATTTCACATGAAAAATACTTAAGAGACATGTTAAAAATATTCCAAATGGAATACTTCAAACGTGTGTCAACTCCCATTATCATTCGATGCAAGTTATGTGGTGATGATGGATCTGCAGATGTAGATTAAAGACACTATAGATCTATGATAAGAAGTCTTCTATACCTAATAGTCTCTAGAGTAGACATTATGTTGGCAGTAGGACTTCTAGCAAGGTATCAAGCAGCACCAAAACAAAATCACTTGTTTGAAATCAAGAGGATATTTAGATACTTGAAACGAACTACATAGTATGGCCTATGGTATCTGAATGGTAAATATTTCACATTGGCCGCATATACAGATGCAGATTGGGCCAGCTATGTAGACGACAGGAAAAACACAAGTGGAGGTGCATTCTATTTGGGAGAAAGTATGGTGGCATGGTTAAGAAAGAAGCAAAAATCTGCCTCTCTACCTACAACAGAAGAAGAATACATAGCAGCAACAGCTTGTTGCACACAAGTAATGTGGATGAAACAAACTCTTCAAGACATGAAGGTAAGCATCACTGAACCTATTTCTATCAAATGTGAAAATACAAGTGCAATAAGCATGTCAAAAAATTATGTGCTTCATTCGAAAACCAAGCACATCCCAATAAACTACCACTTCCTTAGAGAAAAAGTAGATGAGAAAATAGTAAAGGTGGAATATGTCCCAAAAAAGAAATATAGAAGAGACATATTTACAAAACCTCTTGTTAGAGAACCATTCAAATATCTAAGAGAGAAACTAGGGATAGTGTCAGCAGATGATACACTCTGATATGATCATAAATAAAATATAAAAAAAAATGCACTAGCAAAGGCTACAATATTAGGAACATAAACAATGCATCATTTCAGGGGGAGAGCAACCCTTAAAAGTTGTCACACAAGAGCTAGAGCTATGGAGCTGGTAAAGATCTACAAAGGATTATTACACTGTATGTCTCTCTTCAAGTGTTAATAATGAAACAAATTGTTCTTCATAAGGATGAAATAGAGAAATGGTTATCATCATTATATCATTATATCATTCATCAATTTGTATTTGGAGCAACCAACATGCCTATCAGTAGAATACCAAGTGTTATTAGTGGAGCAGTGGTATGGTACAGGTCCTCAAGATCAGAGTATTATGGAAGAACTACATCAAGTTAGTATTCCTAGTGTTATCAGCATTATAGTATATGTGGATTAAGCTTTGGTTGCTTTGATTATTTTAAATTATTTTTTTATTGTAAATATTGGAGAATGTCGAGTTGCATTATTTAAGCATGGAAAGGTCATTAAAAGTGCCAAAGGATCATTACCTTGTTTTCATTTGAAGTGTTATTTTGAGCATTGAAGCAATATCTATTCTTGATATAACTGCATGCCTTCCTCAAGTCAGTACAGATATATCTTCAAGGGATCTTTCTTAGGATCATTCATAAAACTGTCTGAAGTTTGTTTGTTGAGATTTCAATTAAACAACTTGAAGATATTTTGTGGAAGATCATTATGATACAACAGTTGAAGTATCTAAATTATGAAGGGCTAGTTGTGCTAATCTTACTATTCAAGCTCAAGATTGTTTTATTGATTCATCTAAAGCCTACTTCAGCATAAAGGAATTGTTAGTATTTCACCATTACAGAAAGGGTGATCATTGACATACATACCCCCCCCCCCTTATGTCATAAATAAAATTGTATATTTGATAAGTGAGACTGACCAATGCATTGAATGTATCTAGCCTCAAGGGTTTGTTTTGAAAATACCCTCTACATTATTAAATTCATTTGGTGTTTTAAATTGAAATATATTGTCTAATATTACAATAAGTTGTAAGTTCTGGTTTGATTCATTCTTCACATCAAAAAAAAGAAATTTTGGCTTGTAGTGATTATATCTTCATAAGTCTAGCACATATCACCACTATCAAGCAGTAAGCGACAAAAGTATATAAAATTCTATGGTGACATGCCTTCCATTCATGCAATCTCAATGATTTTCAAAGTTTTCTCCCAACAACTATTATACACCAGTCTGGAGCAGCAAGTTATAATGACATAATGAAGAAGGTCTATACACAATTCAGAGAGAATTAATGCAAAGATTAAAACTACACTAGGAAATGTGTAGCCCTTTTCAATTGATGTCAAAGGGGGAGGAAAATCAAGTAGAAGAAGAAAGTCACTTCTGAAAAGAAAGCAGAGGAAGAAAGACACTTCTCAAAATGAAAGGGGGAGGAAGTCTTAGAGGAAGTATTCGAGTATTGGTGGAAGTGTTTCCATCAATGCCAAAGGTGGAGGCTGTTGGAAATATTGACATTGAAGGAAAAGGAGAAAAAGGGTGCAGCACCAAAACTATCATCAAGGTAAAGGAGTAGAGAAGCAACAACAATAAGGAAAAGGAGAAGATCAGGTAGTGACACAGTAAGAAAGCCTAAAAGAGAGCCAAGGAGCAGTATTAGACAACTAGCAAAGGCAATGGAGCGAAGATGAGCAACATTAGAATCAAAGAAACAAAGGAAGAAAAGGGTCAAGTCATGCAAATACATGTTCAGACATGAAAATTGATTGTAAGCTTACGGGCATACAATCAAGCCAAAGTTATATTATCGACAGAAAGAAATAAAGAAAAATTTGTGATTCGAAGAAGAAATACAGAAGGGTATTCTTTATTCAAGCTTGAGACAACGTGCTAAAGTGTGCGGCAACGTGATCATCAAATATCTGAGCAAATGAATAGGAGAAAGCTCAGGAGGAGTTGCGAGCAGAGAAGACTAAGTTACAAGCGGCGATATGCGAAAGCAGAGAAAATATTAAGGAAGGAAACAATTAGAATATTTCCAAAGGAAGAGAAGGGAAGGCGCGGATTGAATCGCAAATATAAGTTGAAGATTAAATGACACAGATCACAGTGTAAGATTAATTGGGAATGTGCAATCGCAAATAAAATGAATTAAGTTGCGATGCGATGAAGAGGAGCCATGCAGTGGCGGGGTCCAGTGCATATCGCACTCAATAGTAATAACTTGGAAGTGCGATAAAGTTTGGGTTGCAAAGATGCGATGCAATATCGTCATTGCATGTCACATCGACATTGTTATTGTTTGTTGTTGAAAGTTATTTTTTCTGGTATGAAAAATTTTATATTCACCGAGGTTAAAAGTGATAACTATTGCGATATTGTCATCACATTTCACAGTAGCATTGTTATTGTTTGTTGTTAAAAGTTATTTTTTCTGGTATTCGAAATGTTATATTCACTGAGGTGTGAAGTGACATGTGTTGTGATTTGGAACAGGTGTATATTACTTGGGAGCCGATTTACGATATGTTAAAGTTTTAAAGTTCCAATAAATCAAACCATTGCGACCTTAAGGGAAATGTTGTGTGCTTCCGAGTTTGTGTGGGCCATAACCCAGAGGTCCGCATGTAGTTTGTAAACATGTAGTTTTATTTAGCTTCCACGTGCATATATGAACATAAATTTAATGTTTAATATATATAAAGTGGGTTCTGTTGGGTTAACGATATATATATATATATCATGTAGTTTGTAAACATGCCGTTTTATTTAGCTTCCACATGCATATATGAAGATGAATTTAATGTTTAATATATATAAAGTGGGTTCTATTGGGTTAACGATATATATATATATATATGTATGTATGTATGTATGTATGTATGAATTTATACCTTCCTTAAGGAAAAAGGACTTGACGCTTGTGCAGACCAATGTTATACGGTTGCGGCTATGAGTTGAAATGAAAAGGATGAATGCAAGAGAAAAGACTCAGGCAAGTGACCTAACTGTAGTGAAAATGGTAGTGTGCCTATTAAAATAAAAGTCTGAACGCGAAGGAAGTACTCAGGTGTATAAGTTACCCAACACAAAGAGAAGAGCATGGAACGTTGTGTGTAATATATGCAACAGGCAGAGGCTGTGTAAAATTTAAAGGCATGAGTCAAGTCAGGAAAATATGATTGTTCAGAATAGTTAGAAATAAAACAACAGGCATAGAAGAGAAAGGGATAGTAGGCACAGAAAACAAAATGAACAAAAATTAAAGAAGCTGAAAAGGCTGAATTGAAATATTGTTGTAACTATAAATGTAAATTTGTGAATTATTTTGTATTGTGTGTGATGCAAAGGCATGTCTCCAAGGAAAATAAAAACTCCAGTTGATATTGAAATGAGTGTATATATTGTTGTAACATTCTGAATATGTTGAGTTAGGAAATGAGTGGGTGAAAGGCAAAGAGTCGTGTGTTTTCACTTCATATTCCCATAGAGAATTCAAACAACCATGAATTTATCTCTATAAATAATGTTTTTGTAATATCCATAGAGAAGTTAGAGAGTGGAAGAATGAGAGTGAGTAGATAAATATGTTGTGCACATCCAGAGCTGATATAAAGTAGATATGAAGGCTGAAGGGGCAGAAGTGAAGAAGGAGTAAAACAGAGCTAATATCCTAGTAAATCAACATATGATTTTATTTTAGTGTGACGGAGTTGGTGCTTCCATATCAAGGTGTAGCTTGATAGGTGTTAATTTGTAGCTAGTTGAGGTAGGAGACCCCTGTGGGTTGTAGCTTGCATAAAATATATAGGAGTTGGATCTTCCGTGCAAGTTGTGTCTTGCAGAAATTGAGGTAGTAGCCTCCTCTAGGTTGGAGCCTACAAAAAATCAGTTGTGAGAGGGAGTGGGAGCTTGCCTTTGCATAACAAAAATAATAAGATGTGGTTTTCTCCCTTATGGGTTTCCAATTATATTTGTTGTCTATATACATGATGATTATGTGTTGATGTGTTGCATTTAATCTACTTATCACTTGCTTCTCACATATTAAGTTTTTTTATTCATTATATATTAAGTTGCTTATGAAATGGAGGTGTAAATAAGTTTAAATAAAAAGTTTAAATTTCCATCAATGTACTAAACTAATTCACTCCCTGCCCCCCTCTCAGTTTAGCTAAGTGTTCATCACGGATTGGAATTCTGTAAAAACTGGCCGCAAGTACACAGACTGCATTTTTCTTTGTATCAATTTCACAACCAAAGGAGGAAACGATGACACGTGGCACGTGATACAAGTTCACTCTACTGAACCAGTCCACAAATAGGTGATTGTGGGAGATTGGGGATAAATTTTCCTTGAAGAATCCAAATCAAGTCAGACCTGTGGCATTCAAAAGAAGATTTATAGGGCTACTACATAGCCAAATTTCAGATATTGAAGATTTTAAATAACATAGATGATTTAGTTTCAATATAGAGCTCCTCAAAATCAAGAAAAAGGGTGTATTGTTTTCTCGAATTTCTTGAGTCTTGTGTGAAAAATAAGTTTGAAGTGATTCCAAGGGAATATTGAAGCATAGATATCTATATTTGGTTATAAAATGCCACCTAAAAAGAATTCAACAACCATTAAGCCTTCAGAAGCCTCTATTATGACTCATGAAGATGAATAAGCGCTACATGACATATCAAAATTACAAGAGCAAGTGCACCAAATTTCGCTCTCACAAAGAGCATACAAAATGAAATGGAAGTTTTGAAGAAAGGCATGGAAGCTAAGATGGATGGTTTGAAGAAATGCATGGAAGCTAAGATGAATGGTTTGAAGAATGGCATGGAAGCTAGATGGATGGCATGGAAGCTGGCATGGAAGATAAGATGGATGACATGGAAGCTAATATCGATGAAAAAATGAAAGACAACATGGAAGACATGAAGAATGATAAAAAAATAGACATGGAAGGTTTGATGACAAGGTTAATACAACAAATTATTCCTAATGGCGGAAAGATAGTAGAGGAAATTCATTGTGAGAACAAAATAAATGTTAATTGTGATTTCATAAACTCTAATGTTGGATTGAAGAACCATCATATTCCAAAGATGGATATGAGGAAGTTTGATGGCAAGGATCCCATAACATGGATACTAAAGATGGAGCAATATCTTGATCTCAATAATGTGCAAAACACACAAAAGTGTACACATTGCAACTTTACATTTAGAACAAAATAATTATATGAATACATTATCCCTGCGTAAAAAATTGTCACTTGGTCACTTTTTACGGAGGAAATGATATCACATTATGACGACACAAAGAGCAACACCTTCTTTAGCCAATTGATAAATCTCAAACAAAAGGGTTCAGTGGTGGAGCACATTGAGGACTTCTAAAAATTGAATATAAGGGTAACTGATATTCCAAAGGAAAAGAAGATTGATGTCTTCATAGGGACTTTAAAGGATAATGTCCAACATGAAGTTCATGTTTGGAAACCTAATTCATTAGAGAAGGAATTCAGGTTGGAAAGAAAAATTGGATGTAAAACTATGGTGACATGGAATCCTAACACTCACATCTATAAAGATGGAAGTGTTGCTAATCCTAGACTTCCACAACCTACAAGGTTGACACCACAACAACTGGAAGAAAAAAGAGCAAAAGGGCTTTGCTACAGTTGTGATAGAAAATACAATAAAGGTCATAAGTGTGTTGAGAAGAAATTATTTTACATAGATTGTGAAGAGGAGGAAGAAAATGAACAAGAAAATTCAAAAGAAGATGATATACACCAGGAAAAAACCCTAGAAGAATAAGAAATGAGTCCTACCATATTGTGCAATGCATTGGAAGGAATTACCACTCCTCAAACTCTCAAGATAGAAGGACATATCAAGAAGAAAAAGGTAATAATGTTAAGTGATTTGGGTAGTACCCATAATCTTATTCATTGTAAGGTAGCCAAGGAATTGAATTTTTTCCTATATACAACACTAAAATTTCAAGTGATGGTTGCAAATGGAATTACTATAAATTTCTCTGGAAAATGCCATAATATCAAGCTAACCATGGGGGAATATGTATTGAATATTTCAATTCTTTCCATTCCAATGGGAGGTGCTGATGTTGTACTAGGAGTATAATGGTTACGATATTTGGGGACAATAGCTTTTAATTTCCAAGAAATGTTCTTGAAATTCTTTTTGGAAGGAAAGAAAATCGAATTACGGGGTATGAAAGGGAAGACAGGAAAGATAATAAGCTCTAATTTAGTAACAAAGCTTCTTAAGAAAGAACGATGAGGCATAATTGAAAAATTATGTTAACTAGATGTTCCAGGAAGTGTTCCTCCAAACATCAGGCCTTACAGATATCCTTATGTCCAAAAGAGAGAATTTGAATGTATGATTGCAAAAATGTTAAAGGCTGGTATAATTCAACCTAGTCAAAGTTCTTTCTCTGCTCCAGCAGTATTGGTGCACAACAAGGATGGATGATGGCACATGTGCTTGGATTATAGGGAGCTCAATAATATCAATATTAAATATAAATTTCCCATTCCCGTGATTGATGGATTATTGAATGAACTACGTGGAAAATTTTATTTTACCAAGTTGGATCTTAGTTGAGGATATCATCAAATTAGAATGAGGACTGAAGATATTCCAAAAACAACATTTCGAACTGATGAGGGTCATAATGAATTTTTGGTGACGCCTTTTGTCCTTACCTATGCACCTTCTACATTTCAAGGGTTGATGAATTCCATTTTCAAAACCTTCCTTAGAAAATTTGGGCTAGTATTTTTTGATGACATACTAATCTACATCAGGTCTTGGAAGGATAATGTTCAACATGTTGACAGGGTGCTCAAACTATTCGAGGAGAAACAATTATTTGAAAAAAAAATACAAATGTTTCTTTGGAGTACAAGAGGTGGAATATTTGGGTCATATTGTATCTCACGAGGGTGTTAGCAGACCCTAACAAAATTAAAGAAATTAATGAATGGAAAGTCCCCACAACCATAAAGTAGTTGCGAGGATTTCTTGTGTTAACAGGGTATTATCGCAAGTTTTTTAAGAATTATGGGATAATAGCAGCACCTCTAACAACATTATTGAAGAAAGATGCATTGTCATGGAATCTTGAAGCAACTAAGGCCTTTGAACATCTTAAAGAGGCAATGTGACTAGCACCAATCTTAGCTACCCAAGACTTCACAAAAACCTTTATTGTGGAATGTGATACCTCAGGAAATGGAATTGGTGTTGTTTTAATGCAATAAGGAACACCCGTTTCTTTTGAAAGTCATACAATCAAAGGGAAGTATTTAAAAAAATCTATTTATGAGAAGGAAATGCTGGCAATACTACATGCAAAAAAGAAATGGCGACCTTACCTAATGGGAAGACACTTCAAGGTAAAAAGTGATCATGATAGTCTTAAGAAATTTTTGGAACAAAGACTATCTTTAGAAGACCAACACAAATGGGTCACAAAGATATTAGGTTATGACTTTGAAATAATCTACAAAAAAGGGAAGTTAAATGTTGTTGAAGATGCACTCTGAAGAAAATATGAAGAGGTGGAAGCATTGCTTTGTTCCATTTCTATTATCCAACTAGATTGGATAGTTGAAGCAAGGGATGAATGTAAGAAGGATGAACAAGTGTGGACACTCATTTAGAATTTGTAGCAAGATCCTAGTGCATCTGATACATTTAGTTCGAAATTTTTTTCCTTATGGTACAAAGATCTCTTATATTTTTGTAAGAGTTCCAAACAAAAACTAAAGATTATTTTGGAATTGCACACTTATCCTTTAGGAGGACACTCGGTGAAGAAATAATTTTTTGGGATGACCTTAAATCTGATATTCAAAATTTTGTGGCAAAATGTTTGGTTTTCCAACAAAATAGAGTTGAGAGAATTAAGATCTCATTTCTTCTACAACCTTTATCCATTCCATGTCAACGTTGGGAGGATATTTCAATGGATTTTATTACATGTTAATTAAGTCTAAAGGAAAGAGTATCATCATGGTGGTAGTTGATAGAATTACCAAGTATGCACACTTTTGTGCATTATCTCATCCATTTAAAGCAAGTACGGTTACTAATGCATTTATGGAAACAATTCAAAAGCTACATGGAAACCCAAATATTATTGTAAGTGACAGAGATCACATATTTACTGGAAATTTTTCGACGGAATTATCTTTTTGTTTGGGTACTCAACCAGCTCATGGCTCTTCTTATCATCCTCAATCCAATGGTAAAAATGGGATAGTGAATAAATATTTGGAAGGATATCTTTGTTGTTTTGTATCTGATAAGAAAACACAATGGGTCAAGTTGTTACCTCTCGTTGAATGGTGGTATAATACTCCCTTCCATACTGCAGCAAAAATGACCCCATTTATGGAACTTTATGGATATCATCCACTGTCCATCACATATTCTTTAAGAGAAAATTCTAAGTTTCAAGCAGTGGAAGATCACATCGAGCATCAACAAGAAGTTCTCTAACTCTTAAAGGATAACCTAAATTTGGCACAAAATCAGATGAAACAATAGGAAGATCAACATCACAACGAGAGAAGTCTTGATGTAGGAGAATGGGTATTTTTATGGATACAACCATATAAAAAAATGTCCCTCAAGCAAGCTAAGAAGGATAATAAATTATCGCCAAAGTACTATGGTACTTACAAGGTGTTGAAAAACATTGGTACTATGGCATACAAATTGGAGCTTCCTGCTTCTTCGCGAGTGCATCCAATTTTCCATGTTTCATGCTTAAAGAAGGTTATAGGGGACAAACTTCCAATTCAAACAATATTTCCAGATTGTTGTGAGGAAGGAAAAATCATATTGGAACTCGAAGTAGTCACCAAAATAAGAACTCGATAGCTATGAAATCGATCAATTTCAGAGTATCTCATAATGTTGAATAACTTAACCACTGAAAATTCTGCATGGGAGGATGAGAATTTTACACAGAAGCATCCATAGCTACTCAAGTGTTGAGGAAAACACTTTTTTGAAGGAGAGGGGCATGTTAGGTCACTATATTACTATTATAGTCCCTTATAGTGTAACCCCCTTATTGTGATTATTGTACCACTGTAACCCCAACATTGTTATTATTGTGCCCTTGCATTATTATTGTTAGGTCCGTTAGGATTATATTGTGACCCCATGGACTCCTATATATAGAAGGATATCTTGTCATTTGTATCATCGAAGAATTTTTTATTTATGTGATGTAAAGGAGGTTGCCCCCTCGAAGTGGCTTATTTCTAAGGCATTGATATCTCTTTTCTTCTATTTTTGGAGCTGGTTTCATAACAAAAAACTGTGTTGAGCACATGTGAGCTAAAGCTCCAGGTATATTACAAGGCTTAAACAAAATGATTACAATGTTACAAGTCTTCAATCAAGAGTTAAATTCAAATATTTGACTATCCAAAAAACCAATCTATCAATATCCAAATGATGATCCCAATAGTCAAATCTAATCAACAAGTAAAATCTACCATTTATGTCAAATTCAACATCAGTCAGTAAAACATTCCTTAACTAGTCCTCAAGTCAATAATAAAGAATATCCAAATCATCTTAGTCAAAGGTTGAAATACTCACCCTCTTTTTCTAGTCAAAGTCAAGTCAAAATATTCCCATTAAAGGAGAGAGAATATGAAGTCAAACTTGCGGTCAAAATATAGCCAAATGTCTATGGTCATCTCAAGTCAAATAGCCCTAAAAAATTTGGTTCATCCACATAAAATTTTGGCCACCAAAAATAAAATTTTTGAAAGTAAAAACATGAAGTCAAACTTTATCAATAGCTAGTCAAACTATCCAAATAGAAAAGTCAGACAGATTTAACAATTTATCTTCTTCCCTTTGCACGTGTGAGCTCAACTACCTTTCTTTAAACCTATATGAAATAATAAAAAAAGGAGAGAGGGAGTGAAGGTGTGTTGATGTGATTGACAAATGAGGTTCCCTTGACTTGTATTTATATGCCTCTTTGGAGACCCAAATTATGACTTTAGGTCGACCTGAGATTTTCTGCACTTGTGGGTTTTCAAGTAAATATAATATTTTTCCTTGACTAAATTAAATTTTTCAAAGGGAAAATATGGTTGTATTCGGATGAGGAAGGATTCGTAAAGGAGGGAATTTGTCCCTCATCTTCCATATCAACAGTCGCTCTCATCTAATGAGGAATTTCTGACTGCATCATGAATCTCATCTAAAATATCTTGTCATCATTGTCACTTAATCAAGTCATGTATCTTCTATTCTTATATTTTTCCATCTGTACTCATATTTATTCATATCTTCTCATATATTGAACACTCTTGAATCTAAATAACAACAATTTTACATCATAGTAGATATGAAGCTAGCAACCTCTATCTAAGGAGAATTGGCATGGTACAGTAAGGAACACATATATATAATTTATTTCTAAAATTTCCAACTTGACCCTCAAGAGCCAATGGTAGAACACTTGAATCCTCTTAGTTTTGAAGGCTGATACTTACCGTAAATTCTAAGGATCATTTTTATCCCCAGTCACCTCACCCATTAGCGAGATGGGCAGTAATCAAAACATGCCCATCTTGTGGGTAAAATGTAAATTAGGGTATACTCTCTCAATTCCCAAAGTTGAAAATAGGAAGGATGCTACTTGCCGTGTGGTAAGGATCTTAGATATCCTATTGTGAGAAAATAGGAAAGATACTACTTTCTGTGAGGTAAGGATCACAACTATCCTATTGTCCAGAGTTCCACAACCCCACGAGCTCCCTGGTTCAATTTCTCACCCTAGGATCTCATACATGGGGGAATACCATAACTTAGTGTACTCAATTAGCTAGGAATATTTCCTAAGAGTTTCACATCCATTAGTCCAAACTACTCTCTGAAGACCAAGAACTTCACTTTTGGAAAAGCCTTGGTGAGTATGTCTATTATCTCCTCATTAGTCAAAATATAATGGAGACCCATGACTCCTCTTTTCACCATGCCTAATATGTAATGATATATGATCTCAATATTATTGGACTTGTCATGGAACATGGGATTCTCTATTAGTAACATCCCATTGTTGTTGTTGTAATATATCAACATCGTATTTAGGAAATAATCAAACAACTCTCCAAAGAGCTTCATCAACCATGCTTCCCCACATCTAGCCATGCTATCAATAATATATGTTACCTTTGGAATTATTAAAGCTACAAAAATTTTCTTCCTTCTCATCCAACATATCATGGTAGAACCCAAAATGAATCAAGACCTTGAAGTTCTCTTACTGTAAATAATGTTTCAAGCCTAGTCAACATCATTGTACCCATGAAGCCACACATCTTTGGAAATATATATCAAACCAAGATTAATTTTCTCATGCAAATATCTAACCATATGATTGGAAGAAAACTAGTGTGCATGAAGAGGCTCACTTATGAATTGACTCAAAGTGTTAACTATAAAACATATGTCCTGAGAGGTGTTCACATGAAACATCAATGCCCTAATAAATTTTCGATACTTAGAGGGGTCCGCTAACTCAGGTCCAACAACATATCCACGTAAATTCTTCAACTTGATCTCCATCAGTGTGGCCAAGGAATTACATTCTACCATTCCAAAACTTTCCAATAGTTGTATGACATATTTTCCTTGAGAAATTAAAGTCTCACCATGTCGTTGCCACACATTTAAACATAGGAAATAGTGCATCAAACCAAGATCTCTCATTTCAAACTCTGATACCAACTCCCTCTTATTCTCAATCATCCGAGTCTCACTACCTATCAAGAATAAGTCATCAACATATAAAACAAAAATCAAAGGCATACCTTGGAAAAATTTGAGGTAGATATTCAGATAACCATTGGTTCTCAAGAATCCAAACTTCAATAGGGAACTATCAAAGTTGACGTAGCAGGCTCTTATGGCTTTCTCCAAACCATATAATGCTTTCTTCAACCTACAAATATGAGTCTTCCAATGTTAAACTTTGAAGCCCAATTGTCTCTCAATTAATACTTCTTCATGTAGAATGACATGGAGAAATGTGGTATTCACGTCCATCTGGTGAAGAGTCCATCCTTAACTCATAGCAAGGGAAACAATTGGTCTAATGGTGTTGTAGCATGAAATAGGTGAAAATATTTCATTATAATATCCTCCCTTTTTCTCAAATAAACCTATAGCAATGAAGCTTGATTTATATTTATCAATACTTCTATCAGCTCCATGCTCAATCTTGTACAACCGCTTCAATGTCATGGCAAACTATCCTTTGGGTCCTAGATCAAACTCCCACACATAATTAATCATAATATAAAAATAATATTTTTTAATGGCATCCTTCCAAACATGTTATTTCAATGCTTCTTCAGAGGTGGGAGGTTTCACCTATATGATGTTGCTCATAGCTACAATGTACCCACGATACCAACTTGGCTTCTTTCTTTCTCTAAGGCTCATTTGCAAACAACATCTCTCTTAAAATTATACAATGCATTATGAATAAAAATGGGTCTCTTCCTATTAGGGGGATCATATGGAAAATGATCTTGAGGGTCCATAGGCTCAATGGTATCATCAATAATATACCTCTCATATTTTGGCACAGAAAGGACCTTTTAGTAGGTCCATGTCATCATCCTTATTCTCAATAGGAGGAGGCAGAGGTAGGTCCCTCAATTTTCCAAGGAAAACATCTTCATCAAAATTTGAATCCCTGCTAAAGTCAATTTTCCTTTCACTAGACACATATATTCTAAAAAGGCCTTATAATTTTCACAATTTCAACCAAGCCTACCTTTGTTTCTGGTGGATTCCATCTTGTTCCTCTTATCCTTAAACACAATAAAATACACAGGGAATCCAAATATCATTAGATGAAAAAAATTGGGCTTCACACCTATAAACACTTCTTAAAGATTTTTTTCATCTAGGGGTTGATGATGAACCCTATTTTTAACATAGACCATTGCATTTGTGCCTTCCCCTCAATGAAACTTCGATGTATTTTTATCATGCAACATGGCTTGGGTAGCTTCCATGATAGAATTTTTCTTTCTTCCATATATACCATTATACTCAGGATTATATGGTACAATAGTATCTTTCTTGATTCTAGCCTCCTTACAAAATTCAATGAACTCATTTGAGTTATATTCTCCACCATTTCCATACAGGAAACTTTGATTCTATTCCATGTTTGATTCTCTCTCAAAGCCTTGATCTCTTTGAACATGTCAAATTATCTATCCTTATGCTTCAAATATAATATATATGTTATATGTTACGTACCTATATTACTAGTTTAGTCCCTTATTTTTGTTGGTGTACCCCCTTATTTTTATTGTTGTACCCATGTTGTCCCCATATTGTTATTATTGTGTCCCATAAAAGCTCACTATTGTTATTTTTGTGCCCTTACATTATTATTCTTAGGTCGGCTAGGATTATATTGTGACCCTATAGACTCCTATATATAGAACATACGTTTTTTTATTTGTATCATCCAAGAATTTTTCATTTATTTAATGTAAAGGATGTTTCCCCCTTGAAGAGGCATATTTCTAAGGATTTCATCTATATTTTTTTCTATTTTGTGAGTTGGTTTCACAACATTTGGTGGGAGAGATTTGGATTCTAGGGCTTCACTGCTGCAAATAGGTCATCATGGAATTTTCGCTATAACATTTTCTCTACGACGGTTCAGAAGCTAAAAAAAAAGAAAACCATTTGAGCTGAAATCCTAAGGAACGTTGTGTAAAAATTTCATATCTTGGTTCCCAATATTTTTGGAGATATGATCTATGGAAGTTAGGATTTTGGTAGGCTCTATAATTTCATTTCAAACAAGTGACCGAGGGAAAATTGTCGTAACTTTCGTTTGAAGGATACGATTGGAATTATATAAAAAGTGGTCTAAATTGCAAGTATTTTGGTTTCTTTTGTATCGATTTCAGACCTGAAGGTCAAAAAATTGACATGTGGCATGCTGTACAAGTTCTCTCTAGTCAACGAACCTATAATTAGGTTATTCTCGGAGATCGGGCATAACTTGGTCTTCAAGAATACAAATTAGGTTTGACCTATGGCATTAGAAACAAGACTCTGAGGGCTACTATATAACTGAAATTTAGATATTGAAAATCTCAAATCGCAGATATAATTCAGGTTCAATATCAGCCTCCTAAAAAGAAAGAAAAAGGTGTGTATTTGTTTTTTTTTTAATTTCATAACGTTTGCTTGAAAATGGAGTTTGAAGTTATTCCAAGTGCATATTGAAGCATATATATAAGTATCGGGTTCTATAATGTCTCACAAAAAGTAATTCGACACCTATTAAGCCCTCAAAAGGCTCTACTATGAATAATGAAGAGGAATAATTTCAACATGATTTACCAAAATTACGAGACCAAGTGCAACAAATCTCGCTCTCGCAAAAATTAAACAAAACTGAAAGGGAAGATAAATGTTGTTGCAAATGCACTCTCAAGAAAGGACGAGGATGTGGCCTAATTGATTTATGCCATTTCTATTATCCAACCAAATTGGATAAACAAATCAATGGAGTAATGGAAGAATGATGAAGAAGTGTGGGCACTCATTCAAAAGTTGCAGCAAGATCCCAATACATTTGATACATTTAGTTGGAAAAATGATTCCTTATGGTACAAATATCACTTATATCTTGGTAATAATTCCCAACTAGAAAAAAATATTCTTTTGGAATTGCACAACTCTCCCTTAGGAGGACACTCATGATTTTTATAGACTTACCACAAGGTGAAGAAAGTAATTTTTTTGGATGGCCTTGAATCTTATATTCAAAAGTGTGTGGTGGAATGTTTATTTTCACGGAAAAATAAAGTTGAGACAATTAAGACCCCGGGTCTACTACAACATTTATCCATTTGAGTTCAACGTTGGGAGGAGGTTTCAATGGATTTTATCACATGTGTACCCAATTCATAAGGAAAGAGTGTCATCATGGTGGTAGTGGATAGGCTTACCATGTATGCACAATTTTTTGCATTATCTCATCCATTTAAAGGGATTACAATTGCTACTTCGTTTATGGAAACAATTCAAAAGCTCCATGGAAATTCAAAGATTATTGTAAGCAACAGAGATCCCATTTTCATTGGAAATTTTGGGACATAAATATTTTTTTGTTTGGGTACTCAACTAGCTCAGAGCTCATCTTATCATCTTCAATCCAATGAGAAAACTAATATAGTGAACAAATGTTAGGAAGGATATCTTTGGTTCTTTTCATGTAATAAACAAACACAATGGGTCAAGTGGTTACCTCTAGCTGAATGGTGGTATAACACTTTCTTCCACACTGCAGCAAAAATGACCCCATTTATGGCACTCTATTGATATTATCTAGCATCCATCACATCATATGTAAGATAAAATTCTAAGGTTCAAGCAGTGTAAGATTACATCGGGAATCAAAAAAAAATTCTCCAACTCTTAAAGGATAACCTAAATTTGGCACAAGATCGAATGAAACAACAAGTCGATCAACATCACAATGAGAGATTTTTGATGTAGGTGACATGGTATTTTTACAGATTCAACCATATAAACAAATGTCCCTCAATCAAGCTAAGAATGATAATAAATTATCGCCAAAGTACTATGGTCCTTCCAAGGTGTTGCAAAATATTGGTACTATGGCATACAAATTGGAGCTTCATGCTTCTTCCGGAGTGCACCCAATTTTCCATGTTTCATGCTTCAAGAAGGTTATAGGTGACAAAATTCCAGTTCAAAAAATATTTCCAGAACTTGATGAGGAAGGAAAATTAATATTATAACCTGAAGAAATCATGGAAACAAGAACTTGACAGCTACAAAATCGATCAATTTCAAAGTATTTCATCCAATGGAATAAATTACTGACTAAATATTCCACATGGGAGGCTGCGAATTTTATATAGAAGAATCCAGAAGTACTCAAATGTTGAGGACAACACTTTTTTGAAGGAGAGGGGAGTGTTAGGTGCCTATATTACTAGTGTAGTCCCTTATTTTTGTTAGTGTAGCCCCCTTATTGTTATTGTTGTACCCATGTAGTCCCCATATTTTTATTATTGTGCCCCATAAAAGTCCACTATTGTTATTGTTGTGCCATTACATTATTATTGTTAGGTTGGCTAGGATTATATTGTGACCCCATGGAATCATATATATATAAAGGAGGTTTTGTGATTTGTATCATCCAAGAATTTTTCATTTATGTAATGTAAAGGAGGATGTCCGCTTGAAGAGGTTGATTTATAAGGTGTTGATCTATCTTTTCTTATATTTTGTTACTTGGTTTCATAACATTATCCTAATGAAATCATCAATAAATATTATATAATAGAGGTAGCCACCAAGGGATTTCACAAGCATGGGTCCACATAGGTGAGAGTGGATGAGTTGTAGAATATCATTGGTCTTGATTTTGCTAGAGGGTAAAGGTCACCTTCTCTTCTTTCCACTAGCACACCCAAGTCATATATAATCATGGCACGATTGAACATCAAGCATACCATAAAAAAATATTCTAGCATTAGACAGGGCTTCATAGTGTAGGTGTTCCAAACGTAGGTGGCATAGATGACTTTGATGATTTCTATCATAAACCCATGCGCATAGTGGTATTTTGTTGAATCCTCCATTGAATCTATAGGAATCATTCATGCAGGAGTACATAGGCCATGTGAGTACCTTTCCTCTTATGAAGGAAACTCTCATCCCTTTATATTTTAAAATAGATATAGATACCAAGTTATTCTTTAATCCAGGAACACACATAGCTTCATGAAGAAGAATAGATTCCCCAAAGTCCAAATGAGATTTAAAAAAAAAAAAAGACCTTCATTGGATATCTAGGATTTTCAACAAGGATTATACTTATATTAGACTCCCTCTCAACTATATTTGAGAGCATGGAATTTTTAGGGGATATAATTCATAGGTGGGCTAATTTTCCATGATTTTTCAACAAAAAAATATTTTCTAATTTCCATTTTTTATAAAAATTATTCGTTCAAATTTTAAAATATTAAATTATTTTAACTTAAAAATTGCCAACATTATATAGAGACTATATGTAAAACCATTATAATTTGGAATAATTTTACAAATACATAAATAAGAATTTTATAGTTTACATATTAGGGACTAGTGAGATTCACCAATATTTTTAAAATTCAAGATAATTTTCCATCCTTAAAATTTTCCCTATTTGAGATGACTTCTTGATACTAAGAGAAATGTCTAGAAGCCCCAATATCTACCAACCAACTATCATAAGAATATGGAGGAGAGGAAAAATAAAGGGAATAAATAGTAATATATTCAGATTGAGTGACAACAACATTATTTTCATACCTTGACTTAGTTGATCTATTTTGTGGATAATATCCTTCATCACTGTTATTAGGAGCATCTCTTATTCTTCTATAACATCTCCTTCTTTTTTCATTTCCTTTTATTCTATCATCACCTCGTCCTTTATGAATACACCCGTTGTTGTTGAGCCCACGGTTGGATTATAGAGAATCTATCTTTTCTAGGAAGTCTCACGCATAGTGACTATGCTTATCGAAATTATAACATTCAACTTTTGATAATTCCCTAATGAATCTTCTATTGGAATCCCTAGAATCTGGAGTAATATTTTTTTATGATCTCCCTCTTCCTTTCTCTTGTGTTTGGTAGCAAATGCAAATGGATTTTCTTCAACATGTTTTTGAATCCTGTGTATAGAGAACATCCTAGTTTCCTCTTGAGTGTATTAACCAATTATCTCATCAAATGTTGGGAACTTTTCATTGTTTCTTATAGCAGTAATGAAGGTTTCGTAAATAGGAGGAATGGCTTGAAGAGTTACCAAATCTAGCTCTATATCAGATATATTTTCACCAATAGTCCACAATTGATCGCTTAATTGGGATATCCTCATGGCATAGGATTGAACTAATTCCCCCTTATTCATTTTCATGAGCTTCAGTTAATTCTTCAAGGGGAGGATGTGATTCAAATTTTTGACCTCATAAATCCCAGCCATCCTACCAAAGGTATCCTTATACTTCAATTTTCCAACATAAGTAAGAAAATGATATTTCAAAGAATCAATAACAATTTTCTTGGCTTTGAGCTCAGGTTTCTTAAATTTCATCTTGGATGCAGTAGTGTAATATCCCTAGTTTGCTATGTTTTTATTTGAAATTTGAACAAGTCCAAAAGGGTACAATGGACCCCAATGGAGAACATTTATGTGGATTTATTTTATTATTTAAATTAATAAAATATAATGGAAAAATTATGTGCAATGAATATTTTGAGATTTGAGATCTAAAAAAACCAAATCCATGGGGATGGATAAGATTGTAAGACTTTCCCAAAACTTCCAGAAATACTTGGAAGGAATAAAATAAGATACTAAAATTAGATTGGAGATAAATATCTAATTTTCCCAATAAAGAGGAAATTATTGGGAAGAGGTGGAATAAATATGGAAAAGCGGAAAAACTAGCTTTAAATGTATATTTATGGAAGAAACAAAGGGAAAGCCTAGACAACAGAAATACAACATCCTGAATTAACTAGACGCAGTTAAGGGAAACAAGTTGGGGAAAGAAAAGCTTAAATAAGTTCTTTCAAGATAGACAAGGGGTTGTCTATCGCTGGCGCAAAGGATCTCTGCACGGGGATGAGTTAAGGAGAAAGCACTCTAAGGTTGGGAGGAAACTAGTCAGACCTAAGTGGTATGTACATTCAATTGGAAATGCTTTGTTCTTCTCAAAACTTTAATGTTGTGATGCATTATGAACAGACATAAAATAGTTACGTTAATGTGAGCTGCTAAGTTAAATTATGTGTTTAAATAATTGAGAAATTATTAGCTACAATGATAAGGGAAGGATCTATAAATTTAATAGATTTCACTTCAAAAAAATTAGTGAAATATGTATGGTTGTATAGATAGATTCTATAGAGGACCAACTCTCAGAATGTCCAAAAGCCAGTAATGGGTTTGGATCTGAGGTTAGGTACCTCAGAGAAATTTTAGTGTGAGTTAGATTTCTGGTATTATGCTGTCAGAAGTACATTGAAGGAATTCTAAACAGAAATTGAGATACATTAACATTCAATCTTATTACTTCATTGATTTCTATACGAAAAATAGGTATTCAAAAATTAATCTACTAAAATGGATTAACCAGGTATTGTATACTGTCGTATTTACTATTTGGTATTCAAAATATTATAATAAATACAAATCATAAATAGACGATTTAAACAAAGAATATAATGACATGCATGTGTAATAATTTCACGTTTATACTAAGAATTAGAAAACGAGAGCATAGTTAGATTTGGAAATTTTCTATCTGAATATACAACAAAAGGGGGAAGAATATTTTCTATAAAGAGTTGAAATACTATGCGGCTCTAAGATTTTATATGAGAATCATGCCCAATTAATAACTAGAAAAGTATTCATATATATATATAAATATACAGGTATATAGAACAAATTTTCTAGTAGAACCTGTTTGCTAGTATATATATATATATATATATATATATATATATATATATATATATATACTTCCATAAAGAAAAATTATGATAACTAGGAATCCAAAGGTCCTTATGGAAGGATAAATAAAATAAGTTTCATGATACACATTTACATCCAAGAAAAAATACAGATAATAATCTATTCTCGTTATAATTACAAGTAGAAAAAAAAATTACTTTTAAGGAATTTTGTTCCATAGGAAAATGAAATGTAAAATAGAGTTATGAAATGATAATTCGATTTTGATTCTTCGCAGAAATTCGTGACCAACCTGAACAAGAAAGGTGGACCTAGATAATGTTGGGGAAATTTTAGAGTAAAATAGTCCATCACTATGATTAGGTGAGGCCATTGCCTGTAATAATAAATAAAATGAAAGTCAATATCAATCTCATCTATAATTAGAGGATTTTTAACAAACACAAAAGATGTGATCAAGGTAATCTATAATACCTTGTTGATGGTGAAAGTAGGAGAAGAGTCTGTCATAGTTAAGACGAGGTCGGTACTGTACAAACCATCACATAAGGTGGTTTTAAAAAAAAGGAAAAACATTTGAAGCAAAAATTGTTTTAACGTTATCTCTAAGGGATGAAATTACGATAAGCGTAAAAATATCTAAATACGTTGGGTATTTTATAAACTTTAGAAAACCTTTACAACAATCTGTATAAGATGTGAATAAACAATGGGAAAAATGCTACCAATAATATCAAAGGAACTTGATAACCGACCTTGTGTGCGGTGGATGATTCTATTGATAAATGTCGAATTGTAGACCACACCTTCGAGCATCTACTTGTGTCGGAAATGAAATCCATCAAATGCAGATATCTGGAATGGAATTGACGAGATATCAAATAAATGTCGAGGCCATAATTGGAATGGACCACACCACCATTGTAAATACCTTCAGAAAAAAAAAAAATAAGAACAAGAACTTCATAATTTCATAGCAGAAGTTAATAATCTCATAAAAGAAATAAACTATGAGCATACCAGGTATTCCAGCGGACTTTCGTAAATTCAAGAGGAGTAAATGTGAATGACATGATGGTATATAGAAAAAGAAAAAGAAAATAGAGTATTAACTGGATGACTGAAATGGTGGAAGGAAGAGCACCTTCAGATAGTCACCATATGAGAGTAATGGAACGACACTGAACCAAGGCAACTACAAAAGGAATTTTAATAGGTAATATTAGGTAACGATATAAAAATAATTTGAAATGAAAATATCAAAATGAAAATAATTCGATAAGACAATAGGCAACATAATTAGTTACCTGGATTGAAAAATGAATTATGGAATTATAAGGAAATTCTGGGCCTCCCTAAGCAACGATTGTGAAAAAAGAAAACCGACAAGGTTGCAATTAGAACTGAGTGATGGAAAGAGACTATAAAGGTATACATTCCTCCTCCATCACTTGATAAGTTTACTATTCGATTTCTGCCAGGCGGCATAGGCCAAATGAGAAGGGTTCATACGATAATGAAAGGAGTTATGACCTTTCAAAACCATAAACTAAGCTTAATCTATGTCGTCCACGCATCGGTAGATCTGGCTTGTTACTTGACTCGACGAATTTAGCCACAGTGGAGCCATGTGACTGAGTACAAATTCATAATGAAATAGAGTACGAAGAAATATCAAACCTAGAATCATACCAAAACACAGATCCCATAGTCATTCAAGAGAATTATTACTGTGAGATGGGTCATTAATAGTTTAGAAATTCAAACTACATATGGCAGAGGAATTTATGATGTTAGGTGACTCAATATTTTCTGTTAAATGAGAAGGTGTTCCTTATGGCTTGAACAGTGGTTACAAATTGTAGTCGGAGAAGAACTAAGGACCCAAAAAGGATTTTAAGTGGTTGTAATCGTAAGTAAAGTAATGGAGCAAAAAAAGTTATATAAAAGGGTCCATTAGATAAGTTAGTGTAAATTAAAGATCACGTACATTGCTTGCCCAACGTTAATAATTCCCTATAGAGGTGGATTTGACTGCAACGTTAATAATATCAACAAGCTAAAATAATAATTCGACGGTCATGAGATAATACGAATTTATTAACTGGGGCACATATTAAAAGAAGCGCAATATACATAAAGATATAAATCCACCATTATAAGAAAAATAGAATATGATAAGGATGATTAATGCTAGAAGTATAAATATAAATTTTAAATTGTCAAATAATAAAGAAGGAGGTAGAAGTGAAACCCCATGTTCTAATATCCATGCTATTGTAGTGAAGATACAAACCACTACACTCGAACTAAATATATATATATATATATATATATATATATGTGTGTGTGTGTTTTTTAGGATTTTCTTAAGGGTAGTTAAAATTTTATACATGACTATTTTCTTCCTTAATTATAGAATGGACAATTTTATATTATATGTACTGGTTGGTGAATGGAACTAACATAGGGTAGGTTAGGGAAAATGATAAGGAACAATTTTATGAGGAGAGTACTGTCAAAAATAGTGAATGAATCTCTGGAACTTAAAATGGTAAATACGGTATCAAGGACAGAAATTGTTGGAAAGCAACAAATAATTATTAATACTAGATTTCTAAAGTAGTATAAAATGTAGAAATAATTTTATGCTGTGAAATTTTTTTTTTTTTAAATTGATGAAAATGAGAGGTGTTACAAATGGTATCAAAGCCCAAGTTAAAACACTGGGAAAATTAGGTGCTCACACCAAAAATTTTATGTTGTTGTAAACTTTTATGGAATTTAAATTTTTCTAATGTTTAATTTCATGTACAATGAATAGTGCTGAGGTATACAGTTGCGAACCATGACTGAAGGGGATGAGCTATATAAATTTTAAATTGTCAAATAATAAAGAAGGAGGTAGAATTCAAACCCCATGTTCTAATATCCATGCTAGTGTAGTGAAGATACAAACCACTACACTCAAACTAAAGATATATATATATATATATATATATTAATGTTTTTTAGGATTTTCCTAAGGGTAGTTAAAATTTTATACATGACTATTTTCTTCCTTAATTATAGAATGGACAATTTTATATTATATGTACCCGTTGGTGAATGGAACTAACATAGGGTAGGTTAGGGAAAATGATAAGGAAAAATTTTGTGAGGAGATTATTGTCACAACTAGCGAATAAATGTCTGGAACTTAAAATGGTAAATACGGTATCAAGGACAGAAATTGTTGGAAAGCAACAAATACATATTAATACGAGATTTCTAAAGTAGTATAAAATGTATAAATAAGTCTGTGTTGTGAAATTTTTTTTTTTTTAAATTGATGAAAATGAGAGGTGTTACAAATGGTATCAAAGCCCAAGTTAAAACACTGGGAAAATTAGGTGCTCACAATAGAAATTTTATGTTGTTGTAAAATTTTATTGAATTTAAATTTTGCTAATGTTTAATTTCATGTACAATGAACAGTGCTAAGGTATAAAATTGTGAACCATGACTAAAGGGGATGAGCTATATGTGGATTTGAGTGGTGGAGAAAACATGCTAGATCCAAATGCTCAATTAATGGCTATGTTGCATAGAATTAAAAGAGAAATGGCGTAGATGAAGAGACACAATGAAAGGCTATATTTAGCGAGTGAAGAAGAAGAAAATTTAATAAGAGAATTGACTTCCTGGAATAGTGAAGAAGGTGAATATTCCGGAAGGAAGAGAAAGGGAAGAGTGAATTTCTCAGAAGATTCTAAGGAAGATGATGCCTCTTGACAACAGTCTAGGAAGAACAAGGAATTGCAGGGTGAATTTCGGAAAATAAAACCTCCCTCCTATGATGGAGAGAAGGAGGAAGATGTTGAAGCGTGGCTTCTGAATATGATAAAATACTTTCACGTTTATGAATATGAAAGCAACTTGAGATCCAAGCTCGCTATCCATCAGTTGCAAGGTAAGGCTACCTTGTCGTGGGAAGAAACAAAGATGATCCATGTCATTGATGAGAAAAATGTTACTTGGGAGGATTTCAAAGTCAAGTTCAAAAATTGATACCTGAATGAATGTTATTATGATGATAAAGCCAAAGAGTTTCACAAACTCAGATTGGGATAGCTTATGATTGATGAGTTTGTAACCAAATTCACCAATCTGTTACGCTATGTACCTTACATAAGAGAGGAGAAGGAAAAAGTACAACGTTTTCTAAACTATCTACCTACTATATACAATGAAAATATAGATTTTGATAATCCCAACACCATGGATGAGGTGGTGCATAAGGTACGGCTATGTTATCAAAAATTCAAGGGAAAAGGTGAACAAGAAAAGAATTGGAAAAATAGAGAGAAGGGTGAATCCAACGAAAAGAAAACAAAACGAGCATATCTGAAGAAATTCGAGAGAAACCACCAAAGAAATAAGTTCAGTAAAATTGGAGAAACTCAAACTGCTCAATCACAAACAGGGTCCAAACAGATGAATGGAAACAATAAAAGAGAGGGGATAATTAAAATGAGAGACCTCCTAAAGTGTTGGTGGTGTGGAGAACCTCATTTATTGAGGGACTTCCTGCACAAAAACATTCAAACCATACAAGTATTGAGAGAAGAAACGATTGTTAATGACGTGGCAAGGGACATCCCCAAAATTAGTGTTGCTCTAGAAGATCGTCAAGAAGAACACTAGTCCACTATGGTTGAAGTAGAAGGTATGATTGTTGACCAATCTGTTTTTGTGTTAATAGATCCAGGTGCATCTTTAAGTTATATCGGTTCTCAAATGGTAGAAAGTAATTTCAAGTCAGAAAAATTTCAGCAGTCTTGGTTAGTGTAGTTGGCCACTAGTACAAAAATAAAAGTGACTCATAACCTACCCCAAATAGCCATAAACTTGAGTTGATACCAAACTAAATTAAATATAAATAGTCTGCCTTTAGGGTCTTATGATGTACTGGTAGGAATGGACTGGTCAGAGAAGCAGAAAACCATGCTAAACTACTTATACAAGACAATACATTGCATAAACAATGAAGGAAAACTTTTCATGGTAAAAGGAAAACCTAAACCTATATCTGTGAGACAAATTTCAGCACTTCAACTGAAGAGAATTTCTAGAAGAACTAGGACAGAAAGCAGAAGAAAATCCTTTAGAAACCTTACTTGCTATCAGAGAATTCAAAGATGTGTTTCCGAATGAAATTCCTCTTCTTCCCCCTAGGAGAGAGATTGATTTCTCAATTGGCTTAGTGCCAGGAGCAACACTAGTTTCAAGGGCCCCATACAGAATGAGTACTCTAGAACTGATGGAGTTGAAAACTCAACTACAAGAGTTGCTGGACAGAGGCTACATTTGACCAAGTGTGTCCCCATGGGTAGCACCAGTGCGGTTTTTGAAAAATAAAGACGGTACTTTCAGAATGTCTATTGACTATCGTCAATTGAATAAGCTAATAGTAAAAAACATATATTCTTTACCCAGGATAGATGATCTCTTTGACCAAGTTAGAGGAGTGACAATATTTTTGAAAATTGATTCAAGGACATGTTACCCTCAATTAAGAATTAAAGATGAAGATATAAGTAAAACTACATTTAGAACCAAGTATGGACACTATGAGTTTGTGGTCCTACCATTTGGGTTGACCAATGCACCTGCTACTTTTATGTGCTTGATGAATAGTGTCTTAAATAAATACTTGGACAAATTTGTATTAGTAGTTATTGATGACGTTCTGATTTATTCTAAGAATTAAGCTGAGCATATAGAACACCTTAGAATTGTTTTGAAAACTCTCAGGAAAAACAAATTGTATGCTAAGTTAAAAAAATGTGAGTTTTTCAAATATAAAATTAAATACCTAGGTCATATAATTTTAGAACAAGGGTTAGCAGTAGACCCAGAAAATTTAAAAGAAATAAGAGAATGGTTTGTACCTACTTATGTGTCTGCTATAAGATCCTTATGGGAATTGCAGGATACTACAAGAGGTTTGTGGAGGGATTTTCAGCCTTAGCTTACCCAATTACATCTCTACAAAAGAAATGAGTTAAGTTTGAATGGACCAGAAAATGTCAAAACAACTTTGATCAGCTAAAACTGAAACTTACAATAGCACCTATTTTAAAAATTGTTGATCCAGATTATGAATTTGTAGTATGCACAGATGCATGTGGAGAAGTATTAGGAGGAGTAATACTACAAGAAAATTCTGTTATAGCCTATGAATCAAGAAAAGTCAAGAAACATGAACATAATTATAGTGTTTATGATTTAGAACTAGCTGCTGTAATACACGCTCTAAAGATTTGGAGACATTATCTTTTAGGGAAAAAACTTATGCTGATGATAGATCACATCAGTATAAGGTATTTCTTCACTCAAACATATATGAATGCTAGACAAGCCAGGTGGTTGTCCTTATTTAGTGAGTTTTAGATGGAGATAAAACATATTGAGGGTAAGGAAACAAGATTGCAGATGCATTAAGCATAAATGTTTGGCAAATGGTGAGTAATGTTGCAAGTAGTGCCAATCTTAACATACAGGGAATAATACAAGAAGTGGTGAAACAAGACCAAAACTATGAAAAACTTTAGTTAGAAATGCTGAAAAAGGAAATGAAAGGGTATACAAAGAACCATAGAGGGTTAATTTGTTATAGAGACAGATTGTACATTCCTGATGTAGATTCCTTAAAGAAAGATGTTTTGGATGAGTACCATAAAAGACCCTATGTTGGACATCCAGGATACCAGAAATTACTTTTAGCTTTAAGAAATAATTTTTTCTGGGATGGAATGAAAAAGGATGTGGCTAATTACTTGGCTATGTATATTGAATGCCAACAGGTAAAGGTTGAACATCAACATTCAGCTGGGTTGCTAAATCCTTTACCCATCCCGGAATGGAAGTGGGAGACTGTTTCCATGGATTTTATTATTGGCTTACCAAGGACCAAATACCAACATGACTCTATCATGGTTGTAGTGGATAATTTGACTAAATATTCTCACTTTATACTTATACAGTCTACCTTTGGTACAACTCAAGTAGCAAATGTGTTTATAAAGGAGATTGTAAAATTGCATGGTATTCCTAGGATGATTATTTTAGATAGACATGCAAAGTTCACTGTAGCTTTCTGAAGGAGTTTTTTTGGAGGCATGGTCACCAAATTAAACTTTAGTACTACTTACCATCCCCAAAATAATTACCAAAATGAAAGAAAAAACCAGGTTTTAGAGGATATGTTAATGATGTATGTCATGGATGTGCCAACAAAGTGGGAGGACTATCTACATTTAGCTGAATTTTCCTATTAAAATAGCTTCCAATCTTCCATAAATATGAGCCTTTTTGAAGCACTATATGGTAGAAAGTTCCATACCCCTCTAAGTTGGAGTCGACCCGAAGATAAATTAATACATGGACTGGAAGCCTTTCAAGAAATGGAAAAATTTGTGAAGAAAATTTAGCAAAACATAGAAACAGCACAAGGCGGGCAGAAAAGCTATGTAGAAAAAAAGAGAATTAACATAGAATTCAGAGTGGGTGATCATGTGTATCTAAGGATTAAGCCTAAGAAAATTACTTTGCACATAGTAAGATGTGCAAAATTAGCTCCACGATACTGTGGAACTTTTGAAGTGATGGAAAGAGTTGGACCAGTTCCATATAAGCTGTCTTTACCCATTCATATTAAGGTTCATGATGTATTTCATGTTTTGTTATTAAAAAAATATGTCCATGATCCTACTCATGTTATTGATTGGAATGTGATATAGGTGGAACCAGAAGGTGAATTCCTTCCAGAGCCACTTCAAATATTGGCATGGGAAGAAATTGAGCTTTGGAACCGGACAGTGGCCAAAGTGAAAGTGCAGTGGAGGCACTTTGCACCTAAAGAGGCTACCTGGGAGCGAGAGGCTGATATGATGGAAAAATATCCATCACTATTTACACAGTGATTTTGTTATTTATTTTTTCAACACCAAGGACAGTGTTTATTTTTAGAGGGGGAATGTGTAATATCCCCAATTTGTTATGTTTCTATTTGAAATTTGAACAAGTCCAAAAGGGTACAGTGGACCCCAATGGATAACATTTATGTGGATTTATTTTATTATTTAAATTAACAAAATAAAATGGAAAAATTATGTGAAATGACTAGTTTGAGATTTGAGATCTAAAAAAACCAAATCCATGAGGATGGATAAGGTTGTAAGACTTTCCCAAAACTTCCAGAAATCCTTGGAAGGAATAAAACAAGATACTAAAATTAGATTAGAGATAAATATCTAATTTCCCCAAGAAAGAGGAAATTATTGGGAAGAGGTGGAATAAAGCTAGAAAGGCAGAAAAACTAGCTTTACAAGTACCTTTGTGGAAGAAACAGAGGGAAAGCCTAGGCAAACAGGAATACAACATCCTGAATTAACTGGACGTAGTTTAGGGAAACAGGTTGGGGAAAGCAAAGCTTAAATACATTGTTTTACAATAGACAAGGGGTTGTCTATTGCTGGAGAAAAGGATATCTGCTTGGGGGTGAGTTAAGGAGAGAGAACTCTATGGTTGGGAGGAAACTAGTCAGACCTAAGTGCTATGTACATTTAATTGGAAATGATTTATTCTTATGAAAACTTTAATGTTGTGAGGCATTATGAATAGTCATAAAATATTTATGTTAATGTGAGCTCCTAAGTTAAATTCTATGTTTAAATAATTGAGAAATTATGAGTTACAGTGATAACAAATTTAACATATTTAACAGATTTCACTATAGCAAAATTAGTGAAATATGTATGGTTGTATAGATAAATTCTGTAGATGACCAACTCTCAGAATGTCCAGAACCTAGTAATGGGTCTGGATCTAAGGTTAGGTACCTCAGAGAAATTTTAGGGTGAGTTAGATTTCTGGTATTATGTTGTCAGCAATACATTGAAGAAATTCTAAACATAAATTAAGATATGTTAACATTCAATATTAGTACTGCATTGATTTCTATACAAAAATAGGTATTCAAAAATTAATCTACTAAAATGGATTAAGCAGGTATTTCATACTGTCATATTTACTGTTTGGTATTGGAAATATTCTGAGAAATACAAAGCAGAAACAGACATGTTAAACAAAGAAAACAATGACATGCATGTGTAATAATTTTACTTTTATACTAAGAATTAAAAACGAGAGCATAGTCAGATTTGGAAATTTTCTATCTAAATATAAAACAAAAGGCGGAAAGAATATCTTTTGTAAAGAGTTAACATACTATGTGGCTCTAAGACTTTATATGACAATCATGCCCAATTAACAACCAAAAAAGTATTCGTATATATATAAATATACAGGTATATAGAACAAATTTTCCATATGTTCCGTCTAGTAAAACATGTTTGCTAGCAAGCAATTAATAATATATATATATATACTTCGGTAAAATGAAATTATGATAACTCGAAATCCAAAGGTCCTTATGGAAGGATAAATAAAATTAAGTTGCATGACAGACATTTACATCCAAGAAAAATTACAGATAATAATCTGTTCTCGGTATAATTACAAGTAGATAAAAAAAATTACAGTTAAGGAATTTTGTTCCATAGGAAAATGATATGTAAAATAGAGTTACGAAATCATAATTAAAATTTGATTCTTCACTGAAATTCATGACCAACCTAAACAAGAAAGGTGGACCTAGACAAGGTTGGAAATTTTTTAGAGTAAAACAGTCCATTACTATCATTAGGTGAGGCCATTACCTATAAGAACAAATAAAATTAAAGTCAATATCAATCTCATCTATAATCACAACATTTTTAACAAACAAGAAAAATGTGATCAAGGGAATCTATAATACCTTGTTGATGGTGAAAATAGGATAAGAGTCTATTACAGTAAAGAAGAGGTCAGTAATGTGCAAATTGTCACATAAGATGGTTTTAAAAAAAGAGGAAAAACATCTGAAGCAGAAATAGGTTTAACGTTATCTCTAAGGGATGAAATTATGATAAGAGTAAAAATCTCTAGATATGTTGGGTATTTGATAAACATAAGAAAACCTTTACAACAATCCATATAAGATGTGAATAAACAATGGGAAAAACACTACCAAGAATATCAAAGGAACTTTATGTTGAATTTTAGTTGAACTGAGAGGGGGGGGGGTGAATCAGTTCAATACATGCATGAGCATTTTTCAATTTTTCATCAGCTTATTTATAGCTTACTTTTATAATCAACCTTAGTATATGAACAGTATTAATATGTTGCAGCAAGTATTAAATTAATGTGACATTAAACTTATTATGAGAGCAGCAAACATTAAGCAGATTTGATAAATCATCTCAGCACATAGGCAACACAGATAGAGACAGAAGATATAAGTGGAAACACATAAAGGGAGAAAACCACATCTTACTATTGTTGTGATGCAAAGGTAAGCTCCAACTCCCTCTCACCACTATTTTTCTGTAGGCACCAACCCACAGGAGGCTCCACCCTCAATTTTGCAAGCTACAACTTGCAAGGAAGCTCCAACTCCCTTCAATTTTCTGCAGGCACCAACCTACAGGAGGCTCCAACCTCAGTCAGCTACAACTGAAAGCTATCAAGCTTCAACTTGGTAGGGAATCTCCAACTTCCTCAATTTATCACAAGAAATGTTTGTTGATTTACCTCAGATATCAGCTCTGTTCTATAGCATCTCTTTCTGCTCCTCTCTTCCTTGTCTTCTCTGCCTCAATATTTTATGATTTTCATTCTCTATCCTTACTCTCTCTTCTTTTTTTTATGCATATCAAGTTGATATTATATATAGAGTTCATTACATGACTGTTTGTATTCCACAAGGAATTTTGAGTAAACAACCATGACTCTTTGACTTCTGTCTTCTCATTCCTTTTTCCAACTCATTTAAATTTATAACAATCTGTACAAATTTCCATGTTACAATGGGATTTTTATTTTCCTTAGGATACTTTCCTTTGCATCACAAACAATATAAAACAAATAAAACATTTACATTTTTAGTTACAGTATATAAACTTCACTCACCCCTTGGCTAGCTGGTTTTGTTCTTTTTGTAGTAGTCATGCAACTGTCCTGCATACTTTGTTCATTGCTTTTCACATATTCCACCTGTTCACTGCACCTTTGAATCCTTTTGCTGCACATTTCTTCAACTCTGCAATCTCCAAGACACTCTATCTTCAATTCCAGATTCTATAAATCTGAGTTATCAACCTCCACTGCGTATTCAAAGTAGCTACTTCCATTGCATATTCAAAGTAGCTTCTTCCACTGCTTTGATAGCGGGGACTACCCATATCCCCAGTTTACCTTGGTCCCAACCTCAATCTGTGTGTGAATGCATCCAATTTTTTCTTGCCCCAATCTACTTCACATCTCAGGCAACTCACAACCTCCCTTTATTCTAGACTAGCAATTTCAACACTTAAATATGAGAGTGTTAATACCTCAAATCTCTGAGATTTGAGATATTAATTCCCAGCCCTTATGTTATGTGTTCAACTCCTCTGCGCTTCTAAAATTTAGCCAATTCATAGTCCCCATATTTTCATTGGGTACTGACTTCACAATCGTAATTATCTGGCCTACACCCTTAATACGCGACATAATACTTTAGGTTATTAAAACCATATTAATTGACCACCCCGGCTTCCACGCATATATTTAAATCACAACTTTGGGTTAAACCCGCAAACCTCAACACATCCGTATGGGCCCCAATGCTAATGGTCTTCTCCATTCGACGACTGTTATCACATCGTGCCGCCTCATTTGATCGGACGAATATTGCTCAGTGAAGATGCACGAACAATAACGCATGATGGCATGCAGTGAGAGCAATTTTGCAAATTCTCTCGGGGAAACATGTTGCCTGTTCTGTGGAATCGCTCCCAATCTCTTGAATACCACCACCGTGTAAAGGTGGTGCGATGAAAACCAAAAACCACCTTTACTGTTCACTCTTTGTGGTTCCGCCGTTTTGGCTCGGGGTTCCACCTTACTTTGCATTCCGTCGTCCTTTATTATTTAAAAGGGTTCTCCTCCTCGCACCGTCTCAACACTGATTTCTGCACATTACAACCTCGCTCCTCCATTTCTTATGTGGAATTGCAACACCATGCCAGTGTTAACTTCAGTGAATCATAATACATGACTCTTAACCTTGACCAATATGAATCAGACAAGAACATCAGTCATTCCACGATATATTCACACACGATTAATATATTCTCAATATATACACAGCAGCATATAACTATGAGCATTCAGGAGTATATACATTAACACAAGGATGGAGTACATTAACTACAGAGCCAAACACTCTCGTACATGCACAGGGACAGAGTATCACCAAAACTCAATCATACACAGGATTTCAATTCCGTCTTTCACAGAGAGATTCGTATTATAGATTGTACAGAGTTTTATCACTCCGCCCATATCCTTACTTATGGGATTCGAACTTTAATTACACACAATTCAATCATCATCCATTAAGAGCCCAAATATTCACACATGAATTAAATCCACAAGGCACAAATATACTAAAACATTTCTTATTTACACAATGAATTAACTTACAACTACTGGTTGGCCAAATCTTCAATCTAATGGCCTTCTTCCCTCGCATCTCTATGCGTAAAGCCTTCATGTGCCTTCCAGTTTTCCCCCCCTTGCCAATAACAGACAAGAGCCTGACAGTATCCCCTTTAGTATCAGCAGCATCTTCCTCCGTTTGCCTTATAGAAGCCTTTTTCTTTTTCCTCCCCCTTTGACATCAATGGCAAAGGGTTTCTCATTTCCTAGTTTTCTTTCTGCATTTCCTCTCTCTGAGATCTTCTGACTTTGTACCCTGCTTCTCTAAAATTTTGGATTAAATCTAAAATTGTGACCCTTTAGCCTTTTCTTTAAATATTTTAAACTGGGTGTATTCTTTCCATAATCCTTTGACCCTGAGGATCTGTTTCATGCTCTCCTTGCTGGCTGATCTCCCCCTGCAATGATATTTTCATTTCTGTTCTCCCCTTGAAACTGTGCTTTCTCTTTATATCAGAGAGTAGCATCTACAGATACTACCCCTATTTTATCTCTCAAATATTGAAATGGTTCTCTATCAAGAGGTTTGGTAAATATATCAGTTGTCTGTTCTTTTGTTGGTACATATTCCAGCTTTACTGCCTTCTGAGCCACTTGTTCTCGGAGAAAATGATACTTGATTGGGATATGTTTAGTTTTTGAGTGAAGCACAGGGTTTTTTGATATACTTATAGCACTTGTATTATCACATTTTATTGAGATAGGTTCATCAATGCTTACCTTCATGTATTGGAGGGTTTGCTTCATCCACATGACTTGTGTACAACATGCTGCTGCTGCTATATATTCTACTTCTGATGTAGACAGAGAGATAGATGTTTGTTTCTTGCTTAACCATGCCACCAGAATTTCTCCTAGATAGAATGCACCTCCACTTGTACTTTTCCTGTCATCCACACAGCTGGCCCAATCTGCATCTGTGTATGTTGTCAATGTGAAGTTTTTTCCTTTAGGATACCAAAGCCCATACAATGTTTTTCCTTGTAGATATCTAAATATTATTTTTACTGCAAGAAGGTGATTTTGTTTAGGTGTTGCTTGATATCTAGCCACTATTCTTACTGCTAGCATGATGTCTGGTCTTGATGTTGTCAGATAAAACAGACTTCCTATCATGGATCTGTAGAGTTTTTGATCTATGTCAAAAAATCCATCATCAGCACATAGCTTACATCCCGTGATCATGGGAGTTGACACAGGTTTGCAATCCTCCATTTTGAATTTTTTCAACATTTCTTTTAAGTATTTTCCTTGAGATGAATGTACCTTCGTTTTGCTGAATTCTAGTTCCAAGTAGAAACTAAGTTCTCCAATCAGACGTCTCAAACTCTGATTTCATCTCCTCAACAAACCCTTTTTCTAGTTCATCGCTGTTGCTTCCAAACATAATGTCATCAACATAAACTACAACAATCAGTAGTTCATTTTCATGGGCTTTTATGTATAGATTGCTGTCTACTCCACCTCTCCTAAAGCCTTGTTTTTGCAAATATTTATCCAGTCTTGAGTACCAAGCACGAGGAGCCTGTTTCAGTCCATATAGAGCTTTCTTCAGTCTGCACACATAGTCTCCTTTGTCTGTTAAAGAGAAACCTTCCGGTTGTTCCATGTAGACTTCTTCTTCTAGATCTCCATTCAGAAAGGCAGATTTTACATCCATTTGATATACCTTAAAGTCTTGGTAGCATGAAAAGGCCAGAAATATTCTGATGGCTTCCATTCTGGCTACAGGAGAAAATGTTTCATCATAATCAAGTCCTTTGATTTGTGAATATCCTCTGCAAACTAGTCTGGCTTTATTCTGGATTACCTGTCCTTGTTCATTCATTTTATTCTTGAATACCCATTTTGAGCCAATGATATTTTTCTCAATTGGTCTAGGAACTAGTTCCCATGTTTTTTTCTTCTCAATTTGGTCCAATTATTCATTCATTTCCTTCACCCAATACGTGTCCTTGCTAGCTTCTTCAAATCTCTTTGGCTCTATCCGTGATAACATGGCTATGTATACCTATTCTCGTTTGTTCGTTAGTTTCCATTTTCTTTTTCCGGGTCTCGCTTTCTTGTCTCCTATGATCCGATCTTCTCGTGATGACTTTCCGAGCATCTTGAGGGGGCTTTCGAGCTTAGCTCGCATCTTCTATTATCTTGCTTGTTTCCATCATCATTCTAGTTTTCTTTCATGGTTGTCCGATGGACTCAGTCAGTACCGTATCTCTTGTATTGTTTGGAAGTTCTTCATCAAATCTCACACTAATACTTTCACTTATTTTTCAAAAGAGTCTACAGCACTGTACCCTTTACTTTTGGAAGCATATCCTAGAAAAATCCCTTCATCTGCTCTTGCATCAAATTTCCCAAGATTTTCATCATTATTCTTTATATAACACTTGCTTCCAAAAGTTCTAAAATGTTTGATTGAAGTTGGCTTTCCATGCCATAGTTCATAGGGAGTCTTGTCACTACTTGACCTTAAGTGAGCTTTATTAAGGATATGCACCGATGTATGTACTGCTTCTGCCTAGAAGGTTTGAGGAATATTACTCTCTTGCATCATGGCTCTGGCAACTTGTTGAACAGATCTGTTTTGTCTCTCTGCTACTCCATTCTACTGAGGTGTCTCTGTAATAGTAAATTGTTGTTTTATGCCATATTCATTGCACAAATCTGTAAAGTAATAATCTGTGAATTCATCTCCTCTATCTGATCTGATGCATTTTAGCTTGCATCCTGTCTTATTTTCTGCTAATGCTTTGAATATTTTGAATTTGTCTAGAGCTTCCGATTTATTCTTGAGAAAAGCAACCCATGTCATTCTGGAGAAATAATCTATTATCAGCATAAAGTAGGATTCTCCACTTGGTGTTTTACTTCTTGCAGGTCCACATAGATCCATGTGCACAAGATGGAGTGGTCTTCTTGTTGATAACTCATCTTTGGCCTTAAAGGATGTGCGGGTCTGTTTATCCAATTGATAAGATTTACATATGGTATTAGAAGGCCTTTTTATTTCTGGCATGTCTCTGATAGCGTTCTTCTTTCTTAGTCTGATGATGTGATCAAAGCTAAGATGTCCCAATCTTTTATGCCATAAACATGACTCCTCAAGTTTGCTAAGATGGCATGCTTCATCTTCCTCTTTCATGATGTAAACATTGCTCTCTGTTCGAACACCTTTGAGCAGAGTCTTACCTGTGGTGCTTGATCCGACTTCATAGTCTTGCGCTCTGAAAATAACTTCGCAACCTTTATCACATATTTGACTGACACTCAGCAAATTTTCTTTCAGCCCATCTACAAATAGTACATCTTGGGCCTTACCTATACCATTATCTAAGCTGGCGGAGCCCTTTCCCTTGATTTTTCCTGATTTATCATTGCCAAAAGTAACATTACCAGTTTTATTTTCATCAAAAGTTATAAATTTTTTTCTATCTCCAGTCATATGTTTTGAGCAGCCACTGTCCAGATACCATTGGCTTTTCAGGTCTTGAGCAGTTAGAGCTAGGTCACACTTATTCACCTTCTTTTTCCATTGGAAACATCCTTTTTTTTGGTATCTTTTGTGAGATGATGAATCACATCCTCTCAGAGGACATTTGGAAGGCATATGTTCAATTTTATTGCATACAACATTTGATCATAGTTTTTGAAGAATTGTGAGTATGAACAAAATTTCTTTGATTCATAAACCTCCTTGAGGTGTTGAACATAAATATTTGTCCAAACTTTCTACATTCAATAATTTTATGGCAAAATTCCTTACAGTAAAAACAATAACCATAGAAATTATTTGCATACATGATGTAAGGTTGTTTCCTCTATTTGTCTGTTTGAGACAGTCTCTTCACTGTTTGCATCTTTTTCTGGTTTAAATTACTCCTTCCTGTATGACAATATGTAGCAATGTGTCCTTGCTTGTGGCAGACATAACATGTGGCATTCTTCATAGGAGGGAAGAATCTCCTTTGATGGCTCTCAAATTTGACATACTTAGGGACATATAAATCCTTTCTTGTTGTTTGAGTATTTCTTTATTCTTTGTTATTAGAGGATTTTTCTAGGTTTTGTCTCCTTCCTTACAAGTTTCTTCTTTGGTAGGCACTATTTGAGCTGCTTCATCATCCTTCTTTGCTTTTACAAAAATAATCTCTCTGTTTTCCTTTTCTTTGTTTTCACTTGATTCTCCTTCATAGCCTATTCCAGTTTTTATTATAGGCGATCTTTGAGCAACCAGAATTTCATTCAACTTACTAGAGCTTCTTGTTTGAGAATATTTTATAACCACTTTCCTTTGAGCATTTTCTAATTTCTTCCTGAGACATACTACTTCTTCTTCCAAATTTTCTTGTTCCTGAGTTTTTTCTTTGATTTGCTTAAGTAACATGTCCTTTATCTTCTTGGATTTTTCAAGCTCTATCTTTAACTGCATCAGGACTTCTGAATTATGTTCTTCTCATACATACTCAAGGAGAATGTCCTTTTGTTTTCTGCATTTCAGCTTGAGTCCATCAATCTCTTCTAGAGCACTTCTTAGCTACCCCTCAAGGTTGACTTCACCTTCTTCTTCTTCATCTTCTAGCAGGATACCTTCAAGTTCTTCTATAGCCATCAATAAAAATTCATAGGTTCCATCTTCACTTGAGACTTCATCTGGATCTTCAGATGTACTGCTGTCTTGTTGAGCATAGAAGGATTTTCTGTTGAACTTCTTTCCTTTCTGCCAATTCTTTGATGTATTTTTCTCTGACTCTTGAGCCTGATTCCTTACTTTCTTGTGAGGACGCTTAGCAACATAGTGCCCAACTCTTCCAAATTTAAAGCATTTTAAAGGAATTTTACCTTTGTATTTACCTAAGCCTCTATCTAATTTCTTGACCAATTTTTCCACTTCTTCATCTGAGCAAGAGCATATGTCTTCCTCTTATTCTTTCTTCTTTTATATTTTAAAGGCTACCTCCCTCGCACTTGTCTTCTTCTGTGGGAGCCTCATCTCGTATATTGTTAAATTTCCAAGTAGCTGGTTCATGGTCAAGGTCTCCCAATCAACTGTTTCTTCTATTGCATACACCTTGGGATTAAACCTGGATGGAAGAGATCTTAGAATGTTTTGCACAATTATACTTTCTGGCATGGTTTCTCCAAGAGCTTTCATGTTGTTAACAATTTCTGCAACTTTTAGGAAGAAACTGTCAATGTCTTCATCATCATTCATTTTTAAGTTCTCAAACTGGGCTCTATAGACTTGAAGTTTGGCAGTCTTTACTTTCTTGTCTCCCTGATGGATGTTTTCCAGATTATCCCACATCTCTTTGGTAGTGTCTTTGTGCATTACTTTGATAAACTTTGCTTCACACAATCCATTCAAGATGGCATTCATGGATTTTGCGTTAGCTACAAAATCTTGTTTGGATTCTTTCTCTGAGTCAGTTGTCTTTGGGGCATATCCTAATTCCACAGCACCCCAAAATACTATTCCTAGAGACATTATGTATGTCCTCATCCTGATTTTCCAGAAGGCATAATTTGCACCTATAAAGAAAGGGGCTTTATTGGTTGAGCATCCTTCTTTACTAGCCATCCTGGGAACCTAGAATCTCCTTTCAGTTGCTAAATCGCGCTTGGTTAATTGTTTCCTGATACCAATTTTTGAATTTTAGCTAACGAAGAGGCGGGGGGGGGGGGACAGCGTGAATCAGTTCAATACATACATGAGCATTTTTGAATTTTTCATCAGCTTATTTATAGCTTACTTTTATAATCAACCTTAGTATATGAATAGTCTTAATATGTTGCAGCAAGTATTAAATTAATGTGACATTAAACTTATTATGAGAGCAACAAACATTAAACAGATTTGATAAATCATCTTAGCACACAGGAAACACAGATAGAGACAGCATATATAAGTGGAAACTCATAAAGGGAGAAAACCACATCTTATTATTGTTGTGATGCAAAGGCAAGCTCTAGCTCCCTCTCACCACTGTTTTTCTGCAGGCACCAACCCGCAGGAGGCTCCAACCTCAATTCTGCAAGCTACAACTTGCAAGGAAGCTCCAACTCCCTTAAATTTTCTGTAGGCACCAACCTACAGGAGGCTCTAACCTGAGTCAACTACAACTGACAACTATCAAGCTTCAACTTGATAGGGAAGCTCCAACTTCCTCAATTTATCACAAGAAATGTTTGTTGATTTACTTCAGATATCAACTCTGTTCAGTATCATCTCTTTCTTCTCCTCTCTTCCTTATCTTCTCTGCCACAATCTTCTATGCTTTTCATTCTCTATCGTCACTCTCTCTACCTCCCTTATGCATATCAAGTTGAAATTATATATAGAGTTCATTACATGAATATTTGTATTCCACAAGGAATTTGGAGTGAACAACCATGACTCTTTGACTTCTGTCTTCTCATTCCTTTATCCAAATCATTTAAAATTATAACAATATGTACAAATTTCCATGTTAAAGTGGGATTTTTCTTTTCCTTAGGATACTTTCCTTTGCATCAAAAAAAATATAAAACAAATAAAACATTTACATTTTCAGTTATAGTATATAAAATTCACTTAGCCTTTGGCTAGCTGGTTTTGTCCTTTCTGTAGCAGTCATGCAGCTGTCCTGCATACTTTTTTCACTATATTTCACATATTCCACCTGTTCACTGCACTTTTGAATCCTTTTGCTGCATATTTCTTCAACTCTGCAATCTCCAAGACACTTTATCTTCAATTCCAGATTCTGTATATCTGAGTTATCAACCTCCATTGCGTATTCAAAGTAGCCACTTCCACTGCGTATTCAAAGTAGCTGCTTCCACTGCTTTGACAGTGGGGACTACCCATAGCCCCGGTTTACCTTGGTCCCAACCTCAATATGTGTGAGAATGCATCCAATTTTTATTTTTTTTTGCCCCAATCAACTTCACATCTCGGGCAACTCACAACCTCCCTTTATTCTAGACTGGCAATTTCAACACTTAAATCTGAGAGTGTTAATACCTCAAATATCCGAGATTTGAGATATCAATTCCAAGCCCTTATGTTATGTGCTCAACTCCTCTGCACTTCTAAAATTCAACCAATTCATAGTCCCCATATTTTCATTGGGCGCTGACTTCACAATCGTAATTATATGGCCTACACCCTTAATACGCAACATAATAATTTGGGTTATTAAAACCATATTAATTGACCATCCCAACTTCCGCGCATATATTTAAATCACAAATTTGGGTTAAACCCGCAAACCTCAACACATGCGTATGGGCCCCAATGCTAACGGTCATCTGCATCCGACGGTTGTTATCGCATCGCGCCGCCTCATTTGATCGGACGAATATCGCTCGGTGAAGATGCGCGAACAATAACAAGCGATGGCACACGGTGAGAGCGGTTTTGCAAATTTTCTCAGGGACACGTGTCGTCCGTCCTGTGGAATCGCTCCCAATCTCTTGAATACCACCCACCATGTAAAAGTGGTGTGATGAAAACTAGAGACCACCTTTACTGTTCAGTCTTCGTGGTTCCGCCCTTTTGGCTCGGGGTTCCGCCTAACTTTGCGTTCTTCCGTCCTTTATTATTTAAAAGGGTTCTCCTCCTCGCACCATGTCAACGCTGATTTCTGCACATTACGACCTCTCTCCTTCGTTTCTTATGTGGAATTGCAACACCATGCCACTGTTAATTTCAGTGAATCATAATACATGACTCTTAACCTTGATCAATATGAATCAGACAAGAACATCAGTCATTCCACGGTCTATTCGCACACGATTAATATATTTTCAATATATACACAACAACGTATAACTATGAGCATTCAGGAGTATATACATTAACACAGGGATGGAGTACATTAACTGAAGAGTCAAACACTCTCGCACATGCACACAGACAGAGTATCACCAGAACTCAATTATACACAGGATTTCAATTCCATCTTTCACACAAAGATTCCTATTATAGATTGTACAAATTTTTATCACTCTTCTCATATCCTTACTTATGGGATTCGAACTTCAATTACACAGAAATCAATCATCATCCATCAAGAGCCCAAATATTCACACATGAATTAAATCCACAAGGCACAAATACACTAAAATATTTCTTATTTACACAATGAATTAGCTTACAACTACTGGTTGGCCAGATCTTCAATCTGATGGCCTTCTTCCCCTATGCAGCTCTATGCAGTTCTGTTAGTAGGTCGGTGCTTTTCCTTTGCCATCAATGACAATATTTCCAACACTTTATAACCTACCTTGTGTGTGCGGTGGATGATTCTATTGATAAATGTCGAAGTATAGATGACACCTTCGGGCATCTACGTGCGTGGGGAATGCAATCCATCAAATGCAGATCTATGGAACGGAATTGATGAGATATTGAATAAGTATAGAGGCCATAATTGGAATGGATCACACCGCCATTGTAAATACCTTCAGAAAAAAAAGAAATAAGAACAATAACTTCAGAATTTCATAGTAGAAGTTAATAATCTCATAAAATAAATAAATTATGAACATAGCAGGTATTCCAGCCGAGTTACGTAAAATCAATAGGAGTAAATGTGAGTGACACACTGGTATATATAAAAAGGAAAAAAAATTTAAAGTGTTAACTAGATGAATGAAATGGTGGAAGGAAGAACACCTTCAAATAGTCACCATCTGAGAGTAATGGAACGACACTGAACCAAGGCAACTACAAAAGGAAATTTAATAGATAGTATTAGGTAACAATATAAAAATAATTTCAAATGAAAATATCAGATTGAAAATGATTCGATAATACAATACGCAGTAGAATTTGTTACCTAGATTGAAAAATGCATTATGGCGTTATAAGACAATTCTTGGCCTCCCTGAGCAACGATTGTGAAAAAGGAATATCGACAAGGTTGCAACCAGAACTGAGCGATGGAAAGAGACTGTAAAGGCATACATTCCTCCTCCATCACTTGATAAGTCTAATATTCGATTTTTTCCAGGCGGCATAGGCCAAATGAGAAAGATTCATAAGAAAATGCAAGGATTTATGACCTTTCAAAACCCTAAACGAAGCTTAATCTATGTCATCCACGCGTCGGCAGATCTGGCTTGTTACTTGAATTGATGAATTTAGCCACAATGGAGCCTTGTGACCAAGTAAAAATTCTTAATGAAATAGGATCCTAAGAAATCTCAAAGCTAGAATCATACCAAAAGGCATATCCCATAGTCATTCAAGAGAATTAATACTGTGTGTTGTAGTGTTTTCTGGGTATGTGGCATCCATGTTTTTGATTTCAACGTTTCAAACCAAACCACCATGGTTCATCTTCAGGAAAAAGATCCATGAGTAAGTAAGATCTCACATGAGGTATAAATAGGGTAAAGAGAGAGGTGAATGGAGGGTAAAGGAAGGGAAGCCGACTTATGAAAATTATTATGTTAATATTTATTTTAATTAATTTATTTTAATGATTTATTTATTTAATTTGATGATAGTTAATATATTAATTTAATTAATTAGTTAATTAACTTTTTGTTTTGTTAAATTTAATTAATTTCATAATTATTTATATATTTTTTAATAATTTATTTATCTAAAATTTTTTATTAATTCATTAATAATTTAAAGAATTTTATTAATTCAATAATAATTTTAAGTGATGATTTTATTTATTTATTTGTTAATTATTTGTTTATCTAAGAATTTTGTTAATTCATTCATAATTTTTAAGTGATGATTTTTAAGATCTTAAAGTAATAATATTTAAATGATATTGTAATAACTGCATTAATAATTTTCATAAACAATTAATAATTTTTAATAATAATTTTAATATGAGATCTAAAAAGTTAATTTAATAAAATAATAATCCTTTTTTTATTCTTATTTGTAATAGATGAAGGTGAGTAACTCCAAGGGATAAAAGTATTAAGGTGAAGGATTAAAAAGAAAATAAATTTTTGAGATAGATTAATATGTGAAGAAATATTTTAATAGGATTATCATTCCCAAGGTACATATATGAAGGATTAAAGGGTTTTTTGAAAATACAAAGATTAAAAAGAGGTTGAAGGTTAATGGAAGCTTAAAGGTTGAGAGCTTAAAAAGGAAGAGGAAATAGATAATCAAGAGGAAGGATTTTAGGATTTTAGGTTCATAGTGAGTGTTATAACGTGTAAGGGACAAGGGAGAGAGATGAGGGTTTGAAGGGGAAAAGAAAATTGAGGAGAAAGATAGAAAGGTAGAAAAGACCAAGAAGGAAAAGAGGAAGAAAGATGGGGATGGGATGGGTTAGGTGAGGGTATGTTTATTGTTTTAGCACCGAAATCCAATTATCGCTTATTTTCCAGCCCTCATCACGGTTAAGGTTGTTGGGGTGTTTTCTGATTTCTATAACTTCGCAAAATTTTCTGTTATGGTAATGATCTATTTTGGCCACCACACTGGAGTTCTCAACGAAAATGAAGTGATTAGTTCAGATGAATCATTAATAGTTTAGAAATTCGAACTATGTATGGTAGAGGAATTTATGATGTTAGGTGAGTCAGTCCTATCTGTTGAACGAGAAGGTGTTCCTTAAGGCTTGAATATTGGTTACAATTTTTTTTCGGAGAAGAACTAAGGACCCAAAAATGATTTTAAGTGGTTGTAACCGGAAGTAAAGTAATAGAACGAAAATAGTTATATAAAAGGGGCCATTAGACAAGTTAGTCTAAATTAAATATCACGTATATTGTTGGCCCATCGTTCATAATTCCTTATGGAGGTGAATTTGACAGCAAGGTTAATAATATCAACAAGGTGAAATAATAATTCAATGGTCATGAGATCATTCGAACTTATTAAGTGCAACACATATTCAAAAAAGCACAATATACATAAAGATATAAATCCACCATTATAAGAAAAATCGAATATGATAAGGATGATTGATGTGGGAAGTATAAATATAACTTTTAAATTGTCAAATAAGAAAGAAGGAGGTAGAAGTCAAAACCCTTGTTCTACTATCCATGCTATTGTGGTAAAGATACAAACCACTAGAATTGAATTAAAGAGAAATATATATATATATATATTAATGTTTTTTAGGATTTTCTTAAGGGTAGTTAAAATTTTATACATGACTATTTTGTTCCTTAAGTATAGAATGGACAATTCTATATTATATGTACTGGTTTGTAAATGGAACTAACACAGGGTAGGTTAGGGAAAATGATAAGGAACAATTTTATAAGGAGAGTACTGTCACAACTAGTGAATAAATCTCTAGAAATTAAAATGGTAAATATGGTATCAGGGACAGAAATTGTTGGAAAGCGAAGAATACATATTAATACAAGATTTTTGAAGTAGTATAAAATGTAGAAATAAGTCTGAGCTGTGAAAAAAAAAAAAATTGGTGAAAATGAGAGGTGTTACAAGTAGGATAATTTTATAGTGGCTCAAGTACTTTCCCTTCAACATAATAAAAAACATCATTATCATCTAGTATGACTTCGAGGCAACAAGGTATAATGACACCCAGATTTACTGTGTGCTTGAAGTATGAGTTAAACATTTTGATCAAGTCAACTAGTCTCCTTCAACCTCTTTCAAAGAGGATTTCTTTAGTCTCTTGCATCCTTGGGATTGACTTCACCTTAGCTCTAAAACAATGTTAATTTTTCATTGTTCTATGTTTAGTACAATAATTTATTCCAATTATTTATTCAATTATTAATCTATTTTGAACAAAATTAATCTTCCAATGACAAATAGAAATTGTAGATAGAACAATAATTTCAATGCACAATATAATAAAACCAAGGCCAATAACAAGAGACATACTATTTTTTAAATACAATGGAAATACCCAACAAAGGGGAAAGCCCTTTCAAATTCTTCTTCTAGTAAGTCATCGTCAAATGTTTAGTAGAGAGATTTCAATGTTCCAATTCTTGAATCAATAATCAAAGTCAAATAATTGACTATCCAACAAAAACAATCAATCAATATCCAAATGATGAACCCCATAGTCAAATATGGTAAACAAGTCAAATCTGTAATTTATGTCAAATTCAGGAGGAACGAGAGATGCCATAACAAGTCCTCAAGTAAAACATCAAGAACAAGTCCATAACTTGGCCTACTTTGTTGGTAAAATTCAAGTCCAAATAGTTCGAAAAGAAGCGTGATCGAAGGAGAGCGAAATTGTGGGAAAAACTATTGTCAAACTATAGCCAAAATTTTGTGGTCAATTCTATTAAAATAACCCATAAATGTTTGGTTCCTCCATAGAACAATTATTCGTCGAAAAATCAATTTTTTTCATGTGAAATAAAAACATGATGTCAAACATGTTCAACGAATCATCAAAGTGTCACAACAGGAAAGTAAAAAAGGTTTCAGATTTTCCCTTCTTGCCTTCACACGTGTGAGATCAACTACCTTGATTTACACTTTTATGAACTGATCACAAGACGACAGGGAGAGAATATGTGTTGATGTGATCTCCAAATGAGTTTTCCTTGACTTTCATTTATATTCTTCTTTGGAGACCCCAATTACAACTTTAGGCCAACCTAAACTCTTCTGCAATTGTGGGTTTTCTATAAAAAACAATTAATATTTTTTCTTGAAAAAATTAAATTCCTCCAAGGGATAATACGATCTTCTACGGATGTGGAAGGTTTTTCAAAGGAAGGAATTTATACTTGAGCTGCAAAGTAAATAGAAATACAAATAGTGTTTCCACCTTTTTCTCTGTTCATTTTCTTTTTTTTTCCTTTTTTCAAAACTTAAAAGGTTTTTCTCTATTGAGAAATAGAGGAGGTTTTGAAGCTTGGCCCTTTCTCTTGTACAAGTGTTCTTTCAAATTTTTAGACAATTATGGCATCTTGTTGCTTCCATATATTTAGATATTTATCCTCCATGTAGTGGAATTAAATTATAAGATGGAGGTATGGCGTACGTTCTGCATGCAACCTCCATAGGGTACTTTATTACATGAATTTCTCATTATAATACTCTAAAGTGTTCATGTGATGCTTCTTTGTAGGTTGTACTATGGTTTATTGTTTTCATAAACCTTTCCCTCTTTTTTTCTAATTCTCTAAATAGTTGCTTCTATGGCTTGGTATATTTTAAGGGTTTTCACGGCATGTTTGTTCCCTTAGGCATTTCCATAACAATTGGAATTTTCAATTTTAAGAATTTGACATTTAAGTATTCTCTTCATTCTTTCTCTTAATAGGATTAGCGTTCTAGTTTTATTTCTCCTCTCACCACGTTACTAGTAAGGAAGAAAGGTATAGAGCTCCCTCTTGTAGTTCTTCGTGAATATTTCGGGTAACTTTTTCTTCCTTTATCTATCAATTTTGATTTATTTTTACTAGATCTTCTTAAAAATATAATTGCCTCTCCAAAACATCGATTTCCCCCTTTTTATCATGTTTGTGAATTCAAATACTTATGGGTTTTTCTTAAAACTTGTACTAATATTTAATTTATAAATTAGGTTTTAGTGACTGTCCCAGAACTTGTTCGACTTGTCTGGTTCTAATATTTTGACTTAACCCTTATTAGGGTTTCAAAGGACTACCTACACTTTCAGTACTTGAGATTTTATCCTCTACCTTTGTTCAATAGAGTGATGTTTAGAGTCAACTTTTCCTTTCCTTATCTGTTCCTTTAAACATAGGTATTTCTTTTTTTATATTATTCCAAGGTTAATGAAATATTGTTTTCATTTGTAGCTGACCAAGATGACACCCATGACAACCTTATATTCTTAGGTACAATCCATTGAATCATCCTTATTACATAGTACTACCAGTTTACCCATTTCGTTTTTTCTTCACAACCAACAATTCCAATTTATTTTGCTACATGTAGAGGCTTATTTCTCCTCGACTCTTGTTCATTGGGTTACTTTACTAGACTAGTCAGGACATACTTGATTCCTAGAAACTTTGACATATAGGTTAGTAACTTACACATTTCGTCAGTTTTCTTCTTTAATTTATGACTATTAGCCCCCTCTCTGAAATAAGCATGTGTAATGTTTAAGTTTCTATGACGTTCATGTACTACGAAATTAATAAAATTCTGAATAGACCATCATAGTAGTTATGTTTACTTAATTTCCAAGTGGGACAATGAAAACTCATTCATTGTAGTGAATTGCTAAACACGTTTTCTAATAGAATTTATCTTGGTTCCAATTGTCATAACTCTTAGTTTACTTGTTTCTCTTACCTTATTTCTATAATCGTTCCACTATTTGGTCAACTCGTCAACTCACCAGAATAAAATTTTGAACATAGTATTTTAATTAAGCATATGGTTTTGATTAGTAATTTTAATTATGTAATAATAACAATGGATATTTGGACGATTTCAAATACATCAATGATGGTTATATATGATAGTATTGTTTACATATGTTATAGTTACAACACTTTACTAGAAGAAACTTCCATTTATTTTGTGTTAATTATTTTTTCACTATCCCTAAGCACATGTGGAAAAATGTTATAACAATTAAACTTTAGTGTACCTTATTTTAACTATATAAGTTTTGGTTTGGATCTTATTGCCGAAGGACATAGCCTTATTTATCTTTAGTGTTATGAAAACACAAATAATAAACAAGATATGAAGAATAAATCATGAGAGTGCATATTATTCATAAAGATATACATCTATATGTTTTGTAATGACCCTTGGTTTCAATATTTCAGGTGGTCTCTTGGACTCCAATGGCTATTCATATTCCCTACCAAACCTTAGTGAAGTAGGTGTCCAACATTCCCAACCTTATTCCAAAAGAGTATATATGAGTTGAAGAAGAGATTTATAATTAAAAAATACTAATAATGCATGGAAATGATATGTTGAATGTTCTATCTCAAATAAAGGCATAAGGTGAGAGAGATTCAGGTTATAACAACCCTTGTTAAAAATCAATGTAAAAAAATATAACACCAAGTTCATGAGACATGTATTCCAAGATTAATGGTGGGAAAAAATTCCTAGTGGGTGTTCATTTGGTTTATTATGGCTAAAGGAAATTGGCAAAGGCAGTGGCAAATACTTTTAAAAGGCATGAGGGATTAATTGGAATTTTATTTATCAAAATAAAGGAAAATAGGAGAAAATGGAGGTGAAAGGTCACAGGTTTCATGCGAGGAGGAAAATGTAGGAAAATAATGGAAATTGTAAAAAAATATAGCCCTTGTTGACAAGAAGGCTTCTAAGGATCAGTGGGAAAGATTTTTCTAAAACCTTTTTGTCATTTATATGGTGGATATATCTTCTATTCTCTCTCTCATACTCTTGGGCACTTATAGTTTCTTGGAGCATTCTTGGAGAGTATGACATACTTGTAGTTTTGGACCAAGAAGGAAAAGGAAGAGTAGGAAAGCACAAGGGAATAACATGATCAACAACTAAAGTTGGATTCCTTTGTAGGTATAAATTTTCATTTATGTATTCCTTACTACTTTTGGTATGAATGGCACATGCATGTGGTTTCTTTGTTATTATCTATCAATGGCATGGAGGATTTCCTTGATTGAAAGTGAATTTTCCTAGCCTTTTGATTTCCTGGATTGTTTTTTTGTTGGTTCTCGTGTTCCTTTAGTTTTGGGTTGAGTTATTAGTTCCTAGATCCTTTGTTGGACAAACACTTTGGAGCCCTCTAACAACTTTGGTTGAGTTACTAGTCCTAGATCCTTAGATAGAAAAGCACTCTAGAGGCCTTGGTGGGTTGAGTTATTAGTCATGGAGCCTTGGTTGGACAAACATTTTTGAGCCTAGCAACAATTTTTGGTTGAGTTACTAGTCCTAGAGCCTTGGCTGCAACAAACACTCTAGAGCCTGGGACAACTTCAGTAGAGACCAATTTGGTGATGGTTAGTGATATCCGATGATGAGGTGGAACAAATCCTTGATGGTTGATGAAGTTTGGGCTCTGGAAGCCCTAGTTTGGTTTTGATTGATGTGTTTTATAAGATTCCACGTTCATGCTTCTAATATGGGACAGGGGTGACTCGCTGAAGAGAGATTTGGCCCAACCATATCTATAATTGTGATCGAAAGAGAGAGAAATTGTGGGAGAAACTATGGTCAAACTATAGTCAACGGTTTGTGGTAAACTCTAGTAAATTAACCCATAAATGGTTGGTTACTCCATAGAAAAATCATGCCTCCAAAAATCAATTTTTTTTCATGTAAAAGAAAAACAAGATGTCAAACATGGTCAACGAATCATCAAAGTGTCGCAAGGGAAAAGTCAAAAATATTTCATATTTTCTCTTCTTCCCTTCACATGTGTGAGATCAACTACCTTGCTTCATACTTTTATGAACTAATGACAAGAGGAGAAGGAGAGAATATGTGTTGATGTGATGCCCAAATTAATTTTTCTTGACTTGTATTTATATGCTTCTTTGGAGACCCCAATTACAACTTTAGGCCGACCTGAAATTTTCTGTACTTGTGGATTTTCTATGAAAAATAATATTTTTTGCTTGAAAAAATTAAACTCCTCCAAGGGAAAATACAATCTTCTCTAGATGTGGAAGGTTTTCCAAAGGAATAAATTTATACTTGAGCTGCAAAGTAAATATATATACAACTAGGGTTTCTTTATTTTTATCTGTTCATTTTTTCTTCCTCTTTTCACAACTTCCAAGGTTTTTCTATATCGAGAAATAGAGGAGGTTTTGAAACATGACCTTTTCTCTTGTGCAAGTGTTCTCTCAAATTATTAGACAATTATGGAATCTTTTTGCTTCCATATATTTAGATATTTCTCCTCCATGTAGTGGAATTAAATGAGAATATAGGGGTATGGCATATGTTTTGCATGCAACCTTGACATGGTACTTTATTATTTGAATTTATCATTATAATACTCTAATGTGTTCATGTGATGCTTCTTTGTAAGTTATAGTATGGTTTATTGTTTTCATAAACCTTTCCCTCTTTTTTGCTAATTCTCTAAATAATTTCTTTTATGGCTTGGTATATTTTAAGGGTTTTCACCGGATATTTGCTCCCCTAGGCATGTCCATAACCATTGGTGTTTTCAATTTTCATAACTTTTAAATTTAAGTATTCTCTTAATTCTTTCTATTAATAGGATTAACATTCTAGTTTTATTTCCCCTCTCACCACGTTACTAGTAAGGAATAAAGGTGTAGAGCTCCCTCTTGTAGTTCTTCGTGAATATTTCGGGTAAATTTTTCTTCCTTTATCTATCAATTTTGATTTATTTTTATTATATCTTCTTATAAATATAATTGCGTCTCCAAAACATCAATTTCCCCCCTTTTTATCATGTTTGTGAATTCAAATACTTATGGGTTTTTCTTAAAACTTGTACTAATATTTAATTTATAAATTAGGTTTTAGTGATTGTCCTAGAACTTGTTCAACTAGTCTCGTTCTAATATTTTGACTTAAACCTTATCAAAGTTTCAAAGGACTACCTACACTTTCAGTACTCAATACTTATCCTCTCCCTTTTTTCAATAGAGTGATGTTTACAGTCAACTTTTCCTTTCCATATTTGTTCCTTTAAAAATAGGTATTTTTATTTATTTTTATTATTCGAAGGTTAATGAAATATTTTTTTCATTTGTAGCTGAGCAAGATGGCATCCATGAAAACTTATCTTCTCAGGTATAATCCATTGAATCATCATTATTACATAGTACTACTACTTTACCCATTTATTTTTTTCTTCACTACTAACAATTCCAATTTATTTTGTTACATGTAGAGGCTTATTTCTCCTTGACTCTTGTTCATTGGATTATTTTACTAGATTGTTCATGACATACTTGACTCCAAGAAACTTCAACTTATAGGTTAGTAACTTACACATTTCTTCAATGTTCTTCTTTAATATCTAACTATTAGCCCCCTTTGTGAAATGGGCATGTGTAATGTTTAAGCTTCTATCACCATGCTTGTCACAGTTCATGTATTACGAAATTAATAGATTTCTAAATGGGGCCCTCATGGTAATTATGTTTACTTAATTTCCAAGTGGGACAATGACGACTCATTCGCTGTAGTGAATTGCTAAACAAGCTTTCCAATAGGCTTTATTTTGGTTCCAATTTTCATAATTCTTAGTTTACTTGTTTCTCTTACCTTATTTCTATAATTGTTCCACTATTTGGTCAACTGAACAGAATGGAATTTTGAATATAGTATTCTAATTAAGCATATGGTTTTGACTATTAATTTTAACTATGTAATAATAACAATGGATATTTTTATGATTTAAAATACATCAATGATGGTTATATATGATAGTATTGTTTGCATATTCTATAGTTACAACACTTTACTAGAAGAAAATTCACTTTATTTTTTGTTACTTATGTGTTCACTATCCTTAACCCCATGCAAAAAAATGTTATAAAAATTAACCTTTAGTGTACATTACTTTAACTATATAGGTTTTGGTCTGGAACTTACTGCCGAAGGACTTAACCTTATTTCTCTTTTGTGGCAAGCAGATAGTGTTATAAAAACACAAATAATAAACAGTATATGAAGAATAAATCATGAGAGTGCATATTATTCATAAATATATACATTTATCAATTTTGTAATGACCCTTGGTTTCAATATTCCAAGTGGTCTCTTGGACTCCAATGATTATTCATATTCCCCACCAAAACTTAGTGGAGTAGGTTTCCAACATTACCAACCTTAATCCAAAAGGGTATATATGATTCCAAGAAGAGAGTTATAATTAAAAAATACATTAATGAATGGAAATGATACATTGAATTTTATATCTCAAATAAAGGTACAAGGTGGGAGAGATTAAGGTTATAACAAACTTGGTTAAAAATAAATGTAAAAGAATATAACACCAAGGTCACAAGACATGTATTCCAAGCTTAATGGTGGGAAAAACTTCCTAGTGGGTTTTCATTTTGTTTACCATGGCTAAAGGAAATTGGAAAAGGTAGTGGAAATTTTTTTTAAAAGGCATGAGGCATTAATTGACATTTTATTTATCGAAATAATGAAAAATAGGAGAAAATGGAGGTGAAAGGTCATAAGTTTCATGTGAGGAGGAAAATGTAGGAAAATAATGGAAATTGAAGAAAATAAAGATCTCGTTGATAAAAAGGATTCCGAGGATCAGTGGGATAGATTTTTCTCAAACCTTTTTGTCATTTATATGGTGGATCTCTCTTCTATTCTCTGTCTCATACTCTTGGGCACTTACAATTTCTTGGAGCACTCTTGGAGAGTGTGGCATACTTGCCGTTTTTTATCAGGTAGTTAAAGGATGAGTAGGAAAGCGCAAGGGGATAACAGGATCAGCAACTATAGTTTGATTTCTCTGTAGGTATCAATTTTCATATATGTATTTCTTGCTAGTTTTGGTATGAATGGCACATGCATATTTTTTATTTATTATTATCTATCATTGGCATGGAGGATTGCTTGGATTGACAGTGGATTTTCCTAGCCTTGCCATTTCCTTGATTTTTTTTGTTGGTTCTCATGTTCCTTTAGTTGTGGGTTGAGTTATTAGCTCCTGGAGCCTTGGTTGGACAAACACTCTAGATCCCTCTAACAACTTGGGTTGTGTTACTAGTCCTAGAGCCTTGGTTAGGAAAACACTCTGGAGCCCTTGGTGGGTT